>CM062294.1:36645199-37158627 GCA_031216915.1 Pictodentalium vernedei
GGGAAATGTAGGAGTTGGTCATCGATGATGGTGCGGAGGCATTTTTGGAACAAACATTTTTAACACTGAATTTCCCATAAGGTTAGTGTTAAATTGTGAAACTTACAGGGAGAAACCTGATTGCACGGTGTAACTTCTTTTTTTATAAGTTTCAGTGGACCAGTTGTGCATTCATGCTCGTCCCTATAAGTTTCAGGAAATGCAGTTCATTCATGCTTGTCCCTCTAAGTTTCACAATTTAGCGCTAACCCTATGGAGCCAATGGGAAATTCTGTGTTAAAAATGCTTGTCCCTATAGTGCCTCCCCTAACTACTCTGGTCATCCGCAAAATCGAACTGAGAGAGAATAGTCCAAAAACGGGCTGCATTGGTTTCATTTATTTTACGTAAAATGTTTTGCACTGTATCATTTTGTTGTGTTAGTTTAGTGTTAGTAGTAAATGCCGAAATGATCAGATACATGTGTTAATAGTATACCTGATTTGAATGGGGATTAATATTATTGCTCAAGATGTGATCAATTAATGTTGCTGAATGTTCAGTGACTCTGGTTGCCCTTCTTATGTGCGGTAAGGAGCCTTGACTGAATACCACCAAATCGATGTAATTACATGTTTTTGTCTGGTTTTCAGAATTTAAGAGGTCTATATTAACGTCACCTACAATATAAGTCGATCTATTCTCCTGATTCACTGCATCAAGTGTCTGGAGAAAAGTGTCAATGTTGGCTTTGTTGGGCGTATTGAGCCTGCAAATAATGCCTATTATCTTCGATGATTTGTGTATTCTAATCTTACTGAAGGCTCTCTAAGACTTGTCACTGTGTGAAAATGTACTACAACGAGTGACAAACCAACCTGAAACAGTCAGACTGGGCTAGTTTTTATAAATAACTTGTACTCAGATCCCATTATAATTACACGACATTTCTAACAAAATTGGTGCCAGTCAGCCATCTTGATTTTTTTAAAAAAAATATTGACATGCAACAATTTTGCATATTGTCTGATCAATACTGAGAATTTGAAAGAAAAGCTTTGAAGCATCTCTGAGATACAGGTAGTAACCAGACACCCTAACACAGTATATACAAATATGACTGAAAAAAGCTCTCCAGTTCATCTAATTTGCATAATTTATGCAGGATAAAAAATCTCTATATGTTATTTATCTTATCCTGCTGCACCTCCATACAACAAATTATTGAAATCAGAAAGGTTGTTTAGAAGTGCTCAGCAGAAAACTAATTACACACAGTTTCCAACAAAAATGTCAGCCATCTTGAATTTTTTCCGAAAACATTGATGTGCATCATCTTCCTATAATGTCTGATTAGTCATGGAAATTTGAAATGCTACTATTGAACCACCGCAGGGATACAGGTGGTAACAGGGCATACCAATATAATATATACACAAATATCTGAAAAAAGCTTAAGTTCGTCTAATTTGCATAATTTATGAACGAGAAAAAAACCTGCATATGTAGTTTATCTGATCCTGCTACACCTCCATACCAAAAATTACTAAAATCAGGAAGTTTAGAAATTCTATGCAACAAACTAATTACATGCAATTTCCAACAAAAATGGCCACCAATCGGCCTTCTTGAATTCTTTTTCCAAACAAAATTAAATATACAGGTGCGTCATCTTTCCACAATGCCTGGTTAATGTTGACAATATGAAATGCTAATATTCAACCATCCCAGAGATACAGATGGTAACAGGCAGGAGGGACAGACAGACAGACAAATGTACAGAGTGTAATCCATATGTCCCCTTCACGGCAAAACTGTGGGTAGACTAATAATAATAAAGGCCCCATTGGACCTGAGGTGCTCACCTGACAATAGTTGTTTAAAGAAGGATGTAATTAGCATCTATAGCTAGTTAACACTACAGAGGAATGAAGTTATTTAATTATTTATAACTCTGCTGCCCATGCCAGTGAATTTTTTTCTAGTACTGGGATACAACTACAGAAATAATACCCCGATTTCCAGAAATGCAAAACTCGGAAGTCCAAATATCAACATAGCAACGTAATCTGAACAAACTTGAGTGTAAGCCATTCCCTTCCACCACCAGATCTTGTATACCAAATATGAAAGCATTTTGAGTGGGGTATCTGAAGGAAAAGATTTTTAAAGAAATGTCCTCAAATTGCACTAAATTGAAATTTGGGCTACCAGTTGAGACTCAATTATTAACCAAGGGACCCAATTTGAACAAACTTGAATTTCACCCCTAAAGATGTTAGCATTCTGACTGGTGGATCTGTTGAAGATGAGTTTTAAAGAAATTCCCTCACATTGCACCATGTGAAAATTCAGGCGCCCTAAAAAAGCCCAAATATCAACTCAGGGACTCAATTTGAACAACCTTGAATCTGCCCCCCCCCCCCACCAGAGATGTTGTATTTGTATACCAAATATCAAAACATTCTAAGAGATAGTTCTGGAGAAGAAGATATTTAAAGAAATTCCCTCATATTGCACTAAGTTAAAATTCAGGCCAAATATTAACTCAGGCACTCGATTTGAACACATTTGAATCCCCCCCCCCCCCCCCCCCCCCCCCAGAGAAGTTGTATACCAAATATGAAAGCATTCTGACTGGTGGATCTGAAGATTATTTTTTAAAGAAATTCCCTCATATTGCACTAAATTAAAATTCAGGCTACCACAGTAGATCTGAAGAAGATCTTTAAAGATCACTCTCCACACTGCCCTAAGCTTAAAATTTTGGATCCTGCAAAAAGTCCAAATATAAACCACAAGGCTTCATTCTAACACCTGTATCTAACACCCCCCCCCCCCTTTCCCACCGTGAGTGTTGTATGCCAAATATCAAAGATTCTGATCAGTGGCTGTGGAGAAAGGGTTCTCTGTTTCGTGTGGTTTGGGAAATATGGACATTTGAAAATATTTCTATTTTTTTGTGTTCCCACGAATACGCAGGGTTTTTTTTTTTGCAGGAATTAAGTACTGATGACTTAATAATACCACATATCAAATTTGGTTCCAAATGCACCATCGATTCAGAAAATAGAATTTTTGGGTGGGGCCAAAAATCTTGCCTCTCCTGACTCCCATTACAAAGGCAAATATTGATCCACGAACTATGTTTGAACAAACTTGATTCTACGCCTCAACAGGAAGCTCCATACCAAATATTAAGCCATTGTACCCATTGGTTCGTGAGAAGAAGATTTTTCAAAGAAGTTTGGTAGATTTCCCCCACCCCCTCCCTATGTGGCTGAGCAAGTTCATTTGAAACAAAGCAAAATTCAATGTCAGAACAAGCAATCACCTCAAATATAACTAAAAACTGGTTCAGCGGTTTAGGAGGGGCAGATGCGAACACCATGTTTATGAAGGACGCCATAGGCTGGATGACAGACGACGAACGGTGAGTGATCACTATAGCTCATCCATTCAGTCAGGTGGGCTTAATAATAATAATAATAATAATAATAATAATAATAATAATAATAATAATAATAATAATAATGAAAGCGTCAAGGACACTGCGCTTAACTTGACTGTGTGTAATGTTTGATAAAAAGGATAATGTTCAATATTTATGATAGGATTATGAAATTAGATAAGAACTGTGATAATTGAGAACATGTTATGTTCTGTGCCTACATGCTATGTTTTCAACAAGAATAATTTGATATGCAGATTGAACTAAAGAATTGAGGGGTGGGATGATGTGGCCTCCACAGTTAACGTACGTCAACTAAAGTAACCAAGTTGCAGTAAAATCATTCCAAAAAAGTAACCTTACCAGTTACATTGAAATTCCTTCATAAATAGACTCGAAGACTAAAGGAATCTAGGTCATGTGCCAGTGCGATGGTCACAGTTGACCGATTGCGACCAAAATAGGACATTCTCATCTAGATATCGTACCGAGTCATCCTACCAACTTACAATGAAATCGCTTCATAAATATGAACTGTTGACTGAGCTACACAAATCAAGGTCATGTGCTCAGGCGGCCGACCAATCATAACGAAAATAGGTCATTCTCATCTAGATATACAGAGTCATCCTACCGATTTACAATCAAATCCCTTCACAAATATGACCTGGACACAGTGTTAAAGAAATCTAAATTACCCAATACATGCCCAAGCGACGGAGACGGTGACCAGTCATGACCAAAATAGGACAGTCTCATCTAGACATCATACCAAGTCATCCTACCAAGTTACAATGAAATCACTTCATCAATATGAACTGTAGTCTGTGCTGAACAAATTTAGGTCACATGGCCATGCAGCTGCCACAGTTGACCAATCACAACCAAAATAGGACATTCTAATCTTGTCACCCCACCAATTTATAATGAAATCTCTTCATAAATTCAAACTGTAAACTGTACCAAAGAAATCTATATCACATTCACATGCCCCAGTGGGCATCACAGTTTACCAAATCCAACCACAATCGGACGTTCTAATCTATACATATTAGATATTAGACTGTGAGCCAGTATATGTTGATGCACACCCCCCCCCCCCCCCCCCCAACCCCTTCCATACCACCAGGGAGTTTTCAAGTCTGTGTTTTTCTGGAGTCCAATAATTAAAAAAACATTTTAAGAAATGTTTGACATCTGGCGACTAGGGCATTTAAAAACTACAGGTGTTTGATGGAACAGCTTACAAAAACATACGTACAAAATTTCGCGAAATCGCTTATGAGGTTTCATAAACGGGCCGCAAAATTTGAAAGATGTTACTGCACATAATTCACCGTACTGTCTTTGCAACAATGGTACGAGCGTCGCACCATTGTTGCTAAGACAGTATGGTGATTTATGTGCAGTACTACGAGGATGCGAGGCTGTATAACACCACACAAAAGGGAATGCAATGTAAACTGATCATAGAACGTATGGTGGTGACTATAGACAAATCAGCAGCAGTAGTTGTGAAGCTATGAAGGGTGTTTTAGAAGCCAGGAGCTGAATAAGGTTAGGAACCATAAATAACATCATCAGGTAACTATCCTGCAAAAGCTATCCTCAACAGGTATCCTCAAAGGTCAGCGATGCCTTCCTTTCCTGAAGCCATTCTGAATCTCTCCCAACAAATCTTCAGCAAAATCACCTCCTCTAATCTCCCACACAAGACATCACAGAAATTGTGTCCAATGTTGCTGCTGACAGAGATCCATCGATAATAATTATCCAAAACGTCTTTTCCCCCTTTTTGTGGATAAATGCCACTTTGCTTTCTCTCCACTCTTTTGGGACCTCTTGTTTTTCTATGGCTAAATTGATTGCGGCAGGTTGGCCTTCCCAGAGTTCCTTTCCACCTTTCTTGATAAATTCGTTAGGAATTTCGACTACACCTGCTCCTTTTTCATTCCTTAATTTTGAGATCACCTTTCGCACCTCCTCCGTTTTTATTTCGCTGCACACGAAGTTCGATAGGTTTTCCTCGCCCTGGTTCGGTCACTCTGGTGGATTCCCCACCGCTTATCGTTTATCTTTTCCCATTGCTTGACTAGTTCTTATGCGATTTGATCTTAATCATCTGTAACTCTGCCATCTACTTTAATAGTCTGTGGGTTACTTCCTTTGTTACACTTATTCGCCCATTTCCAAAATACGTTCTAACTCGACCCTCCTGCCATTCTTATCGTCCTAATAAGACTTCTATTTCGCACTTTCCGATTATCGTCTTTACTCTAATTTACTTTATTTCGTGCTTTTTGGTATTCTTCCTTTGCTACCGCGGCCTTGTTGCTTTCCGCCCCCTTGAGTTTTCAACTTCTCCTGCATGCAACATATTTAACTTGGCTACCCTTTATGGCCTTCTTCAGTTCTTCGTTCACTTCGTACCTGTGAGTTCCCGTGTTGGCATCCTAATCTTTCCTACACTTTTCTTCCCCACCTCCAATAGGCTCGTAACTATGGCGTCGGATATTTTCTGGACACTGCCCTCCCCCTGTGTATGATTGCAAGCTTTGGTTTCAATTTTTTTTTCGAACTCCGCCCAGTCAGCATCCTTTTTGAGTTCCCAAATCTCATTGAAGCTTCCTTTGCTTTCTACTATGTTTTTTGGCCCTGATCGTCCACTTCAACCCCTATCACCCCTCCATCAATTAATATCTGTGAGAATATAGTCGATTATTGATTTTCTGCCGTTCCTCTCCCAGGTCCATTTCCCTTTACACCTCGCGTCCCTGTTCAGAATCTTCAGACCGAGCTCATTTTTGAAGTTCAACAGCTTCCTTCCATTCCTGTTAACTTTCTTGTCCCACCCTCTATGGCTTCTTTCTTATCACGTACATTATAGGTGTCCATAAAAGTCACCCATCAAAAGTATACCGAGCCCCCACCCCCCCCCCCCCCCCTCCGGTATTCTAGTTCTGTGATATTGGACCATAGTGTTGAGTATATCGAGTCATTCCACTCGGGTTTGTTCTCTCCACTGGACAGTACACAATCCCAAGGGCAATACTTTTGTTTCTAAGATTGATCTTTACCCAATCAATTTCTTTCGATACTTCGGTCGAGGTGCTGACATCTTCCAGGTTTGTGATCAGTGACGGTTTTAAATCCTCTTCAACGTACATGCCTACACCCTCCCCCCCTTTTTCTGGCCTTCCGTTCGCCATACACCTGTCCACACGCATCCCCTTACTTGGTCTACCCGTTCCTCGTGTCTTATCCACGTCTCCCTTAAGCCCTTGACATCAAAGTCCTCTGCCTTGATCAATGTTGCAATTTCACTTACTTTCCGGTGGAGACTCTAGATGTTGCTGTGACGCACTTCAAGGGTTCCGGGATTCATTGACTTCCTCCTACCGGTCTCATTGTTTTCTGACGCTAGCTTTGGTAAACGAATTCTGCCCCCCCCCCCCCCCCCTCGCCGCTCTTGTTCACTCCACCTGTCAGCTCTCGTTATACTTGCCTCTGGTCTTCCATCCCGCCCCTCTCCAAAAAAGGATCCGCTACCCGTAGAATCTTATTCCCCAATACCCGTTCCCCCATCATGCCAAGATGCAGCCCGTCACTCCGTCATTCAGCGCCAAAATCCTTGTGTTCCATTCGTCCCCGCCTCCAAGGACAGGAAGGACCACGGTTACTACTCTTTCATTCCTACTTAGAAGTTAGCTGACTAAACATCAGTACGACTCCACCAAACTTACTGACCTTCTCCCCCTGATATTGTTGGTCCCCACATGGACCACCACTACCGGATACCATCTTCCCGGTCCCTCAGATCCACCACCTTCGCCCCCGGAAAGCACAAGATCGTTCGATTAAAACTATCAGGACCACAAAACACATTGTCAATCCCACGTACAATGATACTTCCCGCTACAACAGGAGCAGATGTGGAGATCGAGCCCCATTGGGGGAACCTAGTGGGGGACCTAGGAAGGGAGTCAAGGGACGTCATATGACGTAACCCAGTGGCGCCATGTTTGTTGGACATGGTAACCTGGTGAGTGCCCATCTTGTCACGTATTCCCCATAGTGATATGTGGTCCTAGTGCGCATGCGCAGGGCGTGTTGTTAGGGTGAAACGTGTTTCCGTCGGTCATTTTTGTATACAGGAGGCCGCCATCTTGGTTTCTATGGTAGCACGTGGTTGTTTTGTTACCCAATTTTCTGCAATGGGGCGGGGACATGTTCGGAAGGTATGTTCCTTTGAACAAGAGTAATTTCCCGATTCGTCAAATTACCACAAACAACCAGACAAGTTTTACTATTTCGAATTTCTGTTAGAATCCTCTTCCATCTATCTATGCAATAGCTTTCGTTTACCCGACCATGTTCGTTTGTCCTGGAGTATACTCCAGTAGAGTAGAAGGGCCTATCAACTTTTCTTATTGTTACTATATTTAGCTTTTCTGGTCTGTTCGGATTAGTTCTGACCCTATTCCGAGTATTCTTGTTGTTTCATTTATCTAGATCACCCCATCAGTTCACTTTCCCGGCGCTAACTAACCAATCAGATTGCTTCATCCCCCGTAATCTTTATGCAGAGTTATCTCACCTTATTACAACGAAGTCCTATACGATTCTCATCACCTCTATATGCAATGGCCATGTCCCATGGAATCCTTTTTTTGGGAAACATCTCTGGTTATCGAATGAAGGCCATGGGAAAATCCTTCAGTGAGGTCTAATATTTACCATCCCTCTTAGCCTCATACCTATGGCCTGGTATTGTTGTATTTTAGGATACCTTTCGAGGATACCTTCTGGAGAATCCCTTTTTAGTCGTATGAGGGCTATCTATGAGAAAATCCCTCAGTGAGGTTTAATTTACTATCCCTCTTAAGCCTGAAGTTTCTACTGGAACTAAGAATGATGTTCAAAAGGCTGAATTTTACTACTGTGAAACAGCTTAAAGAGGAACCCAAAAAGAAGAAAGATGCCAGCCAGGAAATTAAAGCAACGAACAAAGCCAAGTGGCCAGCGACCAATCAGAGAACGTGTTTTATCAACAACCTAGCCAGACAATGGGAAGAGGCTCCAACCCAGAAGAAGATGAGATAGTTAGCCCATGAGAGAAACACAAAGACGAAAATGATGCCTTGAGAAATTGAATTGTAAACTCAAATAAAAATGAATGAAATGTTATATACTGTTGTTTGTATTTATCTACTATCCCAACAAAAGTACCTGGATGTAGCATGAAGTACCCGGATGTTAAGTTTCTTTTACAAGTATCCTACAAAAGGTATCCTCCAATAATACCATGTCGGGTATTCTCGAATACCGAGATGAGGCTAAGAGGGATGGTAAATTAGACCTAAATGAGGGATATTCCCATGACCCTCATTTCAGAATAAAGGGGTACGGAAGGCCATATGTTTTCCCCAAAAATAGGATTTCATGGGATATGGCTGTTAAATAATGAGATGTGGCTAAGAGGGATAGTAAATTAGACCTCATTGAGGGAATTCCTCATAGCCCTCATACGACTAACACAAGATTCCATTACCAGAGACGTTTCACAAAAGGGATTCCATGGGACGCGGTCATTGGATATAGAGGTGGTGAGAATCGTATAAGACTTCTTTGTAATAAGGTGAGATAACTCTGCATAAAGATTAAGGGGGGGGGGGGGGGAGGTGAAGCAATCTGATTGGTTAGTTAGCGCCAGGAAAGTGAACTGATTGGGTGATCTAGATAAACGAAACAACAAGAGCTAATAAGGGATGTAATCTTATTGGGAGAATATGTAGTATTCCACGCAGAGAGACAAACTCAAATTAACTGAAAAATGCGAGTTCGAACAGGGTGGGGTGGGGGGGGGGGGGGGTGGAAAACATTTGAAAAACACTGATGCCGGGGTGGGTGGGTGGTCAAAGAGGACAAAAAAAAACTTTTTTCCGATGCTTGCAAATTTTTTCCTCAGACACTTTTGGGCAAAATTGTGAGTATACCATAATCAGTGAAGTATCATTAAAGAATCAATCAAAAGACACTCAAGTTATCAGAGGGTACCTACCATGGGTTATATACGATTATAAAACTGTTATTGCAGCTGAGCTATGATTCGGCTTATAGTGATACAATGTATGACATATTGAATAATACAAGTTAAAATGCATCACTAATTGCAATTATCAAACACTGCACTCTAAGGAAAAGAGGGAGTTCCGTTTGATTAAATTTCTAATATGTTCATCCTGGTGAGATCGGCTGGCTTAGATGAGAAGCAAAGACAATTATGTGCAGTCAGGAACAATTACAGATTTCGGCTGCAGGAACAATTCGGTACAACGATGTATCCAGACCTATTACGAAAACACCAATGACTCTTATTGCCATTGTAGGAAGTATGTAACACAAAAACTACTAAACATTGAACCTGATTGAACTGCTAATTTATTTCAAACACATCTGAGAACACAGGTGTCAACACAATCATGTACCAGACCTTCTAGGGCTGGACTTTAAATAAGTAATAAATCCCCTCCCCCTCACCCAACCCAGCCATGCCCCATCCAAACCTTCGTCAAAAAAAATAAACAAATACATAAATGACTAAACTCATTGCTTTTTGCATACACATACCGTGGAACCTCTCTTGAGAGACCAACATCTTTGGCAGACAAAAGGGGTCTTTCAGACAGGTGGTCTGTCAAGACCACCTGTCTTGAAAGACCATTTTTGTCTGGCCGAAATGGTATGTTGTCCAGTGTTGTCCACATAAGACACGCTCTAGCACAAAAGAGGTGGTTCCTCAAAAAGGTGATCTCTCAAGAGAAGTTCCACTGTATATATGAATGAAGAATGCAATGGGTTCTGATGGGTTGAGTAATTTATGATATTTAACGCTTTACCTAACATTCTTTTCTAAAATAAAAAAAAAAAAAAAAAAATTCTCATATAACCATTACTATTCAATAAGGTTACTTGAAATAAACACATGCATGGCTAACATTAGAACTGGCTCGAAGAGTCAGTTCTAATGTTATCCATATTTGTGTGGCTTTATTGTGGGATATATCTGGATACCATATATACTCTATATTTGATTTGTTATGGGAGACCATCTGCCTTAAGAAACCACTTTGGTCTGATAAATCGATGTTCTTTCAAGACCTGTCCTTCTGTACAAGGTCAAACACTCAATACTGTATGATAAAATTGGTTATGGTGCAGTGTGGTGAGAAGGATGATGCAGAAGCATGTATTTAGTGGGGGTGGGTGGTTCAGATAACTCAGATAACCCCGGAAAAAATTGTAAAACTGGAAAAAAATTACATGGGGTGGGTGGGTGGGTTCCTCCGACCGGTCAAAAACAAAAAATCGGCATCGGTGTCTGCAAATCCCACCCCCCCCCCCCCCCCCCCGCGCCGGTTCAAAGAAAAAAAGATTCCCAGGTGAACTCTCCCCTGAAGGGGGGGGGGGGGGGGGGTAAACTTGCCCCTGATCTAGGGGCGAGTTGAGCGGATAAATTGTCTGGTGGTTTGATTTCGTGGCGAGTTGACAAGGAACCAAGAAACACAACACCACATTGAGATTCCAATTGCAACGTTGCTGGGTTCGATCAAGTTGTTCACGCAATTTCACGGAACATGGAACATAAAAAGTCGGCATCGGTATCAGCCTATTATTAGATTTTCAACACTGGTATCGGTTTATCACTGGTGGAAGCTTCCTAAAATGAAAAACAGGTTGCATCAATTTCTCAAACTGTTGCTGGGTCAACCGAAATTTAGCCAATTTGAGTAATCAAGTACAAATCAATGGTGGAATGATGATAAGCATCAACCAATCATCAGCTGCACAGGTATTTGCATCTGTCTGATGTATAGCAGCTTTACCACTTCAGGCAGATGCAAACACCAATGCTAATGATTGGTTGATGCTCAGCAACATTTCACATTGCTGATCATCTTAAGATGTAACATAAGAATAAAGTCAGGACATTTATGTCTCTGCCACAGATCGTGATTACGAATGTCATACTCTTCTGCAGCTTGCTAGCCCATGTCAAGATTAGGCTATACTTGTAACAAACTTGTATCTGAATTGCTGCAACACATCCTCATTATTGTTCCTAAGAATTCTTTTCTATTCAGCAGGATATTGCCCAAAGCCGGGAGCAGGAATTTTGCTATGATACAACAGTTTAAATATCAGCATAGTTGAAATACATATATATTCAGATTACCTGAATCAAGTACAGGGGAACATAAATATAGGTTACCAAAGTTCAGACTGGGCGAACGATAAATGAGTTATGTAAAATTCTAAAAACAGTAGACCTGCGATGCCTAAATGTGGGATTTTTATTTGATATTTTCATTGTTATCAAAATCGATTTGGAGTTGGACACCAAGGAAAACACCGATTAATGGCAAAACCCACATGAAAACATTTCCTCTACGAAAACAATTTGTATTATATCACTTAATAATCTCATCCATATATATCAGGCTTGTGAGTCGATGCATATGGGATTCTTATTTGATATTTTCCTCTCAGATGGTGTATTGATCTCGACTATGCCGTAATTATTTCCGTTGTGCGGTGCTGGTTGTCTGTCAAAGATTTTCTGTTTCATGAATGTGGCAAAACCAGTCGGTTTCATTGTACTCTTTTCCAACTCTTCGGTTTGTGCCTCGGGGTTGAAAATGGACATCCAGGTACTGAATCTCCAGATATCCTGTATGTTGCCAGAGATAACTTATGGTTTAATGTAATGAAATCCTGGTGCAGAATATTGCCCATGACTGTGTGAAATTTCAAGGCTGTTAGTGAATCCCTCTTCCATTTCCACGAATGTTAACACCTTTTCACATGGGGGCGCCTCTGGTTCTGAAATTTATATAAAAAAGCACTATGTCCAATTTTGGACAAAATCTTTTAAAATTTCAGCCCTTGAAATTAGAAGAAATCTGCTACCGCATTAAATTGCCATAACCCAGATGAGACGCTATAGTAATGGTCACGGCAACGACATCGTGCAGTGATGACCAGCGGCGAAAGCGTCGCTGGGGGGGGGGGGGGGGGGAGATGGGGTGACCCCCTCTCATCCTGGGTGACACCAGGTGGTATACCCCCAGAAATGTTTTTCAAATTTAGGCACGAAAAGATGTGATTTCCTTTATTTCGTCCAAAGATCCTTTTCAGAGGACCGGCTGACAAGTCATTAAGTATGTGCCTGGATTGTTGGTTCCGATGCTCAATTATTTATTGGTATTTAAGATCACATACTTCTGCACAATGGCTAAACCAGACCACAACAGTGAGATCAAGTCAAGGTCAATCGATCGTTCATGCCCCGTGTTGCCTATTTCAGAAGACTCGCATTCCAAGCATTGGTGACTGGGTCCTATTTTACCAGTGAAACGGAGTATGTTTACCACAGTAAACAAGCACTGCTTCACTTTCTGGGATCCACACCGGGGAGGTTCTGATGCTTCCCGCTTGGTATTACTAACTTTATAACCAACAGTTTACAGAATTCGTGCAGATTAAGAGAAATCAAGAATTCTACACACTTTGTTAAATTGCCACTTTCCCATTTGGAATTATTCAGTCAGTCTCCGTTCAAATTTTGGGCAAAAACAAGAGATTATAATTACCAGATGTCGACATTTCACTGTGCAGTTGGCGTGTTAAATAAAGTAACAGACAAAAACCTATGACATTTATGCAAAATTCCCATCAATCCAGTCAGTGACCCGAAAACTGGAAACACCTGAGTACTGATGGTGCCATCTGCAGCGTACAGCTCAACTCGCCCTCGGATCTATATATATTGCAGCTCATGTCTCCTTGGATGAACTCACACAGGGAAAAAACGTCGTTATTTTTAAAAGAATATGAATCAAACTTTACTATTTGTAGAAAAAAATATTAAAATACATTTTTGCAATGCATTGACTCGTAACCTCCGTAACTGGGTAATTTAATGCTTGCTGGAGTCGTTTCGTTCCCAAAGTTTTTGATGAATAGTACACTCAATTGTCAATGATTCATACACCACTGGTTGGTGATTTGTATATGTTTGAACTAAGTATTCTTATTCCAGGTGCCAGATAATCACCTGCATGGCTCCCCCTCTCCGACCTTGTTCGATCAAGATGATTTCGTCTTCTGTAGCCTAAACTACTAATCCCAAGACATTTTTTATGACAGGTATAAGTTAATGTCATAAAAATATCATTATGAGTGGGGTGGGGCTAGCAGTCTTGTGCGCTTGCATTCTGCAAATTCCGCCTCTCTTTTCATAAGCCTCCACCTGAGGTTTGCTCTCTTGAAGGTTTTGTGTGCCGCTGCCAAATCCTTGTCACAGTCATGACTCAGCTTAGACAATTTAAAAACTACTGCGCACCCCCAATTCACTCTTCTGTTTCGCACACCAAGCCATCACCAGATGACCCCCAACATCATTTCGAACAAGAGGCAAGAGAAGAACACGAGAAGAAATGAACCATGATACTGTGAAAGCTATTCCCGACCCATAATCGATCTTCATTCCAAATTTCAATGAGAGCCGCTAAACCCAAACCAGCGATATGAGGCGAACAAACAAAAAATGGCTATTTTACCAGACAAACAGCAAAATTACTGTCTTCATTTTACAGCGAGGTAATTGTAAAGGCCAGAAACACCTGTTACTGAAGACAATCGGACAATCTACATTCAGTGATGTAGTACAAAGACATAATGCCACATGTGGGTGAGTTGCATATATTTTCTTTGCTTCACTGCAGGGACATAACTCACTTGAAGACCTTTCCCACAAACACGCTCCATTCCCAATTTCATTGAAATCTGATAACCCAAATCTTATAGAACAAAGAAACAATCATACATGTGGGGAGGTAATTTGCATATACTTTCTTTGTTTCACTGCAGCGACATGATTCATTTGGAAGCCTTTCCCGTAAACAATTTTGGTATAAATTTTATTGAAACTGATAACACAAACTTGAAATATGAGGCAAACAGACAGAAAATTGGCTATTTTATGAAGCAAACAGCAAATTTTCAAAGCTAAAAAGAGGGATAAGTCTAAAAAGTGACAAGTAAGAATTATTATTAGAGACTAATTTGAAAGCCTTTCACAGAAACAATTTTCATTCCAAATTTTATTGAGATCCAATAACCCAAACCTGAGATACGAGGCGAACAGACAAAAATAGCCTATTTTTATATATTCAAAGGGCCATAACTCACAGAAAAAATATTCCAACAGCAAAACGGCTTATGCTGCTTAAAGATCTCATGATGATGAACATTTGTATCAAATTTTATCGAAAGCTCAGCAGTAATGTTGCAGTTATAACGCAAACAGACATCCGAGTCCAGATGGACAGACAAACGGACGAATGGATGGAAGGATGAACGGACAAAGTGATTACTATATACCCCACCCCCTTTATAAAAGGGGGAGGGGGTATAATTACAAAGAGTTATGATCGAATTTTAAGATGACATAATTAGTCTGAACAATTTTTATTTACATATGGTACATGTGTACAATATATAAAATAAAAGTTACAAAAGAAAAAATACAATACAACAAATCAAGGTACAGCTGTATACGATATAAGAAGTATAATGGATGGTCAAATTACTGAGGAAATCATGGATTCAACAGAAAGCTTACAGCTCATGCAGTTCATCTCCCTGGCGCCTGTATAATTATGTTAGCTCACGTAATTTATTGTGGTGTAGAGTTTGAAACATAAAAAGATAGCTGTTTTGGGACTTTTTAATTTAACGTCATTTTAAGTTTTTACACCCCTCCCATTTTGTGAGCACTCCAAATGGACAAACAGAAACTAATACCCACAAAATATTTCACATACTCCTAGAGGAATAGTTGAAGTACTTTGTACAAAATTAGTCCATTGTTTTGGTTTCCGTGCAATAAACTGAGAATGATTTGACATAGAGTTTTCAAATTTGGTTCACAGTATAAACATATTAGAATACAAGTTGGGATTGAATTTCAGAGCCTCACACCCATTTTGGCCAGAATTACGGGTTGCAGTAATTTTTCTATCCAAAATTATTTCATACCCAGAATTTTGAGTAATTGCATGCCCATTTTGGTATGTAATTTTGTACCCAAATACTATGTCATACTCCCCAAAATCTTATTGATGCTATTAATTTTATAGCTAAAATTTCACATTTGTAGTATTTAATTATTGGGGTTTAACGACACTTCAACAGCCAGGATCACATCGAGTTGGAAAAGTTATTTATTATTTATTTATAGGTGTTTAAGGTCACATATTTTTGCACAATGGCAAATCATGACCACAACATGATTATAAACTCAAGACCATGGGTGAGCGTCAATAAGCCATGTTGCCCATTTTAGAGGAGGTCTGCACCTCCTGAGCATTGGTGATTGGGTCCTATTTTACTGGTAAAACAGAGCCTGTTTACCGTAGTGAACAGGCACTGCTTCACTTCCTGGGGGGTTCCCATGGGGGACTGGGAAAGTACCACAAATGGTGGAAGACCAAAATGACTTCAGCTGTGATCCCATTATAATTACATACAATTTCCAACAAAAAATGGCTGCCAGTTTGCCATCTTGAATTTCTTTTCAAAAAAGAAATTGACGTGCAACTTTTTACATAATATCTGATCAATGCTGAGAATTTGAAACAAAAGCGATAAAGCGTCTCTGAGATACAGGTGGTAATAGAACACACCAACACAATATATACAAATATGACTCAATTTCATCTAATTTGCATAATTTATGCATAATGCTCAAGTTCATCTAATTTGCATAATTTATGCATGAGAAAAAATCTGTATGTGTTATTTATCTTACACTGCTACACTTCCATGCCAAACATTATTGAAATTTGAAAGACTGTTTAGAAGTTGTAGGCAGAAAAGTAATAACATACAATTTAAAAAAAAAAAACGGTTGGTAGTCGGCCATGTTGAATTGTTTTTAAAAAAAAATGACATGCATCATCTTTCTATAATGTCTGAATAATGTTGAAAATTTGAATTGCCAATATTCAACCATTGTGCAGAGACAGGTGAGAAAGGACTCACCAGCATAATATATACAACGTACACAAATAGCTGACCAAGAGCGTAAGTTTGTCGAATTTGCATAATTTATGCAAGAGAAAAAAAAGCTATATGATATGTTGTTTATGTTATGTCTGATCAATGCTGAGAATTAAAACAAAAGCATTGAAGAGTCTCTGAGATACAGGTGATAACAGCAAACAGGACACACCAACACAATATATACAAATATGACTGAAAAAGCTTAAGTGCATCTAATTTGCATAATTTATGCACGTGAAAAAAACCTATATATGTTATTTCTCTTATGTTGTTACACATCCATAGCAAAACATTACTGAAATCATAACAGTTAAATTTGTTTACCCAAGGTTGTGGTATTTACATGCGCATTACTCCGTAATGACCCAACCCCTAATGACAAACATTGGTGCAAATTGTAGCATTTTGAATAAGGTTTTAGAAAATCATAACATTCAGAATTCTATACAGTAAAACCTGTATTGAGAGACCACCTGTCTTTAGAGACCAATGAGGCCATGCACTGATTGGTTTCACTCTATAATGGACCTGTCATGGGAGACCACCTGTCTTGAGAGACTGCAAACCTGTGGCACAAACTCAGTTTTTCACCTGTTTTGAGAGACCGGAAAATAAATGTTTGCAATTTCAGAGTATTAAAATCAATTAAGATCAATGCAATGTGTACAGAAATCAATAGTTCAAAAATGTAACCAGGGCATCTACCCAACAGTGAAATTGTCAGGACAGCTATCCCCTGAAACCATAATATCTAAAATCATACACAAGTATGCCAAATTACATTGTTATTCAGTTGAATAACACTTGAAGTCTGAGAAACTTTTACCAAGATCCCTTTGAAAATATAAAGATTATTGTTAAAAAAACTTAGTTTATGTCTGTTAGTTGTGCAAGTGTGACAAAATCAACAAGTGTCTGACCACCGAGGTGGTATTAGTCCCCTACGGCGCTTTTGTGACATAAGGTGTTTTTGTCACAGAAGACACTAGAGTATATAAGCATCTTGGATTTTGAAAAAAAACATATTGAGCGTGCATAATCCCCTCACAACCCTTTATCCATGTACCAGAGATGAAAGGCATAGCTTGAACCATGTTGGGGGGAGGGGGTGGTAACATAAAATAGAGAAAAAAGCTTAAAAAACACAACAAAAATGGCTGCCATTCTGCCATGTTGGATTTTGAAAAATAAATATTGACTGTGCATCATCCCCTCAGAACCATTTATCCATGTACCAAATATGAAAGGTGTAGCTTGAAGCATGTTGGAGGGAGAGGTTGTAACATAAAAACTGATAGACAGACAGACGGACAGACAGACAGATGTTAGATTTTGAAAAAAAAATATTGAGCGTGCATACTCCCCTCACAACCCCTTTATCCATGTACCATATATGAAAAGTGTAGCTTGAACTATGTTGGAGGGAGCAGTGGTAACATAAAATAGAGAAAAAAGCTTAAAAAACACAACAGAAATGGTTGCCATGGCGCCATCTTGAATTTTGAAAAAAAAAATATTGAACGTGCAACATCCCATTACAACCTTCTATCCATGTGCCAGATATAAAAAGTGTAGCTTAAACCATGTTGAAGTGAGGGGTGGTAACATAAAATAGAGAAAAAAGCTTTAAAAAAAAACACAACAAAAATGGACGCCATGCCACCATCTTGGATTTTGAAAAAAAAATATTGAACATGCATCATCCCCTCCCAACCCTCTATCCATGTGCCAAATATGCAAAGTGTAGCTTGAACCATGTTGGTGGGAGGAGTGGTAACATGAAAATAGAGAAAAAAAAATCCTAAAAAACACAACAAAAATGGCCGCCATTCCGCCATCTGGGATTTTAAAAAAACAATTTTGAGCGTGCGTCATCCCCTCAGAACCATTTATCCATGTACCAAATATGAAAGGTGTAGCTTAAAGCATGTTGGAGGGACAGACAGACGGGAGAGGTGGTAACATAAAAAACAGACAGACAGACAGACAGACAGACAGCAGAGAGACAGACAGACAAGACAGACAGACAGACAGAGGGATGGATACAGTGCAATCCAATAGTCCCCTTACGGTTCCCGTAGGGGATTAAAAAGGATTAAGCAAACTAAAACACCCTGGTAAGCTTATTTTGGAATAATTGATAAAAATAACATATTTGAAAATATTGATAGAAAGAGAACACTTTGTTTGTATAAAGTAAGAAATTACTATTTTAGATGGACCAGCCCCTTCACTTCATAATCTCAAAAAGTTGTTCAATTTATGTCCTTTTAATTGTAAACAATGTCTCTATACTTGTATTAAAACTGAATTAAAATAAAACAATAATTAAAAAAAAGTGGAAAAATCAATTCTTCTCCATTTCTGCAACAAATATTCTCTGGTTGGTCATTCACTGACAAGTGTAAACTGCAAACCTTTAATGGGAGACCAGCTGTCTTGAGAGACAGGTTCTACTGTAATGGTGAAACAGTGCCAACAAGCAGCTCATTCTTCCCAATCTCTCTGATTAGCACACTTACCCTCTCTGTTATCCCACACAATAAGCACATATCCATTTTCCCATCCCACTTCCCCATTATACTCATTGAATCTTACTCTGTTAGCCTGGTATTTCGGACATTCTAATAGAAAGTGTTCCAGGGTCCCCACCACTCCTAAATTACACATTTGGCACTCCCTTCACCATCCTTCCCAATGTTCCCTCTAAGTTCCAATGAGAGTGACCAGATCAAACAGAACCTTAAATGCAACACCATATCTAGAGATCACTTCGCCATCCTTCCCAATGTTCCCTCTAAGTTCCAATGAGAGTGACCAGATCAAACAGAACCTTAAATGCAACACCATATCTAGAGATCACTTCACCATCCTTCCCAATGTTCCCTCTAAGTTCCAATGAGAGTGACCAGATCAAACATAACCTTAAATGCAACACCATATCTAGAGATCACCTTGATGCTGGTTAAACTTCAGAAAATCTCCAGGTAAGTTAATGTTAGGCAGATTGTATCCTAATATTGAAGTTTAGCATTCAATTCCCAAACACAGATAAACTCAAAGCAGCATGTACAAACCTAGAATTAAACAGGTGATTGGTGAACTCTGCCCCGGGAAAACATTACACCCTAAAAGGAACAGCATCTCTGCTAAAACAATGAAAGTTATCAAAACGAAAAAGACAAGCCTTTTAGTTTTTTTAATAGCAAGTGCAAACTTAATAAAAAAAAATGCTGAATCTAAAACCATCTATAATTGCCTTTGCGGCAAAGTCGAGCAACCTGACTGGGCACAACATTAACAAGAGGCAACAAGGTGCCTTAATCACTAACCTCATAAAATTGTTCAAAGAAGGATTTGAGGTCACATTCCACATCAATATGCTGATATGATTAATCTCGAGTTCAGCTAAGGGAGTGGAGGTGGGGCAGAAGGGTTTGTTGGGTGAATTCATTTTAGGGTTTTTTGGCATAACATTACTCAAACCCTTTCCAAACCCATTATGGAGCAAAAAGAGAAAAAAAATCACCCAGTTCACCTGGTGCATCTGAAGAAAAATGTTTTTATATATAGGTTACCATGGGAAGCTCAAATATGAACCCAGGGATCAGACTGGAACAAACTGGAATTGGACCCCAATGAGGATACTGCAAAGCAAATATCAAAATATTCTTATGTCTTGAAGATCTGAAAAATGTTTTTTGAAGAATATTCTTCATACTACACAAGTTAAAATTCGGGCTTCAACAAATAACATGTCAGGAGTAGATTTAATTAAAACTGAACCTAAGCCTCCTAGGGATACTGTATATCAAAACATTCGGAATGGTAAAATCTGATGAAGATGTTTAGAGAATATTTCTCATATTGCACCAAGTTAAAATTCTGAGTCCGCACAGGGAGCCCAAATATGATCCCAGTGCCTTGATTTGAACAAACTTGAATCTCACAAACCTCCTAAGGATGCTCAAAATCAATCATCAAAAGATTCTGAATGGTGAATCTGAGGATTTTAAAAAACATTTTCGCATATTACACATATCTGAATATTCAGCTTCTAACAGGGTGCCCAAATATTACTCTAGGGACTTAATTTAAACCAACTTCAAGCTGATGCCCGACCAAGATGCAATAGACTAAAAATCAAGAGTTTGACAGGAAGATCAGAAAAAAGTAATTTCTGAACAAACTTGAATCTGAACCTACTAAGTGTCCTGCATATCAAATATTAAAAGATTCTGACGAGAAAATATTTCAAGAATATTCCTCATATTCCCAGGAATCTGATATGAACTCCTCACCTCCACCCGAAGAACTAAACTAGAGTGATGTCACGCATGCAGCCCGACTGTCCCAGGAATGGCAATGCTTCGACGCAAAATAGTCAGAGCCATTTTTTGTTAACAGTTTACCTAACGAATCTGCCATATCTGCACTCGTGATGTACAAAAGTTGCTATTCAAATTTTATTTTTTCATTTCTCTACTTCAAAACATACCTCATGACCTATTAATGGAACAAACTTGATGAGTTTGTTGCAATAAGGACTAATAAGCCATGGTTAGAAGTAAAAAATGAAAAAATCTGATGTTTCAGAAAAATAATTTGTACTGTTGGCTTCAACTTGTGTTAGGTAAAGGATTAAAGATGCAGTACATAAAGCAATGTTGGGCTATATGAGTCAATTTTCTTTTTTGCATGTAATAACTCCCAATCCTTCAAAATGCATTTTGGGAATAATTGCCTAAGTGACATGTGTGTGTGTGTGTGTGTGTGTGTGTGTGTCTGTGTGTGGGTTTGTCTTACCGATTGGATGAGGTAAGTAGACAAAAGAGTTTGCGTGTTTCGCCTTACCGAGGTACAAAAGACAAAAGAAACCCTTTACCCCGGTTGTTTTCCCAGAATTGTACCGGCAAAACGAGGTAGAAACCGTTAGTCCACACAAAGGACAAACAATGGGGTACCTCGGTATGTAGGGTAGACAAGACTGTGCGTGTGTGTGTGTGTGCGTGCGTGTGTGTGCATGTGTGCATTGGGGGGGGGGGGGGAGGGGATTTCTGGAACCTATATTCAACCCTGGCCTGTATTACTAGCTGGAAAATACACATATCAACTTTGGTTGAAATCAATCAAATAATCCAAACTGGAGTTATCAGTCGGAAACCAATTGTTTACAGACAGATGGATGGACCGACAGTTGGATGGATGAAAGTCATGGCTAAAAATGCATTTTGTACCAAAGAAAAAATATTGCATGAATGGCCCTGGGTGAGGAGGAGGTGGGGTGGGAATGAGGGGGGTGAGGGGTGGGGGAGAGTGGGGGTGTGTCAGGGAGTCCATTTTTTTCCACGTGGTCAGTCTAAATGCTTTAGAATGCATTTTGAGCAGAGAAAAAAAAATTACCTAACTGGCACCATGGGGGTGGGGGTCTGGGTTTTTAACCACAAACTTTAAAAAAGCATTTTTGAAGAAAGAAAAAAAAAGTGCCTAATTGCCCCTAAATAGTTCAAAATGCATATTGGAGAAAAAAAGACTAATTGGGGGGGTGGGGGGGGGGGGGGGGGGTGGGCAGGGGGGGGGGGGGGGGATGTTTGGGTTTTTAACCACAAACTTGGAGTCATCCTATCAAGCTACAATGAAATCCCTCTATAATTTTGGCCTGTGGAATATTCCAAAGGTTTTCGGGCTTCGGGCCTCTGTTGCCATCACAGTTGCCCAAAAGGGGACGTTCTCATCTTGACATTTTTTGAAGTCAACCTATCAAGTTACAATGAAATCCCTCCATAAATATGACCTGTAGACTGTGCTAAAGGTTTTTGGGCTTCGGGCCCCTGTTGCCGTCACAGTTGCCCAAAAGGGGATGTTCTCATCTAGACATTATATGAAGTCAACCTATCAAGTTACAATGAAATCCCTTCATAAATATGACATGTAGACTGTGCTAAAGGTTTTCAGGCTTCGGGATCGGGTAGCCTTCATGGTTGAATGATCGCAACCAATAGGGGACATTCTCATCTGGGCATCATGTGGATTGATCCTACAAAGTTACAAGGAAATCCCTTCATAAATATGACCTGTAGACCGTGCGGAAGGTTTTCGGGCTTCAGGCACCTGTAGCCGTCACAGCTGCCCAATCAAGTCCAAAAGGGGACTTTCTCATGTAGACATTATATGAAGTCAACCTATCAAGTTACAATGAAATCCCTCCATAAATATGAACTGTAGACTGTGCTAAAGGTTTTGGGGTTTTGGGCTCGGGCAGTCGTGACGGTTGATAGATCACGCCCAAATGTGGAAATTCTCGTGTAGACATCATACGGAGTCATTGTATCAAGTTACAATGAAATCCGTCCATACTAAACATGACCTGCAGACTGCCCTAAAAGTTTTTGGGTTTCGGGCTTGGGCAGCCATCACGGTTGACAGATCATGCCCAAATGGGGACGTTCTCATCTTGGCATTATAGGCATTATACAGAGGCATTCTATGAAGTTGCAATGAAATCCCTTCATAAATACGACCGGTAGACTGTGCTAATGGTTTTCAGGTTTTGGGCTCAGGCAGCCATACCAGTTGACCGATCACGACCAAAAGGCGGCGTTCTCAAGTAGACATGACCTAAAACCTGCATATGAAATTTTGTGATGATCAGACAAGAACTACCAGGTATAGCCTGTACTTGAAGGTTGAATAAAAAACTTTAACCACAAACTTTAACCAAAACTCTAAAAGTTAACAGACGGACAGATGGACAGATGGATGGACGGACGGACAAAAGTCATTACTATAGCCCTCACTGTAAACAGTCAGGCTAAAAAACAATCAATATCAAATATCAAAAGATTCTGAATGATAGATTTGATGTAGATTTTTTAGATAATATTCTTCGTATTGCACTTAAGGAACCCAAATATTGTCCCAATGACTTGATTTGAACAAACTTGAATCTGACCCACCTGAGGATGCTCTAAAGTAATCATCAAAAGATTCTAACACATAGATCCGAAGAAGATTTAAAAAAAAAAATTGTGATATTGTTCTGAGCTAAAATTTGGGTTCAACAGAGTGCCGAAATATGAACCCAGGGACCTATGTCGTACAAACTTGAATCTGACCCCTCGAATGGTGTTCTATACCAAGCATCAAAAGATTCTGATAGGTAATTCTGGAGAATAGGATTTTTTAATTTTAATAAAAAATAGGCCGATGAAATCGTCAGATGTGTACCCATATGCGCAATTTGTAGAAAGCTGTTTGACGGAGGGCCACCACGGATGCTGACATAATGTACACCATACAAGGTATGGTTACATATAGAAATGGATTGGAGGAGTGTCTAATTTGATGGATAAAGGGTTAATATCTCCAGATCAAATTATCATATTTACATAAAAAACTAAACAGCACAGCACATCAGTAACCTGAACACAATTATAATGTAACTTGACAATCCAAGCAATATTTTTCAAGTTATCGAATGCGAAAGGGATTGGAGGAATTTTCAATTTGAAGGATAAAGGGTTAATATCTCAGGATCAAAATAACAGATTTATACCAAAAACTATACAGCTCAGCACATCAGTAACCTGAACACAAATATAAAGTAACTTGACAATCCAAGCAATATTTTTCAAGTTATCGAATGCCAAAGAGATTGGAGTTATTTTCAATTTGAAGGATACAGTGTTAATATCTCTGGATCAAATCATCAGATTTACACCAAAAACTATACAGCTCGGCACATCAGTAACCTGAACACAAATATAAAGTAACTTGACAATCCAAGCAATATTTTTCAAGTTATCGAATGACAAAGAAATGGATACGGATGCTGGACGGACAGATGGATGGACAGACGGAAGGACAAAGGATGGACGAACGACGGATGGTCACCCCGGATGCCGGCATTATGTGTACCATACACAGTATGGGTACACATAAAAATGTGTGGTGATAACAGAATTATGCTCCCTTTGTTGTTCCATGGGCATGACAACTTGAATTGAACAAACCTGAATTGACGTACAAATAAGGAATATGTATATTAAATTTGGTACAATTCGGCCCATTGTTTTATAAGTCAATAATGTAAAGTTCATGCCAGACAGACAAAGATGGCAGACAGACAGAAAGTGATCAATTAAGCTCTTCCAGATTTTTAGTCAGGTGAGCTAAAAAAAAACGATTTTTTCTCAAAATACCACTGACAAGTACACTGCAATTAATACTGCCTTGTACATTCTAACTATTAGTATTTTGGGTTTGAAATTACCTTTTTAGGGCATACAAAATGGTTTTTGGTATTAAATTACGCTGGTATGAAATGGTTTTGGGGTACAAAATTACATACACCTAAAATTATGATATTTGTTTGTACAAAATTGGGTCCTTTATTGGCAATTTATCCAATAAGTTCAGTATGGACTGTTTGTTGGTTTTCCATGCAATAACTTTAGTATGATTTGTCCTACAGTTTTCAATCTTGGTTTGTAGAATCTATATATGGGAATGCAGGATAGTATTGAATCTCAGCTCCTCCTGTCCATTCTTGTCAGATTGACAGCCCTTTGTTTGTACAAAACTGGGCCATTTGTCGGAACACATGCAAGTTTTAATATAATTTGATCTTGAGTTTTCAAATTGGTTTTTCAGCTCCGTCTGCAAATCCCCATCAAAGTTATGGGCCTTTGGAGAAGTTTTCAAAGTTAGCTTGCAGTTTCAACTGACGTGGAGACAGAGTTTACTATGCAATGCTTGGCATAGCTGTTGCTTTTTTCACTCTGGCTTCAATAAGTTTTCAGGGTTTTATTTTTACACATCATTTTTACATTTTATAATTAAATATTTCAATTTTTTTTAATTTCTTCTTAATTCATCCTACGCAAAAGTAAATTAAAAATTAATCGACTAATAACTCTCTGTGGCCATTTTTGTTATTATTATTTTTGTTGGATTTTTTTTCTTCAAAATCTCCGGTTTGGCTTTGTACCAATGAAATAGACTAATGTTATCACATCCTTTTTGACATTTTTCACTGGCAATGTTTTTTTAAGAAACTCTCCTAACGATTTGCACAGAAAAATATTCTTTGTCGAAAATACTGGATTCTGTAAAGAAATGCAACAATTTCTGCAACAAAATGCTGATTATGCCATTTTATCCAGAAAAAAACAAAACAACTGAAGTATTTGAAAGTTCTTGTCCATTTTTGACAAAGCGTAAGAACTGACCAGAAAGGGCATATGTTTCTCCCTCCATGCTTAGTACCTTTGGCAGGTTAGTGGCACTGTGCATGTGAAAGTCAGCCAAAAGTGGCAACAAATTACAAGAAGTTTATGGTAAACTTCAAAATTAGGATACAAACTGCCTAACATTAATTTACCTGTACTGCACTGACATCACATAATTTCGGGACCATTTTGACCCCATTCAGGTCAATAAATGTTGGTGCCTCTATGCTAAGTGATAGTGAATGCCTACATTACCACTGCTCACGTGTCATGGTCCTGTAAATGTATTGCTTCCAAATAAATATACACTCACACAATTCAATTCAAATACTCAAATATGGGTGACTACACATGATTTGTGTTCAAGACTTCATTGTATTAATTTCGTTGAAATAGTTCATCTTTATGCATTCTGAGATCCTAGAAATTGGAATTAATACTGAATATATGATGACTTATAATACATTCATATTGTTTCTCTCCTTTTACTTTTGAAATGCTGAATCAGTGTTTGATTTAGGCTGAAAACTTTCACACGTACATTGCACTGAGTTGGTTTTAGCAGCATGGGCAAAGCAATGTCAATTGAGAAAGGACTTCATGAAAATTATTTGCCTCAAATATCACTTACAGATCATTTCTCTCCAGTATGGCCTCTAATGCATAGAAAGAGTTATGTTTTTGTAAGCGTTCATTACATATATTACATTCAAACAGTTTCTCACCTGTACAAGTTTGGAGATGTGTATTGATTTGTTTTTCAATCAGTGTGTTTTTATTACATATATTAAATTTTAAAGGATTCTTGTCTGAAATGAGTTTTAAAATGTAGCTTCATATTTTGTTTTTAAATGAAAGTTTCATCATGTAATACATGTTTTATCACCAGCATGAATTCTGAAATGTTAGGAGAGGTTTGAAGTAAGGGCTTTAAAATTTATCTCAATTTATGTGAATCAGTTTTGATTCTCACAAGCTCCTTCCACAAAAATCAATTTTCAGTTCTTAACCTAACATAGTGGCCAAAACAGCCAAAGCATTAAACAGAATAAGCCATCTACAGCCTAAAATATCTCAAAACTTTCTCATTAAAACCATACAAATATGGATATCATTAAAACCAGCTCATTGAGCTGGTTCTAACGATATCCATATTTGTATGAATTCATTGAAAAAATTTAAAATTTGTTTTCGAAAAAAGTGAAATTTAATTTAGTTTTTACAAATACTGTGTTAGGTAAAGGGCAAATAATTTAGATTTTGAGATAACTGTTATACCCTTTCAAGTTCAACCAGTATGTATTCCATAGGATACGGGAGAGTGAAGATTCAAACAGTCATTTTCAAGTCACATTATGATGCTCCTGCAAGTTCTACCATGTACTTTAATTTTAATACACAAGTTAGGCAGGCAAACCTAGCACCCTATATTTGAAATTTCAAGAACATTTACTAAGTTCAACATTCAGTAATTTTGTGACAATTGAACAAAATCAAATTCCTGGCAATATGCAGAACTTGTAGATGAATAAATATCCTGTACAACGACATGGCCCTAGACTGAAAACTATGAAAGGAGTTAAGTGACAAACCATGCATCCTATATTTGAAATTTAAACATTTTTTTACTAAGTTCAAAAACCAATAATTTTGTGAAAAATTTAACAAACCTTTGGTATATGTTCCAGCTTGAAAACTGTGGGATGAGTTAGCTGGACAAATCAGGTACCCTATATTTGATTATGTCGAGCTGAGCAATCACTCATTCCTGTGAACTTATACCCTGGATGTTGCATGCTCTTATATACCTGGATGTTGGGTGCACCCTTTGCCATGGCTATTTGTCCAAGGCATTTTCAAAACAGAATTTATCGGGATATAGGGACAAGTATAAATAGCCCATAAAAAAGGCCTCATGGGGCATAAGGCACTTACCTGATAATAGTTTGTTAAAGGATTTAATTAGCATCTATTGAAAGTTAACACTATAGAGGAATGGCATTATTTAATTATTTATAACTTTGTTGTCTATGCCAGATGATTTTTTTTCCTGTACTGGAATGCTACCACAGAAATAATGCAATTTCCAGTAACACAAAACTAGTGAGTCCAAATATCATCCTGGGAACTTAATTTTGAACAAACTTGAGTCTGAGCCTTTCCTTCCTGCAATGAGGATGCTGTGTACCAAATGTGAAAGCATTCTGACTGATGGATCTAAAGGAGAAGATTTTTCAAGACATTTCCTCATATTGCACTGAGTGGAAATTTGGGCCACCACAGAGCCCAAATATTAACCCAGGGAAAAAATCTGAACAAACTTGATGCCCCCCCCCCCCCCCCACCCCCCCCTCCCCACGAGAAATTGAATACCAAATATGAAGGCATTCTGACTGGTAGATCCGGAGAAGATTTTTAAAGAATTCCCCTATATTGCACCAAGTCAAAATTTGGTATGGGAGCCCAAATATGAACTCAGGGACTTGATTTGAACAAACTTGAATCTGACATCCTTAGAGATGTTGTCTACCAAATAGCAAAACATTCTAAGAGATGGTTCTGCAGAGGACAACTTGAATCCATCCCCCCTCTCCCACAGAGATGCTGTATACCAATTATGCATGCATTCTGACTGCTGGACTTGAAGACATTTAAAATTTCCTCATATTGCACCGACTTAAAATTTGAGCTCTCATTGGGAGCCCAAATATTAACCCAGGAACACCGATTTGAACAAACTTGAATCTGCCCTGCATAGATATGTTGTACACCAAATATGAAAAGATTCTGATGGGTGGATCTGAAGAAGATTCTAAAGAAATTTTCTCATATTGCTCTCCAACAGAGAGCCCAAATATTAAACCAAGGACCTGAATTTAACTGAAAGGAATCTGACCCCCCAAAAGACGTTATATACCACGTATGAGTTTAACCCTCAAGGCCTAGATCCAATATTGTGAGTGTCTTACTTGTTATGTCGACATGTTCCAGCAAACAGATGGTCTTGCTGATGGAAGTTACATCAAGTACCTTTGCTGCCTTTTCTAGTGAAGTCCTGTATAGACAGCCCTGCTGACTCTGAGAGTTAGTTTAAACACTATTTATTCAATAAGTGTGCTATATGTTACAGTATTGAACACCAAGAAAAGTGACAGTATATATAGAGAATATCAAGAATATAACATATACTAACAAAATACCATATTAGTATGTAATGGGGGATCTGACAGAATGCTGGGAGCTTATGTTGGTCATCTCCCGGAATCATTCATACATTTACACAAAAAGGTGGTATAATATAGTAGATGGACTCATATATCGCCGCCTGGAACCCATGGTCTGTGATCATCAGCCACGTGCCAAGCCGGGGCATCGCATACATGCACACAGTGAGAGCTGCCTATAGGTGTACGAGTGTAGACCTGGGAGCAAATACCCGAGAGATCATTCAGAGTTGATTTGTCAGCATCGCTGTCGACATTAGCAGGTAACCTTGAGTCGAAGACACAACGCCCCGGCAAGGGACAAAACCAGTTAAAAAGTTTGTGGTAATTCTAGTAGAAAAAAGCTAAGGAGTCAAACTACCATGTGGCGACACATGATGGTGTTTAATCGTTGCTTGTGAATGAAGGAAAGGGTGAAAAGTACAAAGAAAGGGAGCAATATAAAACAGGGGATGCAAGCTTGAAAGCACAATACATTGCCTTCGCATTCAAGACAGTCGCAATTAAGCAGCAGGAGCACCGTTATTTAGAAGTGAAATGGAAACAGCCTTGATGGTGATCCATGCGAAGAAAACGGAAAGAAAAGGATTATAGGAATGGAGGTCAATTCATCATCATATATTAGTAGTTGTACATGGTGGTTTGATCCTTAGCAGACATGAAAACGCCCACTGACAAAAATGAAATGCACCACTTCAAAAAACAAGATGGTTTTCCCGACTATTCAAAAATTTTGATCTAAAAAGAAGTGTCGATATGTTTACAGTAAATGGCAGAAGGTTGATAGTACTATTATGGACATTTGAGTACACTGGACAGTGTAGGAAAAAATGCTCTGGTGTCTTGCACATCCCGCACTGACAGAATGGGGTAGGTGATAGATGATTTTCATATAAATGAGAGTTAAGGTTACAGCAATGCAATTGTAACCTTCAGTGATATATTTGGGCTGCACGTGATTTCATGTCACTGCAAAACACAGGTGGTCATCGATTTCCAGCATTTAGGAAAATCTTGAAATTGATCAGTTATGAGTTCTCGCAGACAGATAAAGGCAGTTTGTTCCATTGATCAGTGACACTCGGAATAAAAGACGACTGATACAAATGAGTCCGACAAAAAGGAACTCTGTGGCAGTGACATGACAGGAGGTTAAGCGATAGATTTCATGAGGAGACGATTGGGGGAACTTTATTGGCAAGATATATAGCGGCGACATGCGGTGATACATTTTGATGTACTACAACAGCTTATGTTTGCAAGTCTGTCTTGTGGAGAGTCCCAGCGTGTTTCGGAATAAAGCAGAGACTTGCTACAACTGACAGTTGCCCCATTAATGAGCCTAGCGGCTGCGATCTGTATTTTCTCCAGCTCGGCAACTTGAGCTGCTGAACAACTATCCCAGACAGCATTGGCATATTCTAGTAGATGCCTAACAAAGGCAAAGTATATTTTTTCAAGAACGCTGCAATCGAGATTGAATTTCTGCATCCTCACTTGGTCTAAGGGAGACCAGGCTTTAGAGCAGATATGGTCAATGTGATCATTCCATGAACATGTGCTATTTAATATAACTCCTAAATGTTTATGATTATTGACTTGGGATATCTGCAAATCACCTAAGAATAGAGGTGTATGGGCAGTAGGGTTGTATTTATGTGATATGAGCATACTCTGTTTTACTGGGATTAAACTCAACCAAACACATCTCAGACCAACGTTCTATTGTGGCAAGGTTATGAGAGTTACTTTATTATAATGGAGCAAAACATAAGTAGAATTGACCAGACATTTAATGACACAGAATAGTACGAATTTGAAGTCCTGAATTATCACTGATTGCTTTATTAAATTCATACCGAGTGAAAAAAGAAAGTTTAATAAACTTTGAGCAATTTTTTTAGTATTATCAACTTAATCCCAAACAAATTATTGTAAATTCATATTTTGAGTCATGCTGGATGAATTTGCATAACTTCATGCTCTAACTGTTGTCAGCGTATTGTCAGGACATTGCAATTCAGACACAGGGTGAAATGAAAAATTCACACATGCAGTCAATAGTGTGTATGTTCACCGTTTGCCTCTTGGATGGCAAGACATCAACAACGCATGGACCTGATAAGTCTCTGGATCTCACCATGTGGTATTGCGTTCCAGTCCTCCTCAGAACATTACGTAAATCGCCTAACGTCTGAAGATCCTGAAGTTGTATCCCGTGGGCCAATTGATCCCAAAGATGCTCGATTGATGACAAATCTGGCGAAAGCGGGGGCCAGGGAAGAAGTTTGATGCTCTGCTTCGCGCCACGTGACAACAGGCATTTCTTGCTGAAATAACTGCAATCTGATGTAGCATTGAACAATGGGACAAGAGCATTAAGAATTTCGTCCCTATATCACTGTCCATTCAGATTACCCTCGATGAAGATCAACTTCATTCGATGGTGCAAGGAAATTCCTGCCCAAACCATTACTATCCCTGCCAAAAGAGTTGCATTCCCACATGCAAGCATCAGAAAACAAATCTCGTCAGCGATACACTCTTGCCCTACCATCAGTGCGCCATAGACAAAATAGTGATTCATCACTAAAAAGTCCAGCAAACATGCTGATGTACCCATTCCATTCTGATGGTACGATGACGATGGGTAAGGATTGGTCCATGGTGTGGATGCCTTCTGCAGATGCCGTGTTCAGAGGGTCTGTTGCGGACAGTTTGTGCACTGATTCTATTGTTAGTTCTACCAGGAATAATTGCTGCTGTCCTCATCACTGGAAGGAAGCAATTCCACAAGTGAGACATCCTGATATGTCGGTCTTGTGCAGGGGTTGTAACTCTTGGCAGACCTGAATGCGGTCAGTTAGCAGTAGATCCAGTGGTTCTAAACCTTCCAATGAGAGGGTAAATGGTGGCCACAGTGACCTCAAACTCAGCAGCGAGTTCATCTGGAGATATCCCAGCCTCATGCATACCAATGGCACGCACCCTCCGATTTTTGGTTAACCTTGGCATTTTTTAAATGTCGGAAGATAACAACTAGCGTTTCGTCAACATCCCAGGTTCTCTAGCACAACTAACACAAAGAAAATCAGTAGTCACCCATTCAATTTGATATTCTCAGATAGCACATGCTATTTTGAAATCCGAAGCAAAATTGTGTACAGTTGGGTGGACAACAACAACATGTGATTAAACTCTTTGCACGACTTCTTGTCTACAAACGTGCAACATTAGAGCTATTATATTTCATCCTTTATGCTATTTTTTCACATTTGTTTCTATTATACTTGACTCAGTATAGAAAATTCAAATGGTTTCTCACCTGTATGTGTTTGGATGTGTTTTGACCCAGGATTCTCGCTTTTTTGCATACAACACATTTTATTTGTTTTCTTACCTGTATGGGTTCTTGCATGTGATTTGAGATATGTCTTTTCAAAAAATGCTTTATTAATTAGAAAAACTGTGAGCACTGCTCACTAAATGATACCAGCCACTTCCATCAAGAAACATTTTACAACAGCAAAAGAGTGTTTAATGTAGACGAGCACAAATGCTGAAATCACCCCCCCCCCCCCCCCCCGCCACCTCCACCCCGACGCTTGACTTCATAAAGCCCATTTTTCAATATGTGAAACTGTAAAAATAGGCCGATGAAATCGTCAAATGTGTACCAATACGCGCAACTAGTAGAAAGCTGTATGACGGAGGGCCACCCATGGTATGGGTACGTATAGAAATGAATTGGAGGAGTGCTTAATTTGATGGATAAAGGGGTAATATCTCCGGATCAAATTATTAGATTTACATAAAAAACTATACAGCACAGCACATCAGTAACCTGAATACATATATAACATAACCTGCTAATCAATAACGTTTTTTGAGTTATTGCATGCTGAAGAAATGGATTGGAGGAATTTTCAATTTGAAGGATAAAGGGTTAATATCCCAGGATCAAATTATCAGATTTACACGAAAAACTATACAATTCAGCACATCAGTAAACTGAACACAAATATAAAATAACTTGACAATCCAAGCAATATTCTTCAAGATATTGAATGTCAAAGGGATTGAAGAAATTTTCAATTTGAAGGATAAATGGTTAATATCTCAGTATTAAATTATCAGATTTACACCAAATACTATACAGCTCGGCACATCAGTGACCTGAACACAAATATAAAGTAACTTGACAATCCAAGCAATATTTTTCAAGTTATTGAATGCCAAAGGGATTGTAGGAATTTTCAATTTGAAGGATAAAGGGTTAATATCTCAGGATCAAATTATCCGATTTACACCAAAAACTATACAGCTCGGCACATCAGTAACCTGAACACAAATATAAAGTAACTTGACAATCCAAGCAATATTTTTCAAGTTATCGAATGCCAAAGGGATTGGAGGAATTTTCAATTTGAAGGATAAAGGGTTAATATCTCAGAATTAAATTATCAGATTTACACCAAAAACTATACAGCTTGGCACATCAGTAACCTGAACAGAAATATAAAGTAACTTGACAATCCAAGCAATATTTTTCAAGTTATCGAATGTCAAAGGGATTGGATGAATTTTCAATTTGAAGGATAAAGGGTTAATATCTCGTGATTAAATTATCAGATCTACACCAAAAACTATACACCTCGGCACATCAATAACCTGAACACAAATATAAAGTAAATTGACAATCCAAGCAATATTTTTCAAGTCATCGAATGCCAAAGGGATTGGAGGAATTTTCAATTTGAAGGATAAAGGGTTAATATCTCCAGATCAAAATAACAGATTTACACCAAAAACTATACAGCTTGTATAATATATACAAAGTAATATAAATAAATATAAAGTAACTTGCTAATCCAAGCAATATTTTTCTAGTTATCGAATGCCAAAGAAATGGATACGGATGCTGGATGGACAGACAGACGGATGGACAGATGGACGGACAGACAAAGGATGGACGAACGACGGATGGCCACCCCCGATGCTGGCATTATGTGTACCATACATAGTATGTGTACACATAAAAATTAAAATATCTGATAACAAGTGTCTGACCACCGAGGTGGTATTAGTCCCCTACGGCGTTTTTGTGACATAAGGTGTTTTTGTCACAGAAGACACTAGAGTATATAAGCATCTTGGATTTTGAAAAAATATTCAGCGTGCATAATCCCCTCACAACCCTTTATCCATATCCATGTACAATATATGAAAGGCGTAGCTTGAACCATGTTGGAGGGAGGGGTGGTAACATAAAATAGAGAACAAAGCTTAAAAAACACAACAAAAATGGCCGCCATTCTGCCATCTTGGATTTTGAAAAATAAATATTGACTGTGCATCATCCCCTCAGAACCATTTATCCATGTACCAAATATGAAAGGTGTAGCTTGAAGCATATTAGAGGGAGAGGTGGTAACATAAAAACAGACAGACAAGACAGACAGACAGACAGACAGACAGACAGACAGACAGACAGACAGACAGACAGACAGACAGATGGACAGACAGACAGATGTTAGATTTTGAAAAAAAATATTGAGCATGCATAATCCCCTCACAACCCCTTTATCCATGTACAATATATGAAAAGTGCAACTTGAACCATGTTGGAGGGAGCAGTGGTAACGTAAAATAGAGAAAAAGGCTTAAAAAACACAACAGAAATGGTTGCCATGGCGCCATTTTGAATTTTGGAAAAAAAATATTGAACGTGCAACATCCCATTACAACCCTCTATCCATGTGCCAGATATAAAAAAGTGTAGCTTGAACCATGTTGGAGTGAGGGGTGGTAACATAAAATAGAGAAAAAAGCTTAAAAAAACACAACAAAAATGGCCGTCATGCCGCCATCTTGGATTTTGAAAAAAAAATATTGAATGTGCATCATCCCCTCCCAACCCTCTATCCATGTGCCAAATATGCAATGTGTAGCTTGAACCATGTTGGTGGGAGGAGTGGTAACATGAAAATAAAGAAAAAAGCTTAAAAAACACAACAAAAATGGCCGCCATTCCGCCATCTTGGATTTTGAAAAAAAAATATTGAACATGCATCATCCCCTCCCAACCCTCTATCCATGTGCCAAATATGCAAAGTGTAGCTTGAACCATGTTGGTGGGAGGGGTGGAAACATGAAAATAGAGAAAAAAAGCCTAAATGAAAGTGTCAATGACACTGTAGCTCAACTTGTCAAGACAAAAACATGTACATGTATAGTATGTGACACAGCAATGACAAACATCTAGGTAATGACCTGATAACAAAGGTACATATAAAGTATTGTAACAGTCTGTAAATAAATACTGACCGTTGCCTGTAACAAATGTACAGGTAAAGTATTGTAAAGTGGGTGACAGTCAGATGCTAAACTAGAAAAGAAATCTTTGAGTCCCAGAGTGGGTCTGACTGAACCCCAAAATATTTGTTCTCATAGCACAGTGATAACAAAGGCACCCCAAAACACACTCGTTCCTGTCCCAAGGTGAAAACAAAGGTACCCAAGAAGTTTTGTGAAGATCAGTTCATAAATACGAGCTGTATTCGCCAAAGTTGAGCTAAAAACACAGCAATCCGATCATAAATGTGCCCTGTGGGGTGTACAAAAGGGAAATATTGTGGTCTGACTCGACTAAATTCTAAGAACGTTGGCCATGGCAACATTTTTTGACGGAAATTGAAGAAAATCGATAGCTCCCATCTAGAGGTATCCCCAAACAAGCATACCAAGTTTCGAAGTTATCTGATCATAAATGTGACCTGTGAGGTGTGCCAAAGGAAATTGTGGACGTATGTACTAACGTACGTACATAAGTACGTACGTACGTACGTACGCCGACGTACGAGAAGTGATGCCAATAGCTCAGCTTGACTTAGTCAAGTTGAGCTAAAAATGGCAGCCATTCCTCCATCTTGGATTTTAAAAAAACAATTTTGAGCGTGCGTCATCCCCTCAGAACCATTTATCCATGTACCAAATATGAAAGGTGTAGCTAAAAGCATGTTGGAGGGAGAGGTGGTAACATAAATAACAGAGAGACAGACAGACGGACGGATGGACAGACGGACGGATGAACAGACGGACGGACGGACAAATTTTGGAGAAAAAAAATATTGAACGTGCAACATACGATTACAACCCTTTATCCATGTTCCAGATATAAAAAGTGTAGCTTGAACCATGTTGGAGCAAGGGATGGTAACATAAAATAGAGAAAAAAGCTTAAAAAACACAACAAAAATGGCCGCCATGCCGCCATCTTGGATTTTGAAAAAAAAATATTGAACGTGCATCATCCCCTCCCAACCCTCTATCTAGGTGCCAAATATGCAAAGTGTAACTTGAACCATGTTGGTGGGAGGGGTGGTAACATGAAAATAGAGAAAAAAAAGCTTGAAAAACACAACAAAAATGGCCGCCATTCCGCCATCTTGCATTTTGAAATAAAAATTTTGAGCGTGCATCATCCCCTCAGAACCATTTATCCATGTACCGAATATGAAAGGTGTAGCTTAAAGCATGTTGGAGGGAGAGGTGGTACATAAAAAACAGAGACGGACTGACAGACAGACAGACAGACAAACAGACGGATGGATGGACAGACAGACAGACAGACGGAGTGCAATCCTATAGTCGTTCCCGTAGGGGACTAACAAAATAGAAGGCACACATCTTCACTGTATGTAAAAGAATGTTTGAAGGTTTCATTGAAATCCATTCACTAGTTTCAAAGGCGTTGTGGATAGATGACCCCCCCCCCCCCCCCCCCCCATCTTGCAAGCTTGAATTGCCAAAGCCCATTTTTAAATATGGAAAACCCTAAAAATGAAAATATCTGTGAAAACAAAATAGGAGGTGCATATCTTCAATATATGTAACAGAATGTCTGAAAGTTTCAATGAAATCCGTTCAATGGTTTAAGAGGAGTTGGGGATAGCAGATGTATACACCCCTAAAGAGTAAGAGACAGTCGGATGGATGGACATCAAAACATGAAAATATCTGAAAGAAAAATAGGAGGTGCACATCTTCAATGTTTGTAAAAGAATGTTTGAGAGTTCAAATGGAGTTTGTTCAATGGTTTAAATGGAGTTGCGGATAGCAGATCTGAACAGAATGTCAATTGAATTTGACAAATTCTTTTTTCAATATGGGAAACTGTAAAAAAAAGAAAATATCTGAAAACAAAATAGGAGGTGCACATCTTCAATGTATGTAAAAGAATGTCTGAGAGTTTCAATGAAATCTGTTCACTGGTTTAAGAGGAGTTGCAGATAGCAGATCTATACCCCTCCCTACTAAAACCTGAATTGACAAAGACCATTTTTGAATATGGGGAACTATAAATATGAAAATATCTGAAAAGAAGATAGGAGGTGCATATCTTCAATGTATGTAAAAGAATGTCTGAAAGTTTCAATGAAATCTGTTCAATGGTTTAAGAGGAGTTGTGGATAGCAGATTTGCACAGAATGTCAATTGAATTTGACAAAGTTCATTTTTCAATATGGGAAACTGTAGAAATGAAAATATCTGAAAACAAAATAGGAGGTGCACATCTTCAATGTATGTAAAAGAAGGTCTGAGAGTTTCAATGAAATCCGTTGACTGGTTTAAGAGGAGTTGCGGATAGCAGATGAGTACCCCCCTAGAGCATAACAAATGGATGGATGGACAGATTGATGGACGTACAGACATACCGAACACTATGTACCACCCACTTTTCAAGTGGGTGGTATAAATATATATTACATTCAAATGGCTTCTCACCAGTATGGGTTTGGACATGTCTCTTGATCTGATTCTCTAACAAATACTTTATTACACATTACATTCAAATGGTTTCTTACCTGTGTGGGTTCTGAGATGTGTTTTCAGAACAAATTCGAGACTAAATGATTTTTTACATATCTTACACTGAAATGGTTTCTCACCTGTATGGGTTCTCTGATGTGTTTTGAGATTTGATTCTCGACAGACTGCCTTTATTACATATAATACATTCAAATGGTTTCTCACATGTGCACGTTAGATGTATTTTGAGGAATGATTCTCAACGATTTATTTCACTTGTTACATTCAAATGGTTTCCCACCTGTATGAGTTATGTGTATTGAGATGTGATTCCTGACCAAACATTTTATTACATATATTACATTCAAATAATTTCTCATGTTTGTGGGTTTGAACATGCTTTTGAGACATGCTTGTTGACCGAATGCTTTATTACATATATTACACTGAAATAGTTTCACCTTTATGTGTTCTGAGATGGCTTTTTAGGTTTGATAGGTAACCAAATGTTTTATTACATATATAACATTCATATGGTTTCTCACCTGTATGTGTTCTGAGATGTTGTTTGAGGTTTGATTTGTGACCAAATGTTTTATTACATATATTACATTCAAATGGGTTCTCACCTGTATGAGTTATGATATGTGTTCTGAGATATGATTTTTGACCGAATGCTTCATTACATACATTACATTCAAATGGTTTCTCACCTGTATGTGTTCTGATATGGCTTTTTAGGTGTGATATATCACCAAATGTTTTATTACATGTATTACATTCAAAGGGTTTCTCACCTGTATGTGTTTGGACATGTCTTTTGAGGTCTGATTTGCGACCAAATGTTTTATTACATATATTACAATCAAATAGTTTCTCACCTGTATGTGTTCTGAGATGGATTTTGAGGGTTGATTCTCGACTGAATGCTTTATTACATATATTACATTCAAATGGTTTCTCACCTGTATGTGTTTGGACATGTCTTTTGAGGTCTGATTTGTGACCAAATGTTTTATTACATATATTACATTCAAATGGTTTCTCACCTGTATGTGTTATGATATGTGATCTGAGATATGATTCTCGAACAAACATCTTATTACATATAATACACTCAAATAGATTCTCACCTGTGTGGGTTCTGACATGTGTTTTGAGATCCCATTCTTGACTGAATGCTTTATTACAAATATTACATTCAAATGGTTTCTCACCTGTATGAGTTTGTATATGTCTTTTGAGAGTAGATTCTCGTTTGAATGCTTTACTACATGTATTACATTCAAATGGTTTCTCACCTGTATGAGTTATGATATGCCTTCTGAGATTTGATTCTTGAAAAAACATTTTATTACATATACCACACTCAAATGGTTTCTGATCTGTATGAGTTTTGATATGGCTTTTGAGGACTGACTTTCCACTAAATGCTTTATTACATATATTACATTCAAATGGTTTCTCACCTGTATGTGTTCCGAGATGGATTTTGAGGCTTGATTTGTGACCAAATGCTTTATTACATATATTACATTCAAATGGTTTCTCACCTGTATGTGTTCCGAGATGGATTTTGAGGCTTGATTTGTGACCAAATGCTTTATTACATATATTACATTCAAATGGTTTCTCACCTGTATGTGTTCTGAAATGGGTTTTGATGTGTGATTTGTGACCAAATGCTTTATTACATATATTACATTCAAATGGTTTCTCACCTGTATGTGTTCTGAAATGGGTTTTGAGGTGTGCTTTTTGACCAAATGTTTTATTACATATATTACATATGAATGGTTTCTCACCTGTATGAGTTATATGTGTTCTGAGACATGATTCTTGACCGAATGCTTTGTTACATATATTATATTCAAATGGTTTCTCACCTGTATGTGTTATGAAATGGGTTTTGAGATGTGATTCTCGGTCGAATGCTTTACTACATTTATTATATTCAAATGGTTTCTCACCTGTATGAGTTACGATATGCATTCTGAGATGTGATTGCTGACCAAACATTTTATTACATATATTACATTCAAATGGTTTCTTACCTGTAGGAGTTTGGACATGGCTTTTGAAAACAGATTCTCGACTGAATGCTTTACTACGTGTATTACATTCAAATGGTTTCTCACCTGTTTGAGATACAATATGCATTCTGAGATGTGACTCTTGACCAAACATTTTATTACATATATTAAATTCAAATAGATTATCACCTGTGTGGGTTTTGACATGCCTTTTAAGGTCTCATTTTCGACCTAATGTATTATTACATGTATTACATTCAAATGGTTTCTCACCTGTATGAGTTATGACAAGTGTTCTGAGGTCTGATTCTCGACTGAATGCTTTTTTACTTATATTACATTCAAATGGTTTCTCACCTGTATGCACTTAGACATATCTTTTGAGATGTGATTCTCGACCTCATGTTTTATTACATATATTATAGTAAAATGTTTCATCAACTGCATGAATTCTGAGATGGTAGAAGAGATCTGAATTACTGTTGAATGCTTTGTCACATATATTACATAGAAACATTTTCTCCCCTGTATGAAATCTGAAATGTTTTCTTAACTAGTTTTAGCAGTAAATGCTTCACAACATACATTAAATTGGAAAAGTGTCTCTTCTGTATGGATTCCAAGATGTTTGGTGCACTTTGTATCATCAATAGATGTTTTATTACATTTTTTACATTCAAATAGTTTCTCAGCTGTTTGAGTTCCCGAGATGTTTGATGAGATATGATATTCAAGCAAACCCTTCACATTACATATATTACATTCAAATAGTTTCTCACTTGAATGTTTTGAAATATTGCATCAAACCTTGTTTTTTGATAAGAGGTAAAACACACACGAATCCATTAGAAAGCCCTTCCATATGGTTTGTTATCAACCGAGTCAGTTCTGTTCAAACAGTTCGAAGAAAAGAGTTTTGTACCTCATTTATAAACATTTCAACTATATCTTCTCAAAAACTCTTCATAAATCAGCAATTTGTATCAAGTTAAGTGTCAATTTATAAAATTACTGTAATTTCATCATTTTCATGTCTTCAATCTCAATCTTTCTAAATTCCAAATACTAAACATTCAACACAAACCCAGAAGTTCCAGTTTTCATTACCTGGATATTAAACAATATTCTCTCATCATCATTTGTATTCTGAAAAACAAAAATGAAAAATTCTTAGTAATTTGTATATTTTTATACTTACCAATGGCCCAGACAGCTGGTACTAACTCTAAATTATCCAGGGCCAAACACAAATTTTGCCCCCCAATCCCCAAAATTTGCATAAAAAAACAAAAATTTAATGTCCTATGTGGCTCTCCATACATTTGACATCTGCGCATGCGCAGTGTCCAGGAAGTACCGAAATGGCCGCCAAATATCATTCCTACTACATTGCCTGCTAAATGTTATAATCAGCGGGGAGGTGTGAGTGCCCACTCATGGAAGGGCTGTCCCCGTCTGGGTTATTGGTAAGTATAAAAATATACAAATTACTATGAATTTTTCATATTTTTACATAGTTACAAATGGCCTAGACATAGCTGAATGGTAAATAGGTTGGAGGGCATAGGACATGAAGAAAAATCCAATTACTCAATCACTTCTAACAGATGATCTCCTATAGGAGAATAGGAGAGAATGGAATTACATATGTCTTTCATATTTATTTAAAATAAGAAAGACATAACACCAACAATGTAATTGAGCATAACTCAATATATATATTCTCCATTTAATGCCAGCATAACCCATTATGCTAATTTCATGAAGGGAAGCCAATATATAAAGATAGTCCAGAGAATGAGACTCTTTATATTCATTGAAAAGTGTCTGAGGATTGTATATTAACACCCGTTAGACATGTGACATATACAAATGCTTTACACCGAGCTACACTTTAAAAATATTACATAATGACATATTAATTGCTTGCACTGAGTTTACACATTAAAACCATCCCAGTACCGACTCAGAGCTACTGACACCGGAGGTCTTTCCTTGCTTTTCACTCTAAAGTCAGGTGGTATTAAGGGAAACCCCCTTCCCTTCCCCTTGTTCTGGGTCACATAACCACAGAACGAAGAGGGCAGCATACAGCGTCAATGCTGGAACGGAAAGCCTAAATAACTATAGCTGTAATCCTTTAGTGGACAACATTCTGAGCAACAGATAGATGGACTAAACTTTTAAGGTCACCGGGGATGGACTCTATATTTCTAATGTAAAGCCTAGTGAAAGTAGAAGGCTGTGTCCAGTATGCAGCTTTCGTGAGATCAGTAATGGCTATACTGTGAGAATACGCCCAAGAGGTTGACAGCACTCTGACTTCATGCGCTGAAATCTTATTAACAGAATGCTGATCCGAAGAAAGATTATCATAAGCGATACGAATTGCTAATTAAATCCATCTAGCTATAGACTGAACAGAAATATATTTTCTGTTTGGTATTAATGATAAAAAGAAGCGTTTCCTTCCTTTCCTAATAAAATCAGATCGGCGTTTATATATGCGCATAGCCCTGACTGGACACAACAAAGGTCTACGGTTGTCCTGAGATGGCAGAGCCTTTATGATAATAGGCTCTGGCCTTACATCAGGAATCTGATTCTTAGCCAAAAATCCAACTTGTGTAGTTAAAGTGATTGTATTTCCAACACTACAGTAGTGAGATTCATCCACAGATAACGCATGCAGTTCACTAACTCTTCTAGCGGACGCAAAGGCTAAGAGAAATGCTGTTTTATAGGTCAAAAATTTGAACGCTACACTGTCTAACGGCTCAAACAGAGCTTCTTTGAGCTTCAACAGAACCCAAGCTAAATTCCACTTCGGAATTAATCTGAGATTTCTAGGTCTATTAATCGAGAAATTTCTAACTAATTTGGATGAAGAAATATTATATCCAATATTCAAGCTATCATGATGTGCGTAAGTGTCTGACAGCATAGACCTATAGCCCTTAATAGTGATGGGCTGCAGTTTGAGAACATCAAACAAGTAGACCAGAAAATTAGCAATGTTTGGTATGGATGGATCATAAATGTCTATTGACTCATCCTTACACCACCGGAGGAAAACCTTCCACTTTGCTGCATAATTCAGCGAAGAGGGGGACCTCCTATAGTTAGAAATTGCGTCCACTGCTCGTCCTGTGAAACGCTTGCCATGCAAGAAGGACCGCACAACGGAAATATGTGAAGGTTGAGACCTTGCGGATTGTGATGCAGTGCGTGTGACTTCCCCTAGTAAAGAAGATCCTCCCACGGAGGAAGCTTCCGGGGAATGTCTCATAACAGATACCTGAGAAGATTTATCCAAGGTTTCCGTGCCGACAGAGATGCTACTAACAGAATCTTGCAATGGGATTGCTTGATCTTTAGCAAGATCTGTAGAATTAACAGAGTTGGAGGATATGCGTATCCTATCATTCTGTCCCATGAAATCACGACAGTGTCTACTGCATACGCTCGTGGGTCTGGACATGGCGACACGTAAGTCTGCAACTGATTGTTGAGGTGTGTCACAAATAAGTCTATCATTGGGTGATCCCACTGGTAGCAAATCTGTCTGAACACTCACTTGTCCATTCTGAAGGCAACAGGTGACCTTTCCGAGAGAGCGAGTCTGCTAATACGTTCAGATGACCCGGAATATGATGGATACAGTTGAACTTGATGATTCAAGACAAACAGAAGGATTCTTTCCGTTAACTGGTATAACGGAATCGAATGCATGGTTCCTAAAATACGCTACTACTGTCGAGTTGTCCGACAATATTTGAACATGAGCGTTCTCTATAATGTGAATCCATTGTTGCAGCACTAGCCATATTGACATCATTTCCTTGATGAATATGTGTTTGACTAGGAACTCTGGGTCCCAAAGAACCTAGCATTTTGAGTCTGTCCGAATCAGGGTCGTGCCCCAACCGGTATGACTCGCATCCGTCATAATCTTGAAAGCCGGTGCCGGCAGATGCAGCGGAACTCCTTGAGTTAACCACTGAATATCTGCCCGAATCTGAACCTTTTGTTTTACTTGGTCCGTTAAAACAATATTGGTTTCGTGCGAATGCGTCTTCACACTCCAGTTCTGATTAAAAAATATCTGGAGAGGTGTATGTGCAAATGGCCCATCGGAATGAGATCCACAGCGCTCCGCACAGCCCCATCACTCTCATAAATTCCCTGGCTGTTAATGCATCTGAGTGTAGACAAATGAGAGCATAACAACTGACTAATTTCGCACTGTTTCGAACTACAACATCTGGCCGCAGATGTTGTTGATAGAGAGGGGACTCTCTTGTTCGCGGTCCTGCTAGACCTCACCGAGTTGACCGACGAACTTGATGGCTTCCTCCTTTCCGTCATCACTGGGCGAGCCTGATTTGAGATTATAGTGCTCGCTCTACCCTTTTTCCTTTCCTCGACCACAACAGACATACCGCGGTACCCACTGCTTCACCGGTCGAGCTAGCTGGCGACAGGGCTTTGTAACCACCGGCACATGGTTTATTGCCCTGTCTAATATTTGAGAGCACTTTAGTCGCTAGCTCTGATTGACTATCATTATGCAACGACGGAAGCACACCATCAAACAGATTGACAGAACCATCACCATGTTCATGTTCCTCTGAAATGGAAACTGAAAAACTAGAGTGACTGTGCAGCGAGAGAACCGGCACAGTCCTCTCACCGCTAACAACATACCATGACACACATCTCCAACGTTTGTCATCCCAATTGACACAAGCAGCACAGGAATCTGTGCGAGTACAATGACTACAAGAAACACAAAATTCATGTGAATCTGAGGAAGACTTCCTCGAATTACAATTTGAACAAAAAGCTTTCATTTTAATTAAAGATGAAAGTCAACAGTACTCGCACCAACTCCCAAAATACGGAAAAAGATACATCAAAACAATATATCAAACAATGATTCAAAAAAGATTCTAAAAAATTTTTTTTAAATTTTCGAAAAAATTTGACATGAGCCCCAATTCCCAAAGGGAACCTTGAGCCCAAATGGATCTTGATCGAGCCCAAGTGTGGTCAAATTTTTTTTTCACTGCCAAAAATTAAGACTACACTATCAGAATAAGGTATGTATCTTACACTAGTCCTAACATGAATAATTCACAGGAAAATTACATTTCAAAGGAAGCGTTGTCAATGTAAACAACGCCACAGAGAAAACAGAAACAAGACTCCAGGCTCTAAAAAATATGGCCCGAAGTCAGTAACAGATTTAACACTATCTGATGCAAAGCAAGATCTTCACGCGAAGAAAATGCAAAACATCGGATGGATGATGCATGACTACAAACGCCTAAACACCCCTAAGGTGAGGACATAAAAATGGGGATAAACAGAATAAACATTCTTGAAAAAATGTTACTCCCAAGAAATTTAATAAAAAAATTTCAATAAAAAGCCAAAAAGCCTGGGAGATTACCAGGAGGGCTTCAGGAAAGGAACACTTAACAAACAGTGGCATGATCATTAGGACAAATAATAATTTCAGGTTATACCACGAAAATGGGTAACTAGAAATAACTTCGTTCAGAATTATAAAGTTACAGCCCTGAACATAAATAAAATTGTTAATGACACTGTAGCTCAACTTGTTTAAGACATGTACATGTATAGTATATGACACAGCAATGACAAATATCTAGGTAATGACCTGATAACAAAGATATATGTAAAGTATTGTAATGGTCTGTACATAAATGCTGACCGTAGCCTGTAACAAATATATAGGTAAAGTATTGTAAAGGTGGGTGACAGTCAGATGCTAAACTAGAAAAGAAATCTTTGAAACCCAGTGTGGGTCTGACTGAACCCCAAAATATAGCACAGTGATAACAAAGGCACCCCAAAACACTCGTTCCTGTTACAAGGTGATAACAAAGGTACCCCAAGAAGTTTCGTGAAGATTGGTTCATAAATACAGACTCTAGCCCTAGCCACATTGACATATGCACTTACAGTGTATAAGTAGCACTGAATAAATCAAAGTTCATCTAATTTGCATAATTTCTGCACGAGAAAAAAACCTGTATTATATGTGATGTATTCCATGTTACTAAATATTCATACTAAAATTTATTCAAATCAGAACTTTCATACACTGTACAAAAAACTGATTGCACTAATTTTGGATACGAAATGGCTGCTGGCGGACATCTTGAATTTTGGACTGGACCCAAAAACACTTGTTCTCGTCCCACGGTGATAACAAAGGTACCCAAGAAGTTTTGTAAAGATCGGTTCATAAATACAGCCTCTAGCCTGAGCCATATAGAAATTGTGTACAAAAAACTGATTGAACCAAATTTTGATACAAAAATGGCCACTGGCAGCCATCTTAATTTATGGACTGCACCCAGAAACACTCCTTCTCGTCCCAAGGTGATAGCAAAGGTACCCAAGAAGTTTTGTGAAGATCGGTTCATAAATACAGACTCTAGCCCGAGCCGTATTGACATGTGCACTTACTGTGTATAAGTAGCACTGAATAAATCAAAGTTTATCTAATTTGCATAATTTCTGCACGAGAAAAAAACCTGTATTATATATGATGTATTCCATGTTACTAAACATTCATACAAAAATATATTCAAATCAGAACTTTCATACAGAAGTTCTGTACAAAAAACTGATTGCACTAACTAAAGTACAAAAGGTCTGATGTTGGCCACCTTGAATTTTGGACTGCACCCAAAACCACTCATTCTCATCCCACGGTGATAACACAGGTACTCAAGAAGTTTCGTAAAGATCGGTTCATAAATACGGCCTCTAGCCCGAGCTATATTGGCATTTACACTTACAGTGCTGAAAGTAACACTAAATAGATCAAAGTTAGTCTAATTTGCATAATTTACACACGAGAAAAAAACCCGCATTATATGTGCTGTATACCATGGTACTAAACATTCATACGAAAAATTATTCAAATCAGAGCTTTCATATCGAAGTTCTGCGCAAAAATCTGATTGGACCTAATTTTGTACAAAATGGATGCCAGCAGGGGTCTTGAATTTCAGACTGGACCCCAAAACACTCTTTCTCGTCCCATGGTAATAACAAAGGTACCCAAGAAGTTTCGTAAAGATCGGTTCATAAATACAGCCTCTAGCCCGAGCCGTATTAAATTGTTGATGGACAAATGACAGACAGATGGACAACAGAAACTGGCCATGGCATAAGCTCAAATTTAACAAACTTGAGCTAAAAACCTCTGCTTCTTCCTTCCATGACACTATTCTTTTCTTCTGATCCACCATAATTATCTTTGATCTGTGTCTGGCATCATCAAAACAAAGATTTAAAAAGTACAAAAGTCAGTTTGTTGTTATCTGACAGTGGGTTAAACAAGGAATGATATTTGGTGGCAATTTTTGGTACTTCCTGGACACTGCACATTCGCAGATGTCAAATGTATGGAGGGCCACATAGGACATAAAATTTTCGGTTTTTGATGCAAATTGTGGGGCTTGGTGGCAAACTTTGTGTTTGGCCCTGGATAATTTAGAGTTAGCACCAGCGATGTCTGGGCCATTGGTTACTGCGTAAAAATATGTAAAAGTACTATATCATCTGTCATTAACACAAAATGAATATCTAGTTTTTTGATACTTCGCTTTTGTTGCACCTTAACCCTTTGAACCTTAGTGGCACCTTCCACGTCAATTCTGTGACAGCAATTAGACAAGTCGAATTTCATTTTTGGGGGACTGGTTTATCAATATTTTCATCATTTAGCCTTTGGGCAGCAGGTTGAAAATACTGATTGGTTTACTCCACCAGAGCAGTTAGTACCCATCCTACTTAATGAAATTATGATGGGTCATGTTCCTGGATCAGAAAATCAGCCCCTCAGTTTCAAATGGTTAATTGCCACAGAGGTATATGTGATTTTTATGCTCATAAAATCCAACAGAGGGATATATCTGATAGTTTTATGTCATTATTTTGGGTCTGTCTGGTCTTGTAGGAGTGCAAAATAGGTACATATACCTGTAGGCTGTAAATGAGGTATAGTGTTACTGGGTGCGCTAGTACAAACACACAGCAATGTTCTGTCTTAAACTGCAAGCAACGTTTATCAACTCTTTACCCAATATAATGGTCAAAGCTAGCTTGCTCTATCTGCAAAAAAAAATCACATTCAATTTTAATAATTTTTTTTTATATTTTTGTCTGAAAAAGGTAGCTAGTGACCTTCATGAGCTCATTCAGTCCCTTTCAATGAGGGTCATAAGCTACATATTTTAGACAAAAAATAAAAAATATTTAGTTATTCAAGAATTTTTGTTTGCAAATGTTATCTGACTTTTGTGTTAGGTAAAGGGTTAATTTGCCTAGCTCAATAGGGTACGATAAAATAATAGTGCACACCCACACAGTGGCATGTATGCACATAGGTCTGTATTCAGGATTTTGATTTTTCTATAACCATGTAACAGAGTTTGGGGCGCCACCTGGCAGTGTGACTCTCCAACAGTTACAATAATTCCGAATCATTATAATGTTTAGGTTATTGTCTATGGTGTATCAAAAGATCAAAAGAGATTGTGTAATATATATCATTGCAGAATGCTAGAAACTATAATAATTAAATATTGACGTGATGATGAGTAAGGTATTGTTTGAAACTTCACAATGCCAAAGCCATTCGTTGCTGGTTTCGGTTTTCGTCAGATTCAAAGCCCAGGTTCGCAACATACAATTTACATGTACAAGGTGTCGACAAAGGTGAAATCAGAGGCTCTACAGAGCCTGTAATCGCTCGCAATGGAACTACAGAATATATATAACAAGAGCATCACCTAGCAGGGCAACATAAGCCCGTCAAAATTGGAAAATGCACAAGTTTCTCTGAAGTAAAGGTTGAAATTTTTGTTGACTCGACTATGTCTGTTGTCCCCCCCCCCCCCCCCCACCCCAATCATTGCCCATTCCCCTGTTGTGTCTTGGGTAAGGGGTAATTCACCTGTTTTCACATTAATCGATCTGAGGTCTTCACAAAATAAAAACAAGGCTGCTGTAGAAGATTCTCCTCGCCGTTTACAATGGTTGCATCCATTCATTGACAGGTTAACTTCATTGATAACAATTGATGATAAGTGGCGCCAAGGAAAAGGGCATTTGGAGGATCATAATAGCTATAAATGGCGAGGATTTCATCGTTTAACAATAAAATGGTGTTATCTGCTCCTGTCACAGCACAACGACAATTAATGATCAACATGGGTGCAAAGTTTGAACAATATAGGATGTAAAATGTTGGAGGAGGCAACACAATACTGTAATGTTTCAAGTACTAAAAGGGGCATAACTCTGGAAATACAAAATGGAGTTACCTCTTGTCACATGCACAATGGCAATTGGTGATCACCATGTGTGCAAAGTTTAAATAATAAAGCATGTAAAATGTTGAAGGAGAAGGTGACACAATAGTGTAATGTTTTAAGTACTGAAAGGAACATAACTCTGGAAATACAAAACAGAGTTACCTGCTCTTGTCACATGCACAATGGCAATTGGTGATCACCATGTGTGTGAAGTTTAAATAATAAAGCATGTAAAATGTTGAAGGAGAAGGTGACACAATAGTGTAATGTTTTTAGTACTGAAAGGAACATAACTCTGGAAATACAAAATAGAGTTGCCTGCTCTTGACACATGCACAACGGCAATTGGTGATCACCGTGTGTGCAAAGTTTGACCAATAATGCATGTAAAATGTTGAAGGAGTAGGCAACACAATACGGCAATGTTTTAAGAACTAAAAGAGGGCATAACTCTGAAATACAAAACAGAGTTACCTGCTCTTGTCACATGCACAACGTCAATTACTGATCAACATGTGTGCAAAGTTTGAACAATGTGGCATGTAAAATGTTGAAGGAGTAGGCGAAACAATAGTGCAATGTTTAAAGTATTAAAAGGGGGCATAACTCTGGAAATACAAAACAGAGTTACCTGCTCTTGTCACATGCACAAAAGCAATTGGTGATCACCATGTGTGCAAAGTTTGAACAATAATGCATGTAAAATGTTGAAGGAGAAGGATAATACTGAAATGTTTCAAGTACTAAAAGGGGCATAACTCTAGAAAAACAAAATAAAGTTATCTGCCCTTGTCACATGCACAACAGCAATTACTGATCAACATGTGTGCAAAGTTTGAAGAAAGTAGCATGTAAACTTTTGGAGGAGCAGGCGACACAAAAATTGTTTATGGACAGATGGACAGACAGACAGAAAGACAGATGGAAAACACCATAACATAATACTCCCATTTATCTAAAATGGGCATACAAAAATGTGATTTTCCATAGGCTTTCCATGGTAACTATGAGCTGCGATTGTGGCCATGTTTGCAACATTACACCAACATTACATGAGGATCATTGGTAGAAGGTGACGTGAAGTTTAAAAAACATTTGAATCCATGAGAGTCATAGAATGTCTCTGGTGGTCATATTTTCCAACCAACGGGAACAAAAAGAGGATCATTTGTAGAGGGCCTCCTATAGACCATTCTTGCCTAGTTTTGGTCCACGTCAGCTCAGTAGTTCCAGAAAGATGAAAAAGTGATTTCCCATAAGTTTTTTCTATAGTAACTATAAACTGCAATTGTGGCAATGTTTGCAATACGATCAACATTAAAATGAGGAACACTGGCCTTTAGTTTCAAAGACGATTTTCTTGAAAATGCACACATTTATGAATTCTGTTTCAACAAAACAAAATCAGTAAAAGAAGGTTAAATATTTTGAAAATTAAATTGGTTTCCGACAGTATTCTCTTTCAAAATAGCTTTGGGTAGGTAAAGTGTTACAGGAAAACACATTTTACTCCAATTTTGTCAAACCTTAAAAGATATACAATAATTACTGTCATCTAAGCTGACATGATGGGGAGAGAATATAAACAAAAACTTTCATGGTTTTCCAAACACCTGTCATGAGTCAGTATTTCCTGGTAAGTAACTTGAGAAGAATAATACATATATCAAGATACAGTTGCACTTGTTTCCAGTACAAGTCAAAATTAGTTGTGTAGAATAATCCTATAAACTATGTACCCTTCTCTTCCTATACTGATAAGACCAGAAGCTGACATCATTTTCTGGAAAGCTCTCACTGATAGCTTCCCAGAAAATGTCAGATTCTGATCTTGTCAGTGCAAGAGCAGCAGTTTAAGTTTATTGCAGTTTACTAAGTTTATTGCAGTTATGCTACAGGTTATTTTGACTTGTTCTGTACACACAATATTTTGGTTTTTTTTCCCCAGTTCTCAGTGGAAAAAGCTGGAACCAACCCTTACCAGATTTTCAAAAAACAAGTACTTTGCAGACGGTAACGATCTTCCTGCAGACAGAATGGGCATTGGGTTAAGCATAGCCTCTGGCAGCCACATATTTCCATCCTCTCAGAGAACATTCCTGCGAAGTTTGGTTCCCATCGGCTCAGTAGTTCCAGAGAAGATGAAAATGAGATTTCCCATATGGTTTCTATAGTAACTATAAGTAGCAGTAACGGCCATGTTCACAATCTGATCAACATTATATGAGGATCGTTGGTAGAGGGGGGGGTCCCAGGCATCATTTATGTGAAGTATCAAACAATTTGGCCTGGCAGTTTCAGAGGAGAAGATTTTTTAACCGACAACTGGTGCCTTTTTAAGAAAATGTTTAGCTCTGTACATTACCAGGAAGAGACCGCCAAAAAAGACAGACAACCAGCAAATAATAATATTAACATACGGTTAAAACTAGAAGTCCTGTCATGAAATGCGCACAAATAGCATGTTGATATGCGCGTTAATGTACGCGTTATGGCCCAAGTAAAGCTTTCAAATTCTGTACATATGGCCTGTGCACAAGCAATGTTTCTGCCAATGGACCTCCGGGTAACCCGGAGGTCCATTGCCAGAAACATTGCATGTGTTTGCTATGAGTAACCAGAAGAACCTGCCGTGCTTTGGATGCCATTCGATATGGCAATTGCGCGCAATTCCAACGCGCAATTAAGCCTACATAAGCGCACTATTCGTGACAGGACTTCTAGTTTTAACTGTAATTAATAATGCATAAGGTGTTTATACATGTATGGTGTGCGGTAATCAATTTTGATATTGTTATAGATCATCGAAAACTATAGATATTTATAATGTTTCCATCGAAAATTGAACAGAAAAAATAAAAAGAAAGAAACAGGGACATGAAAGACTTTCGTTTCCCTGCTACTCTCTTTTTTATCTTTTCTGCCGTTTTTTATCACATTTCCCGAATTAAAGGCTTGTCAGAAAATGATAGGAAATGTAAAATGACTCTATTATTTAATATGATAATTTACGTGGGTGATATTTGTTAATTCATAAATTCTGATATTGTTATGCTTATTGTTTCATTACTGTAATTTGTCATTGTTGTCATATATAGATATATAGATTAAGATTGTGAGATTTGAAATAAACAATTGTAAAAACAACCAATGTTACTTGTCAATCACTACCCACTCAACAACTTAATCCTTTAATTGTTCATCTCTCGCCGGCTTCTAATCCCATAATCTGGTTTCTAAGTTGGAGGCGGGTTGTCCCGAAAATTGTTGATTTCTGTTGGGGGTGGGTTGTCCAAGTGTAGATGGGGGCAGGATGTCTTGGGTTATCTCCGATCCAAGCTTTTCTCATCACTTGGCGTCCGGCAACTTTTCTCATTTCCATCTTCTTCTCTGTAACTGCTTTGTTGATGTGAACCAAGCTTGGCAGGAATCTATGGGAGGTCCACTACAAACGATCCTCTTTTTGTTCCCGTCGGACCAAAAACATGGCTTCCAGAGGCATTCTTTGATTCTGGTTGGTGGATTTTCAAAAATCTTCTTCTCTGAAACTGCCAGGCCAAATGTTTAAAACTACACTTAAATGATGACTGGGACTCCCTTTTTCAACGTTCCCCATTTAATATTGATTGGGACAGAAACATGGCCACAATTGCGGCTTATAGTTACTGTAGAAACCCTATGAGAAATCACATATTTTTATACTGTACCAATGACCCAGACTTAGCTGGTGCTAACTCTTTAAATTTCAGGGCCAAAAACAAATTTTGCCCCCCCCCCCCCCCATCCCCAAAATTTGCATCAAAATCAAAAAAATCCATGTCCTATGTGGTCCTCCATACTTTTGTCCACTGCGCATGCGCAGTGTCAAGGAAGTACTGAAATTGGCGCAAAATCTTCATTCTTTGTTTGGCCCTTCAATCAGTAACATGTCACTGATATCTGTGCTTATTATCTCAGTTAAAATGATGCCAGACACAAAATCATGAAAGAAATGGTGGATCTAAGAATGAAATAAGAGGGTGAGAGGGAAGAAACAGTGGAAGGATGTGTTCAGGGCTGTAACTAATAATTTTTATGCAAACTTATTTCATGTTCCCTAATTTCGGGGCATGGGCCAGATGTTTTCATTCTTGCTATGAAATTTCCACTGTTTGTCCAGTGTTTCCTCTCTCTCTTTCCTTGATACCCCCCTTGCTATTCTCCCATGCTTTTGGCATAATTTTTGTACTGAAATTTCTTGGGAGTTTTTGGCATAGTAACAGAATGTTTATTCTGTTTTTCCCCATGGCTATGTCCTCACCTTAGGGGAGGTTAGGCGTTTTGGTCATGCATCTACCATCCGATGTGCTGCAGTTTCTTCTGTGGAAGTTTCTGTTTTACATCGGATAGTGTTTAAAATTGGTTACCGATTTCGGGCCATATTTTCACTGCCTGGTGTCTTGTTTCCGGTTTTTGTTCACTTTTGTTTACGTTGACAACAGCTGCTTCTGACAGTGATTCCTTGTGTTCTATTTGGTCCTGTTCATAGGCAGATACAATACATTAATATTGTCCGTAAGTGTAACATTAATTTTTAGATATGTTTTAAAATTTTTGTCCACACTTAGGCTTTTTGGGGATCCATTTGGGCTCATCGTTCCCTTTGGGAACTTGGGCTCATATTGAAATTTTTTTTTTAAATTTTCTTTTGAATTATTTTTCGAAATTTTTGTAATGGATTATATCATTATTATGTATCTTTGTTTTTCAAGGGTTAGTGCGAGTATGATGACTATTTAATATTTTTTCAAATATGAAAGAATATTGTTCAAATTGTAATTCGAGTATTTGCTGTAGTGAGTGTACTCACACTAATTCTTGCTCAGTGTGTGTCAATTGGGATGACAAACGTTGGAGACGTGTGTCACGGTATATTGTTAGTGGTGAGAGGTCCATGCCGGTCCTCTGGCCACAGGGTCAATCTAGTTTTTCAGTCTCTTTTTCAGAGGAACAAGAACAGGGTGATGTTCCTGTGATGCCTTCAAGAAGTGTGCTTCCGTCGTCGCAATTAAATGAAGAGCTCAACGAAATTGGACAAGTGCCTAGATCCCTAGTAGGATCGACGTCCTTGTTGCCCGCTAGCTCGCCCGGTGAAGCAATCACTCGAGAAATGGGTGTTGTGATACCAGGTTCGTCCGATGCGGTCCAGGAGAGAAGATGGGGGGTGTTGCGATCACTATGAACTCGGATCGTGCACACCCGGCGACGACAGATCGGAGGATGGAACAGAGGAAGCCAGTCAGTCTGGTAGCTACCTCGTCCAGGTCTACCCGGACTGTGAGCGAGAGAGGTCCCTGTCTCTTACAGCAACATCTGGGCCCAGATGTTGTTGTACACAACGTTCATCAGTCGGAGCATAGTCCACTCCTCCTGCTCGGGACGCTCAGTCGCATAGACAGTCCGGCGCGGCTAGTCTACTGGCTTCCTCATCCACCGGTCAGCACACACGGCCGCATCTTGGCTACGTGACCGCAGATATTCAGCCTGCTTCGCAGGCCAGGGATTCCACGTCGACCAGGTCACGCCATCTGGTAGCGAAAGACACAAGGCCTTACCAGTCGGGATGTTCGCATAAGAGAAGTATGCAGGAATTACCATCCCAGGAGCTTCCAGCGGCTAAACTATGTAAGACCGCGGCTCCACAGGCCTCCGTGACGGACTTGCTATCACAGACAGCACAACTCATCGCAGCATCCCAGCAACCTTCAGAAAGTTTCAGAACAGGAACTGTCTGAGGAAGCTGGGCCGGTACGCTCCTCTGCAGAGTCAGAAAGGGACGACCGAGACTCACATGTGGTCCAGTCGGATGGTGAAAGGGAATCAGCGAAGCTGGAATTTTCCCTTTCCGAACAACATAAGGTGGCCGTAGATTTCATCCGGCAACACCTTCCAGAAGTTGTTCCTCCGGACCAGAGTGCGGCGATACCAGATAAGAGACTGATAGCGTCACTGGACACAGACTTTTTCGGCCAGAATAAGGATATTGCATCTGAGTTTCCGACCCAGTCCAGAAATGTCACACGGACATTTGAACTTCTAAATGCCTCTATATTCAAGCTAGCCTCTAAGACTGGCAAATCCAGTTTCTTATCGCCTCATGCTCTACATCTGCCGTTCAACAACAGTAGAAATAGATTTGAAACGGCAGGACAGGGTGTGCCGAGAGTTCCTCTGCGTTTAGATGACCAGGCAGAAGACTTCGATTTGTCATTGCCGGCGTCTATGTCGATTCTCTCCAGTACGTTGGATACGACAATCTCGTCTAACAGAGCCAGTTTAGATGACTTATCTTACGCAGATCACCTTACCAGAGTGTTATCACTACGTCTCGATGGAAAAGAATTCCAAAGGTTCAAACTTCCTTGAGAGTTCTTTCGAGGGCTATAGCATTTTCCACGTATAACTCCGCCCATTCATTGGCAAGGGGCGCGGTGGCTCAGTTGGTAGAGGTGCAGGCTGCAAGCCGAGCGGTCCTCGGTTCACATCCCACCTGGGGCAACCGTGTTGTGTCCTTGGGCAAGACACTTCACCCCCATTGCCCACGTGGAGGCACAGTGACGCTACTGCACGTCGATGGTGCACCTGTCTTCAACCAATTCTAATCCTGCTTGTGTGGAGTTGGTATGTTGGGGAGCTGACAGTTGCTTGCCGTTGCTCTGGGGTTCTCTCCGGGTACTCTGGCTTCCTCCACCCGTAAAATTGTCACGGTCATGGTTAGCCATTGTGCAGAAATATGTGACCTTAAAACACCAATAAATAAAATAAATAAATTCATTGGCAAATTTAGAGTTAGACGTGATGCTGCCCTGGCTTCATCCACAAGAGTGGATACTAAGGTGAAAAACTCTCTTCGAGTAGCTCCGGTTTCAGGAGAGCTTCTCTTCGATGGTAAGCCTTTGCTAATCTATGATCAGATTACTAAGAAAGCTTTGGACTCTCTGCTTTTTAAGTCTGCTTCGAAAAAAATGGACTCAGTAGAGAGGAGTAAGGCAGGGACATCTGGAGCGAGTACGTCCAAGGGAAGTTAGAGGATCTATGAAAGCCTCTACTTCTTACTATAGAGACCGTCAGAGTAGCGACTCAGGTAGGGGTCGTAATGCTGGCCGAGACAACCAGTCAGACGCCCCTAGGTCGACTGGTCGAGGTGCGGGTCGTTGAGGATGTAGTTTCTCCTCCTGCAAGCCTCGCAGGTCCAGGAGGTGATGGTCAAAACGTCTATTGCGCTCCAGTGGGCGGAAGGCTGTCGAGATTCTTAACCAATTGGTTGTCAATTACGGACGATCCATGGGTGCAGGGGTTATTTCATAAGGTCTAAAACTGTCCTTCAAGGAAAAAGCTCCATTAACACGAAGTCCATGTTGGACTCAGCTTCTGTCAAACCTTCAGACGAGAGATTCGCTTCTATCAAAAGTCCAATCTCTTCTGGAGAAGAACGCAATAGAGGTCGTAGAAAACCTGGAATCTCCAGGCTTCTACAGTCACCTGTTCCTGGTTCTAAAACCAGACGGCTCGTTCCGTCCAGTTATAGATTTAAGCTGGATAAACAAGCTGATCATGGCTCCGAAATTTTATATGGAGACCATCCGATCGGTCAGGGCGAGCATTCGAGTGAACGATTATGCTGCAAGCATAGATCTCAAGGATGCGTACTTTCACGTCATGGTACATCCGGCATTGAGAATGTACCTTCCCTTCGCTGTCCTAGGGGTCGTTTATCAGTTCCGAGCAATGTGCTTCTGTCTGAATCTAGCACCCTGGGCCTTCACTCGAATAATGAACTCGGTAATGACTCATTTCCGAGCTCATTCATCTGCGGTAACGTCGGCCTACTTGGACGACATTCTTCAGAGGTACGGCAACAAGTTAACGCTGCAGAACGATGTCCAGAGTCTGCTTCAACTGCTCCGACATCTCGGTTTCATAGTAAATGAAAAGAAGTCGGATCTATTTCCGTCCAAGTCATTCATCCACATAGGAATAAGCTTTGAGACGCACAACAATCTGGTTCATCTGCCGTTACCTAGAGAGAAATTAGTCAGTTGTTACGCTCACTTTTGTCTTCACTCAGATGCAGTAACAGCGAGAGAATTCATGCGACTGATAGGTTTGTGCGGAGCCGCTGAGGATCTTATTCCAATGGGGCGACAACTCACTCGTCCACTCCAGATATTTTTTACTCACAATTGGATTGTGAAGATTCATTCACTGGAAATGAACATCGTCTTGTCGAAACAAGTAAAACAAGAGATTCAGACTTGGGCAGATATTCAGTTGTTAACTCAGGGAGTGCCACTGCAACTGCCGGATCTGATTTTTACGATTATGACGGATGCGAGTCAAACAGGTTGGGCGCGCAACTTTGAGCCCAACAGATTCGAGATTCCAGGGTCTTTGGTATCCGCAGTTCCTAAACAAGCACATAAACATCAAAGAGATGATGTCAGTTTGGCTTGCGCTACGTCATTGGATGAACATTATTCAGAATTCACATGTGGTCCAGACCTCGTTAGTTCTCGTGTCCTTAAAGAATGCATCACCTCATTGTGTGAGCCACTCCTAATATTATTCAACATTTTAGTGAACAATTCCTACATTCCGTCCAACTGGAAAAAAGGCTCATACTTCCCCTGTACTAAAAAGGAATCCCTCAAACTTGGTTACAATTTATCGTCCAATCTCTCTGATAAGCTGTGTTGGGAAGATACTCAGGAAATGTGTATTTAAGAGCTTGTGGCAATTTCTGAAAGACAACAATCATCTAAGTTGAGATGTCGTGGGTATCGGATTAATCGACTAACTGTCGACTGTTGTAGGAGTCGACGGTTTTTATTTTTAATCGATCACTGTTCATTTTTAAAGTGGTACAAGATGGATTTAAATTCTGCTGTGTAATGAGGTAAATTGACAGATTGTTAACCTATGAAATGTCTCGCTGTAGTTACATGTACTTGTAATATCCCATGGCCTTTGTTTTCTGCATTATTGTGCAACAACGTAAGTTTTGAAAACATCAAGCCTTGCCATTTGATCAATTCCTGTTCTCTGCAGCATTAGCCAGCACCTGTTGATCGGTACTAAAAAGTATCTTTCAAACGGTATATCTTTTAATAATTACTATTTGGGAAGTCACTACAGATTAAATGGAATCTTTTTGGTCTTGTACACTTGAACAACCCCCCCTTGGAATAATTGGAACCATAAAGTGAGAAAATTGTCACAAGACCCACAGCGGTAACTTCACTTGTGGAAACTGTAAATTGTGTTGAAATGGAGAAGGTTTATATTCAAAATCCATTGTCAAATGGCGGGTTGTCCATGATGTCCTTGTGTGTAGTTATTGTTATGATCATACTATAAGTAATAACAGCTGAATAGCTCATTCGGACTTATTCATATTTTATTGTTCATAACACCATCATAGTCAAATGGTGGGCCATTATGATAACTGCGGCGCGTGAAAACTTGGGGCAGGTTGTTCTGGGGTGAGTTTGTCCCAATTGGTTTGGGGCGGGTTGTCTCGTTCCCAGTAACTTGACCACCAGTTCTGTGATTGATGGTTCTCTTCATTTTAACCTTATAAATACGTTTTGGGGCAATTCCATGGTGTTTTGGGTCAATACCATGGCTTAATGGTTAACCCTTTGATACTTTTGTATGTCTTATGACGTACGAAATCAAACAGCACGTTAATACATTGTGATCATTTGTTTGGTTATTATTTTTCGATTTTTTAAAGCTTTCAACCTCAATTCCTATTTTGTCCCGAATAGTGCTCAGTGACAACCGTTGAGCCATATGTTATCGCAGCTTAAAACACATATATAATCCTGCAGTTAAGACTTCTTTATTGGTTTTGTGCTGGAAGCCACTATCAGGACTTTCAAAAAAATGACAATACCAGAGCAAAAGCCAACACTTGCTTATATTTCATATTCAGTCAAACACAAATAATATTTTGTTTATATAAATTTGTTTTATTACAAATTATTGGAGAGTGCCTGTGGGCACTCTCCAATAATTTGTAATAAAACAAGTTTTGAATGACAAATTACGACCACCAAAAGTTAAAAAATTTATAGTAATTTATATATTTTTTATACTTACCAATGACCCAGACATAGCTGGTGCTAACTCTTAAAATATAGGGCCAAACACAAATTTTGCCCCCCAATCCCCAAAATTTGCATCTAAAACTAAAGAAAACATGTCCTGAAACGCCCTCCACACCTCGCCCCCACTGCGCATGCGCAGTGTCAAGGACGTTCCGAAATTGGCGCCATTTATCATTCTAATAACCAGTGCTTGGTAAGCGCTATGTACTCAGCGGGGAGGCAAGAGTTCCCAACTCCTGGGAGGGCCATCCCCGTCTGGGTCATTGGTAAGTATAAAAAATATATAAATTACTATAAATTTTTTAACATTTTTATACTGTACCAATGACCCAGACATAGCTGAATAGTAAAAAGGCTGGAGGGCCAAGGACATAGAGCAAAATGGAATACGCTCAATAAAATAAAATAGAGTCATCCCCTGTAGGGAAAAGAAGTAATAGGCCTTACATGTATCTTTCTTATTTATGATAAATTAGAAAGATACAACACCTTCCAAAAATTGAGCTTCATACATCCATGTACTCTATTAATATCCAATAATCCTTATACTAATAATTTTTAAAGTAAGCCAATAATAAAGTAAGTCTAGAGAATAGAGACTCTTATACTCCTAAAAGTGAGTGAGAATTGCATAATCATGTCCGTTGACATATGCAATATTCAAAAGCTATACTTTAAAAACTAAGACTTGAATGAATTTTATAAACTTAAACTTCTCACTAAACAACCATCCCAATAACAGCTCAGAATTACTAACTCCGGAGGAGGTATCCCCTTGTTTTCATAGTAAAAACAGGTGACCCAAGGGAACACCCTCCCCCCCCCTTTTTCTTGCCCTGGGTCAAATAGCCCAGAGCGAAGAGGGCAGCCGAACGGAGACACTGCCGAAACAGACAGCCTACCTAGCTATAGTAGCAACTGTTAAGTGAATGACATTCTGAGCAGTAGATAATAGACCTAACAATAGAGGCCTCCAGAAATGGACTCGATATTTCTGAGAAAAAATTCATGAATGGATGGCTGAGCGCAATGAGCAGCCTTCAAAAATCTATAATAGCAACACTATTAATGTAAGCCCAAGAAGTAGAAGAACTCTTACTTCATGAGCCGAAATCTTAAGCACAACTGCTAAGCCAATGATATACCATAAGCAGTACGCTAGTTAATAGAATCGATTAACAATAAAATGGAGCGTAACGTCCTTCTACTAGACATCAAAGACAGAAGAAGCTTACGCCCTTGTAATAAACAGATATCTGTTTATAAATACATAAACTGTACCCGGAAAGAGTAAAGGCCTATGCCCATACGAAGACGGAAGGACCTTAAAATAATAGGTTCCGGATAATAGGAGCCTAACTCTTATGCAACAATCCAACCTAAATAGTAACGGAAGTATTGATTCCGAAACTATGAAAGTGAAAATCATCCATCGATAGTGCATGAAACTCACTGATTCTACAGTAAAAGAGAAACCAACAGAATTACTGTCTAAAAGGTCAGAATTTGAAAACTACTGTTTCCAGAGGCTCAAATGATTACTTAGCTAAATAAGAACCGAAGTTAAAATCCGTATAGGAATTTAATCTAAAGATTCTAAGTCTATTTATCAAAAAGTTACTAACTGACTTAGATAAAGAGACAAAAGACTCAATTGTAAACTATCGTAGAGTGCATAGGTATGAGGTAACAAACCTATAACCTAAATAACAACAGGCTGCAGTAGATCTTGTGAAACAAGTATACTAAAAACTAGCAATGCGTAGTATGGAGGGATCAACAATATGAACATAATGATCCCTACACCACGACGGAAGAGCCTCCACTTTAGCCGCATAGAATAGCGAAGAAGAGGATCTCCTATAGTAAGAAATCGCGTCCAAAGCTCGTCCAGTACAGTGCTTACAATGCAATACGGACCACACAACGGAATACATGAAGGTTGCGACCTTGCTGGTTGTGATAAAGATGACACGATTTACCCAGTGAAAAAAGATCCTCACATAGAGGAAGATTTCACGTTAAGATCCACAGTAGACAAGAGAGTAAATTACTCATGATCTCTGTGAAGATAGAGATGCTGTCAACAGAAATGTATTGTGGTTGTTTATCTTAGCAATACCTGCTAAAACAACAGCGCCGGAGGATACGCGTATCCTATCATTGCGTCCTATAGATCAATAGAGCGTTAACAGTATTAGCTCAGAGATCTGGACAAGCCAACACATACGTCTGCAATTGATTAGCAAGCTGTGTCATAATAAAACATCATTGGGCGCTCCCATAGATAGCAAATCTGATTAAATACTTGTTTGTTGAGAGTCCATTCTGACAGCAACAAGCGACCCGTAAGAGAACGGGAGTGCGATAAAACAATCAGACGACCCAGAATATGACGGACCAAAACTGAACTTGGTGTACTATAACCAACAGACGGATTCTTTCCATTAAATTGAATAACGGAAACGAAAGAGTGCCTCCCTGGTTCCGGAGATACGCCACTACAGTCGAATTAAAGGACAGGAATTTGGGCATGCGTTTCTGAATAATGTTCATGCAATGACATAAAGCAAGCCTAAAAAACATTATTCCGCGGAAGTTAAACTGATAGCTAAAAGACTGCGGAACCCAAAGACCCTGGCACTTCGAATCCGTAGGGATCAGTATATATCCCAATCTGTTTGACTGGCAACCGTCATAACAGCCACACTAGGGTCCGGCAACTGCGGCGGCACTCTCTGAGTCAACCACCGAATGTTTGCCCCAGTCTGAATCTCTTGTAACACTAGATAGACAAGAGAATGTATAAATCAAGCAATTCATGGATTGCCGGAAAGTTGCCGTCGAAGAGAAGCTCCTCCGAGAACGAAGCGACTCTGAGAGAGTTCTTAACCTACTATCCACGCGTGGATGTAGCTAGGGCTGCATCACGTCTAACCAATTCCAATCAGCCACTGAAGGGCAGAGTTATACGTGAACAAACTACTGCCCTCAAAAGAAATTACATTGAGAATAATATCCCGTAAATCTTTTCTTGAAGACGTAATGATAACGCCTCAGTAAGGCGGATTACGTATAATAAAGCGTCTAAGTTAAGTCTACTATACATAATGTCGTTCCCAACACTGAAATTGGAAAAGACATAAACGGCGAAAAAGAATATATGCAGTCTTTAATCACACCGTCTAGACGCATATGAACTCTCGGTATGCCCTGCTCTGCCAAAATAAACTATATGTAAAAAAAGATAAAATGGCAGAAATGAGCCACGCGGACAAGAAACTAAACTATCATGCTTAGTAGCAGGCTTGTATATATATATATAATATATAGCGTCGAAAAATAAAACACATGTTGTAATGACAATATTGGACTGCGTCGGTAAGTCAGGGACAAAGTCCCTGTACCGATCGAAAAATCCGAGTCCAATGACGCTATAAGTCTCTTATCCAAGATCGCAGCAATGAAGTCCGAAAAATAATCACTGGAAGAAATGCCAGAAGATAAGAAAGGCATCTTCCGATACTACTAAAGGGAAAACTCGAAATCTTTCGAATCCCTTTCGCCATCCTGTCGGACCCTATAAAGCGTTCGGTCGTCCGTAGCTTGATGCAACCGCGGACCGCACCGACCCAGCGCCGTCGGATAATTCCTGATTCGACCGAGAAACCGTCAATTGCTGGGATGCTGCGAAACAACTGTGCTAACTCGGATAGCACGTCCGTCACTGAGGCCTGAGGAGCAGCGGTCTTACGATGCATTGCCGCAGGAAGCTCCGAGATCGTTACCCCGTGCATACTTCCAATATGCGAGCGAACGGAGTGTATAGGCCTCGTGTCCCTTGGCTACCGGATGGCGCGACCTATTCGCTGTGGAATCACTGAATGCCGAAACTGATCGGATACTCGAGGTCACGTAGCCAATGTGCGGTCGTGTGCCCTGCTGTGAGGATGAGGAAGCATTAAAGACAGTCTCTCGGACTGTCAATATAACGGAGCGTCCCGAGCAACGGACATATGCTCCGAATGTAAAATATCTGAACCACAACATGCGGTCCCCTATGTTGTTGGCTTCCTCCGATCTGTCCTCAATCTGCCGTCACTGGGTGAGTACTAAAGTAATTAAAGTGCTCGCATCACCCAAATCTCCTTCCTAGACCGCAACGGACGAACCCGGCAGCCGAACCATTCGATGAATGTACGCTACACCGGGTGAGCTAGCGAATGTCATTCCGTAAGCGATAGACATATTCCATGAGCACTTATTGCCGCTAACTCTTCATTAACTATGACGACAGAGGCACACTTTTGAAAGACATCTCCATAACTCTTCGAACAAGAAACCAGAAATGCTTGGATAGCAAGCATAAAATAATAATATATATAGCGTCGTTCAATAATTCGAAAGTTTGTGTGGCATTATTGGACTATGTCGGAACTGAGGGACGATGTCCCTGAACCGAACCAAAAATTTCTAAGTCCACCGACGCTATCAGTTTCTTATCCGGCATCGCAGCATATGTTGTTCCGAAAGGGAAAGCTTGAAATCCACCGAATCCCTTTCGGTATCCCGTCGGACCGGATGAAACTTTCGGACGTCCGTACCCGCTTCCGCGGAGCGTCCCGACCCAGCATCGTCGGATAAAATATATGCGACAGATTCAGTTGATGCTGGGATGCTGCGATAAACTGTGCTATTAAGGAAAGCACGTCCGTTCCCGAGGCCTGTGCAGTAGCGGACTTACGATGCATTGCCGCTGGAAGCTCCGTGTACGTTGACTCCCGCACACTTCCTATGCGAACGTCCGGAGTCTGCAGGCCTCGAGTCCCCGGCTACCGACCCAGCGCTGTCGGATAATTCTCGATCCGACACCGTTTCTGTCGGCTGCTGGGATGCTGCGATAAGTTGTGCTATGTGCACAAGAATGTCCGGCGTCGAGACCTGCGGAGGCGCAGTCTATCGGTGCTTCGCCGAGGGCAGCTCCGCATCAGATGGCTCCCGCATACTTCCTATGCGAACGTCCGGAGTCCATCGGTCTCGAATCCCTGGCTGCCGGATGGTGTGACCTGGTCGCCGAAGAATCCTTGATCGGCGAAGCTGGTAATATATCGGCGGTCACGCAGCCAAGGTGCGGTCGTGTGCGCTGACGAGAAGAGGAAGCCTTAGCAGTCTCAGCGGACTGCCTATACAACGGAGCGTCCCGAGCGACGGACGTATGCTCCGCTAACGACACATTTGTACCACAACATCTGGGGCCAGATGTTGTTGAACGAGAGAGGGGCCTCTCTCGCTTGCCGTCCGGATGGACCGGAACGAGCTATGAACCGGACTAAAAGGCTTCCTCCGTTCTCCCTCCGATCCGCCGTCACTGGGTGTGCATTAAGTTAATTTTATAGTGCTCGCATCACCCCAAAATTCCTTCTAGACCGCAACGGACGAACCCGGCTGCCGAACCATTCGGTGAATGGACGCTACACCGGGCGAGCTAGCGGACGTCAAAGGCCGTCGAACCTACTAGGGTTCTCTTAGGCAATTGGCGTATTACATGAGCACTTTTCCGCTAGCCCTTCATTAATTGTGACGACGGAGGCACACTGTTGGAAGACATCACAGATACATCACCCTAATCTTGATCGTCTGAAATAGAAATTGATAAAGTAGAGTGACCCTGCGGGGAAAGGACCGGAGTGTCCAAATCCCCAACAACATACCGTGACATACGCTTCCCATATTGTCATCGAAATCATACGATACAGAACAGGAGTTAATGCGAGTACACTGACCACATATAGAATGATAATAAGGTCAGAGGAAGACTTCCTCCTAAAACAATTGATCAATATCCTTTCAATGTGAAAAGAAAACAAGTCCTGGTACTCGCACTAACCCCTGGCAATCAAAATACATAATAATAATATGATCCATTAATATAGAAAAAATAATTGAAATCAAAATATTTTGAAAAAATATTTTTTCAGAACAGCCCAAGTTTCTGAAAAGTAACGTTGAGCCCCAATGGATCCCAAGCCTAAGTGTGGACAAAAATTTTAAAAATATTTTAAACAATTTATTCAACACTTACGAACAATAATAATGTATCTAGTTATGATTAAAATAACATAAAGATATTATTATTTAGAAATCCCCCCCTCACACAGAGGGCTGTTGTAAATGTAAACAATGAGTGTAAAAACACTAAAATAAGACTCCAGGCACCCAGGCCCGAAATCAGTTACCAAAAATACACCATCTGATGCAAAACAGAGACTTCCAGGGAAGAAACTGCAGAACATCAGATGGTAGATGCAGAACACAACGCCTAACCACCCGTAGGTGAAGACGTAAACATGGGGAAAGAACAGAATACATTCTGTTATTAAGCTAAAACTCCCAAGAAATTTTAGTAATAATAATTACAGAAACTATGCCAAAAGCATGGGAGAATAGCAAGGGGGAACTTAAAGGACAGGGAGAGAGGAAAAACACTTGAAAAAACAGTGTAACTAAATAATCAGAATGACAACAAAATGGCTGCTGCCTTGAAAATAGGTAACTTAACATAATTTCATTAAAAAATTTTAAGTTACAGCCCTGATAATATTCTGTCACACATTCTTTTCCTCTCCTCCTTTTCTATCCTCCTTAGAATCACCATTTCACTAATATTTATGTGTCTGGCATCATTTAAACTGAGATTTAAAAGCACAAAGATCAGTCAGATGTTAACTGATGAAGGGCCAAACTTAGAATGATAAATGGCGCCAATTTCGGAACGTCCTTGACACTGCGCATGCGCAGTGGGGGCGAGGTGTGGAGGGCCTTTCAGGACATGTTTTCTTTAGTTTTAGATGCAAATTTTGGGGATTGGGGGGCAAAATTTGTGTTTGGCCCTATATTTTAAGAGTTAGCACCAGCTATGTCTGGGTCATTGGTACAGTATAAAAATATAAATAATCTAGCCCTCAACCAGATAATCACTAATGTGAGAAATATCTTGCTATTTGTTCTTTCCGACGTTTGACGTCGCATTTTGAAAAACGTTGAAAAAACGGAATTCCCATTGACGTTGGAATGGAGAGGGTTTTATAAAATTCAAAATTTCTGAATGTTAGTTACAGTAAAGAAACAATTACACAAATGTTCTGTTTAAATTCTTCAAATCAATCAAGAGTCTGCTGGAGAGATTTCTATTTTAAAGGTACACATTCCAACATAATCAGTTTGAAATTTATTTTTCTAAGTATATTAGAAATTGTTGAATTCACAGGAAATGACTATCAATCAACTAACCATCTACTAATGCTAGCGATTAGTTGACTATGAAAATTGATAGTCGTTACAGCCCTAGTTCTAAGTGAATTCCTGTCTGGCTTCACCCTTGGAAACTCAACTGTTTTACAGCTGACCAATCTCTACGATGAATTCTGTGATGCACTAGACAAAGGTAAAGAACTTTGGGTGGTCTTCAGAGATGTGAGTAAAGCATTTGACAAGGAGTGGCATGCTGGTCTTATCCACAAGCTCGAGCAAGTGGTAGTCTCTGGTGATCTTCTTAAGATCTTATCTCACAGACAGATATCAATGAGTTGTCATAGCCTCTGAAGCATTCTCTTGGAAACCTTTCCATTCGAGTGTTAACAAAGTTTCTATACTTGGCCTTTTGTTGTTTCTCTTGTACAGTACACACCAGGGGGATGATCCAGTGATCGCCCATCACCGGTACAATTTTTTCATTTTCGTCTCGAAAAACCTGTAGAAACCTGGGATGACCCCCCGGGAACAAGATCCCGGTGTCGACCCTGCATCCTGGTGCACAGAAGATTAGTCCGATTAATCAATAGGTACAGATAATTGCTGTAGGTGAAAACTGTCAGCTTCCGAATAAAACCCGGCGTCGTTCGTATCATGACTATTTGTGACAAATTTGACACAAGATGTCTGTGTCACGTGTGGAATTTTTGCTCGTCGTGTTTCATCAGGAAACAACAAGAAAGAGCATCGAACAGCTGTGGCCCGTGGAAACAAGAAACCTCTTTTACCCAACATTTTCTGGCTGTACAGTGGCAACAAATTTGGGAAACAGTTGGCATTCTTGGTCTACTGGGCCAATATTGCCACTGACTCTTTTGGTGCTGATTTTCAGATCGGTTAAATCATTTTAAATTCTTTGACAAATTATGTCATGACTGCTGAGAAGCAGCCATGGCATAATTTGAAAAGGAACCCAAGGGATAATAATTTATATCGGATTTTTGATATACTTCAAGTAAATGTGTGTATGTCTGAGAGAGAAAGAGAGGGGAGAAAGAAAGAGAGAGAGAGAGATGTTTATATAGCTAAATTATTTTATAGGTGGGTCAGATAACGATGGAATGTGAAACAAATTACAAGGTGCCTTGGTTTTATAGAAGAACGTAGTAACTCACAATATTTGTTAGGAAGGCCATGTCACACTACACACCTATACAAAGTTTCATCAATTTGCCTCTGCTATTATAGGAGTTGTGGCCCGGATCACGATGGACATCTGATCGACGCACCGAACGAACGACCGACCCATCGACAGACAGATGCAATGCAGTATAGCCCACTTTTTCAGAAAGTGGGGGTATTTATTTATTTATTGGTGTTTAAGGTCACATACTTATGCACAATGGCTAATCATGACCGTGACAGTTTTACGGGTGGAGGAAGCCGGAGTACCCGGAGTGAACCACCGAGCAACGACGAGCAGCTGTCAGCTCCCCAACATCGGAACTCTGCACCGCAGCACAGGCAGGGTTAGATTGGTTGAAGACATGCGCACCATCGACGTGCAGTACGCCTCAGTACACAGCGTCATCGAGCCCCCCTGTAGGCAATCAGGGTGAAGTGTCTTGCCCAAGGACACAATGCGGTTGCCGCAGGTGGGATTCGAACCGAGGACCTCTCGGCTTGCAGCCTGCACCTCTACCAACTGAGCCACCGCGCCCCAAGTGGGGGTATAATAAGTTTAAAGATTGTTGTAGGCACTGTGGTGTGCCACAATGAGAACTCGACCGGTCAACTGGATTCGGGCGAAAGGCCATAAGCCCTCAATAAAAGTAGAACTGGGAAACATGTGGGACTGGAAATATTGGCTCCCCATTAGCTTTATCTTCAAGTTTGGGGTATGCGATGTAAAAATAATGATACCAGGAACATACCATTTCTTCGGCCTTGCGGCGACAAAATATTCTTTTATACTTCGCTTCATTGCATCCCACTTTCGACTATCGATTTTGCAGACAGTGGATACTTGCAGACGTGACTGTCGTCAGTTCTAAAAATAACTGATATTCTGCAAATTCTAAAAGAGGATCATGTCCCTTATTTGGCAACGTGATGTCATTAGTTAAGGAAGGGCGTTATAGGACAAGATTGTGTGGAATAAGAGCATGACTTTTTTTAGTGGACTCGGGGAGGGGGCCAGGAGGTCCCCCTACCCCCTGGATCTGCCCTGTATCTGTAGATCCTAACTGGAATGCGATCGGTCCAACGAGAGCTCACAACCTGAGCTATAATTAAGTTGATGCAAAAAAAATAATTTTTTTCAGTTAGACTTGGCTGAGCTTTTTACAGAACTATCTGTTTAACCTACCATTGAATGCAGCAAAGGGTTAACAAATAATTAAATGATTAAAACTACTTCCATTTTCAAAAGTGGGGGTTGGGCAACAAAAATGTATCTCATTGCCCCCCCCCCCCCCCACCCCCCTGTGCCACCGTTTGGGTGTCGATAGAAATATTACTGTCAATTGGTAACATTATTATAATAAATAAACAAATAAAAAGGCAGCCATGTCCATCGGCGATATCCAAATTATTTCAAACAGAAGTTATTTACCCAACATCAGAAATCAGTCAAAAGCCAATTTTACAGTTGGACCTTCTCTCGCCACAAAGTTGGCTGTTTTGGGGTGAATTGATATTCTGGTCAGAAATGCATTCCCGAGTTAAATGGTTAAAGAAAAGTGCATTCAAATGAAAGAAAAACAGTGATCATACATTCCCACTATTTGTTCATCAATATCATATGAAAAAACATGCTAGAAAGTGTGTTTTTTAAATACGACGGCATTATTTTTTCACAACTTTCAAACAACATGTGTATGAGGAGTCAGCCATTTTATCGTTTGAATGCTTTTCACTCTGCACAGTTCTCCTCGGTGGGTTAAAATAAAGTAACATAACTTAGTATTTTGGTCTAGAGGCTTTGAAACGAATTCTGGAGTCGTTCAAGTTGAAGTGTGTGTCTAGTGTGCTGTAAGACTTTTTCACAGAACCTGAGCATACGGTGTGAGTGGAAACTCCACTACATGAGTGTTTTTGTTGTAATCAACCAATACTTAGCCCTCTTCTAATTCCAGCCACTCAGTGTGTACTGTGGGCAAATTATGGGAATTATGAACCATGAACATGCACAGTCGAGCACTGCATCAACAATGCTAATGTTGGTGGTTCGCGTCACGGTCCTGGGCCAAATCTGAAGTCTTTTTTTTCAGGCTCATAGCCTAGAGTCTACAATATCATGTGTAGAAGACCGGCAAAGGGGGTGTGGGGGGGGGGGGGTTTAACCAGTTAAATTCAGTGTTGTTGTTCCCCACCAAAAAACATTGACTATGCAAGTCCCCTGCCCCCATCCCCTGACTGTGCACCCGGTATATTCACATACCCTGCAGTTAAATAAATAAAAGTTCTGTCAAAGACTTCGCACTTTTCCAAAATAGTGAAGTAGGACTGATCTACAATTCCATGGAAGCTCCACCAGCGGGAAGGCCACACCCAACTCAGGTCTATGACCAGCAGATATGCATGTGACCTGGCTACCCCCCCCCCCCCCCCCCCCAAAAAAAAAACCGAGAAATATTATATTTCATTGTGCATTGCGTTTTCAATGCGAAAGAAATTGGAACCATGCAGTGAGGCAGAAATACGCAGTCTGGAAAGGGTCCGTCGTTTCACCCAATTAATACATCCGTCCGCTGACTTGCGAAGTTATTGTAATTGGTTGTTAATTGGGTGTAATTGGGTGTAACTGGGTGTAATTGGGTGAAACGACGGACCGGTCTGGAAACTATGTTTTTTGTACTCACGTGTTCCATTTAGCGAATGAGATTGACCGTTTTCCATCTTTAGGAAGTATGCACTCTCGAATTCAAATCCCGCTGTTTTTATGCATTTTTTCGAAGTCAAAAATTAAGAATAACATTTTTCGAATTTGAGAACGTGATGTAGGCGATCTTATTTGGAGATCACTGAGCAGGCAACGGACATGTGGGCTCAAACAACATTTTGAAGCAATAATTGCAAATGAGTGAATACAGTTCGGGGTAATCCCAAATGATTATTCTTTTATTATGCCAGATTATGCAGCTGACAAAGTACTCACACATTCTACGTGAATGCCGCAGGTAAAATATTAAAGTCGCAAACATTGAGAAGTTTGGAATTCTCCTCTTTGTTGATACATGTTACGATCCGACCAGGCCCTCAAAACGTCAACAATGAATATTTACTATTTATTTTTTTTTTATTATTTCCATGTGCTAAACACAGATTTGTTCGTAATTCAGTCGATGTGCATGAGCACGCTGCGGTATATGAGGGGAAAATAATTTCTGACGGGTTGAGTTGATGGAACGGAATCGCCAGGTTTGAAAACAATTTGCGCAGTTTGAAGCACATGGCTGTTGACATTACAGTGATGTTTTTTTTTCCAGTGCACTTGACTTGAGTTACTTGTAGAAATAAATAACAGAAAATGACCACTGTTTGTTTTCAGTCAGACGAGCATCGTTCTTAACATATTTCTGTCTAAAAATATCACCTTCACATATTTATTCGGAGCAGCAGATTACCCAAAATAACAACTTTTCTCATGTTTGATTTCGAAACGTCCCGAGGCATTTCTGAAGCGCCACCACGATTTACCGAGAGGTACCGGTAGGTACCGAGAGGTACGGAAAAAAAAGCTTTTTAGAAATTATTTTTACAATAAATTGAATGCAAACGATATATTTCATGCATTTTATGCATTTATTTCTGGAAAAGTGGCCATTAATGATGCAATTTGTCGCGATAATCACAGTTTGGAGTTATTTATTGAGTAGCGCGGTTGACCTCTCGGTAAATCGTGTTTTCTCGGTTTGACAAGAGGCACCGAGAGGTACGCAAAAAAAGCTTCTTGAAAATTATTTTCACAATAAATTGAATGCAAACGGTATATTTTATGCATTTATTTCGGGGATTTGGTCATTAATGATGCAATTTGTCGCGATAATCATAGTTTGGGTTAGCGCGACTGATCTCTCGGTAAATCGTGTTTTCTCGGTTAGACAAGAGGCACCGAGAGGTACGCAAAAAAAGGTTGTCACTAAAAAGTGTACTCCGACCCCGACCCCGACTCTGAAATTACCGACTCCAAAAATATTTCTTTTTATAACTATTTTATTAATGGATCAATTACACTGAAATTCAACATAAATGTACAGAATTGTGTGTAGTATACATAAAATCATATAAATGTTACAAAAAAATTATGATTTTCATTAAATTTACTTTTATTGAGTTTTGACTCACTAAAAAGTGTACTCGGCGATTTCAACGAAATTTCATTCTCTCCTTCATATAATACATTCTTCCAGCTAATTTGTTGCAGTATTAAGAATATATACGTATTTTACGATGTCTAATGCAAGATTTATAATTAATATGGAAATTAATCGTGCTTAAAATGGAAATTTACTCGAATGAGATTCGCCGACTCCGGCTTCATTTGAGGTTGCATGTAAAATTCAAACTTTCAAATGGCGGATCAATAGTCAGAGGTTTTCCCGGACTGTGGTAACTGACGCAGTTAACATGCACGAGAAGGCGTTGAAAGTGATTTTTTCATAGGTAGTTTGTTGGACCCTTCTTTTTCTCAGTGAAATATATGTCCAAGAAAGCCTATCACATTTGCCTTAGAGTTGGCGTATGTTGCTTGTAGACTTCCTGATCTTTTTGATGACATGGTGGAGTGTAGCAACACCACTTGTCGTCGCTGGTATCATATACAGTGTGCTAATATTTCCAGTTCAATCACTGATAGCATTAATTTCAAGTGTGAACGGTGTTAAATTGTACCACCTACATCATGTAAATTAAATTACTTTGTAACTTAGTGTGGAGATTGTGAGACAACATACTTTTCTAAAATTGACTTCTAACACCCACACCAAGAGAAGTTAGACATCACTTTTGTAATATAATTCCCCGTAAAATACGTATATATTCTTAATACTGCAACAAATTAGCTGGAAGAATGTATTATATGAATAAGAGAATGAAATTTCGTTGAAATCACCGAGTACACTTTTTAGTGAGTCAAAACTCAATAAAACTCAATTTAATGAAAATCATAATTTTTTTCTAACATTTATATGATTTTATGTATATTACACATAATTCTGTACATTTATGTTGAATTTCAGTGCAATTGATCCATTAATAAAAGAGTTATAAAAAGAAATATTTTTGGAGTCGGTAATTTCAGAGTCGGGGTCGGAGCGGTCCGTCGTTTCACCCAATTACACCCAATTACACCCAATTAACACCCAATTAAACCCAATTACACCCAATTAACACCCAATTACACCCAATTAACACCCAATTAATACCCAATTAATAAAAACGTCAAAAAATGTTTTTTGGGGTGAATTCTAGGAACAAGACCATAGTGCGCCGATCGAACCCGTTACTATGTATTCATGACATACGCGATGACAGAATACCCCACCACCCCCCTCCCCCACCAATACGGTCACATTGACTGTGTGAGAAAGAATTGGTTCTAACAAAATTAGCAACATAATGCTGCCAGTGTCGCTGTACATTTTATATGTTGAGATATTGTATATTAATGACATACGCGATGACAGAATACCCCCCCCCCCCCCCCCAATATGGTCACATTGACTGTGTGAGATAGAAATGGTTCTAACAAAATTAGCCTCCCCCAAATTATATTACAGACTACAGGATACCCCCCCCCCCCCCCACCACCACCACCCATATTAAGCCACATCCCAATTATTTATTAGAGTAAGAGTAATACTAGTCCACACTAGGACCAAAAGTACGAAAATATGTTTGGGGTTTGATCCATCTTTTTGAGTCAAAATTATATAACAGACTTGGGTTCAAGTTTGGACTATGGTAAGACGTGTGCATGTACTCCCTTTCCGGAGTTGCATATAATTTTACTACATATTCGTGCCATACGCGATGACAACGTATCCTTCAATCCCCCCCCCCCCCCCCACCCTCCCGAACCCCAACCATCGTACCCGTACATATTTTCCATCCTACACCTCCGTGGTTACCTAGCAAAAAAATGGACCCCCCCACCCCACACACACACACACACTTTCACAATTTTGTTACATTATATTAAAACAGCTTAGGGCCCCCTCATTGTAACAAGCCTCTTCTGTTCGTTCCAATGATTGGTCAGCAGCTATGCTTTTGAGACCAAAAATGGAAAAATTTTAATTCTGCAAGATTTTTTGTTGTAAGTGTCGTCTGCTATCAGCGTTGGGTAAACTTACTAAAGGGTTACGTTAGGGGGGAGTATTTTCTTAGTTTCAGGTTTCAATATTATAATGTTGTTTGAATTTTCTATAGCAGCTTAGCTCAAACTGTCCGGCGAAGTAACGGGTTCGATCGGCGCACTATAGTCTTGTTCCTAGAATTCACCCCAAAAAACAATTTTTTGACGTTTTTATTAATTGGGTGTTAATTGGGTTTAATTGTGTGTAATTGGGTGTTAATTGGGTGTAATTGGGTGTCATTGGGTGTAATTGGGTGAAACGACGGACCCGGTCGGAGTACACTTTTTAGTGACAACCGCAAAAAAAGCTTCTTGAAAATTATTTTCACAATAAATTGAATGCAAACGGTATATTTCATGCATTTTATGCATTTATTTTGGGGATTTGGTCATTAATGTTGCAATTTGATAATAATCACAAAAAGCTTTTTATAAATTATTTTCACAATAATTTTAAATTGAATGCACACGGTATATAAAAAATAACGTAAAGTAAAATTATCAATGTTTGTTTTTATTCTATATGGATAATAAAGACAACTTTCAGAATTATTAGTCTGTGTGAAACACACAGACTATTGTTTTTGCACGGTTTCTTTTTCTTTTTTTTTCTTCTTCTTTCTTCTCCTGTCTTCTGTCTTCTCATCACTATTTTGTCCGCAAGATAACTCGAAAACGAATTGCCCTATCTCGTTGATTTTTGGCAAGCTGATAGACAGCCAGAAGTTCTCGGCCATCTATGTTTTTCAGATTCCTGGGGTATCGGGGGGGTGTCTGTTGGGGTGTTTTGAAAGTGGGTCACGCCCATATCTCAGGTGTGGTATGACCTACAGACCTGGGACCGACACCAAATGAGTTGACACTCGATGGAGGTTCAAAATATGGGTCAAGGTCACGGAGGTCACCTAGGGGTCATTGGGTGCATTTTTCATAATTGCTGGAAATCACATTTCTTGACCCCTTAAAGCATTCCTGATGTACACACATGCATTTTGACGTAAAAATAGTGAGCGTGGCCAAAATTTTTGAAAGTGGGTCACGCTCATATCTCAAGCATGGTATGACATATGGACCTGGGACCAACACCAAATGAGTCGACTCTCGATGGAGATTCAAAATATGGGTCAAGGTCACAGAGGTCACCTAGGGGTCATTGAGTGCATTTTTCAGAATTGCTGGAAATCATTTTTTTGACCCCTTAAAGTATTCCTGACATACACACATGCATTTTTACGTAAAAAAGTGGGGCATGGCCAAAATTTTGAACGTGGGTCACTCCCATATCTCAGGCATGGTATGACCTACAGACCTGGAACCAACACCAAATGAGTCGATACTCGATGGAGGTTCAAAATATGGGTCAAGGTCACGGAGGTCAACTAGGGGTCATTGAGTGCATTTTTCAGAATTGCTGGGAAATCACATTTTTTTGAGTATGGCCCAGTAAGCCACAGGGTTTTCACAGCCTCCAATTTCCTGATACAGTAAATTCTCCCCAAGCAATACAATGTTATGTTCACACTGGAGACTATGTAAAACACCAGTGGAGTAATCTGTCAAAATGAAATCTGACCTTGTCATCATAATGGGACGTTAGTTCCTGAAACTAAGTTGAGACAAACCCTTTGCCTTGCAAGGAAATAAATTGTAAATTATCTCAGTTCACTGCTTTTAACCCTCTCCAGAACTTCTATGTGGATTGCACATATTTTTATTTCAGGCAGAATAAAGTTAACCCTTTCCATAAAAACTGCACTGAATAATTGTTGAAACCTATCTTATTCAGTTCAATGCTTTTAACTCCTCTCAAGACTTCAATGTGGAACTGCACAAATTTTATTTCAGGCAGAATAAAGTTAACCCTTTCCATAAAACAGCACTGAATAATTGTTGAAACCTATCACAAAACTGTTAGGGTGCCCGGTAACAAATGGCAATACTGGCATGGTCGACTGTACTGTTAACTGTGTTAGTGCTATGACTGTTTAAAACTAATTTGTTTAGAGGAGTTCTATAGTTCTTTCACTGCGCTCATCTCGGCCTCACCGAGAGTGCAGAAACCTTTGGTGTCAAAGTGCCATTAACAGAATGTCTCTGATTTGTGCCGTTCCATCCCCTCCGGAGTGCTAAAGCAGGTACTGTCAGCTGAGAAACTTAATGTTTTTCGCTTTATTTTTCATAACATTTAATTATATGTGGAATGGGACACCTTTTCAGTGTGCCTTCCAAAGTAAGGGATTCTAAACCCTTTAGCGAACATAACAGCGAAAACCGGTCAACATTATTCACAGAAACGTCTATTCAGTTTTAATTACCTTTTCATTTTTGCTTGAAAAAACATAGCTTATGACCCTTTATTGGATTGAGCTCATTTTTTAAAGGATTATTTATTTATTGGCGTTTAATGTCACATATTTCTGCACAGTGGCTAATCATGACCATGACAGTTTTTTTAGGTGGAGGAGAGTCGGAGTACCCGGGAAGAACCACTGGGCAACAACGAGCAACTGTCAGATCCCCCACATACTAACTCCACACAAGCAAGGGTTAGCATTGGTTGAAGACGGTGGCACAATCGATGTGCAGTACGCTTTAGAACACATCCCCCGCCACCATGCACCCACGTGGGCAATGGGGTGAAGTGGCTTGCCCAAGGACAGAGTGAGGACCTCACGCCTTGCAGCCTGCACCTCTGCCAACTGAGCCACTGTGCCCCCATTAAAGGATTAAAATGGAGTATTTTAAAGGGAATATTTTAACCCCCTGAAGATCTTAATATGGGGGCATTATTCAGAAAGACTGGGGAAATGCATTTTATTACACCTTAATGCATTTCTAAAGTTTATGAATGTATTTCATCACTCAAATTAGTGGGCAGAGACAAAAATATCCATTTCTGATTCGTGTATCAAACCCTTTGAATGCTGGTCACATATATGCCATTTCTGGTTTCTTATAAAAATGTTCTGATTCCTGTATGAATATTTTCTATCCCCTTCCTTTTGTCTTGACGATAACTCAAAAACAAATCATCTGTCCTGGGGGGTGTGGTGGCTGAATTGGTAGAGGTTGCAGGCTGCAAGCCGAGAGGTCCTCAGTTCGAATCCCACCTGCAGCAACCGCGTTGTGTCCTTGGGCAAGACAATTCTTCCCCCATTGCCCACCTGGGGGCACGGTGACGCTGTGTATTAAGGGCGTACTGCACGTCGATGGTGCACCTGTCTTCAACCAATGCTAACCCAGCTTGTGTGGAATTAGTATCGTTGGGGAGCTGACAGTTGCTCGCCGTTGCATGGTGATTCTCTCCGGGTATTACGGCTTCCTCCACCCGTAAAACTTGTCGTGGTCATGATTAGCCATTATGCAGAAATATGTGACCTTACACACCAATAAATAAATAAATAATCTGTCCTGGGGCTGTTTGGCATACTGGTAGCATGTCACAAGTACTGGCCCAGCTATGTTATCAGGGAACCTTTGGGAGTGGTCCATTGGGCCACAGAGTTTTTTATACCCCCTAATTTCTTTGTAAAGGAAAAGCATCATAAAGAAATAGCTGTTTATATTTATATACACAAGAGAATAATGTAAACAATCAAATTAGAGAAGTTGCTATAGATGACAGCCTGACACATATTTACTCTTATCAGCTGTCAGATCAGAATTATTTTCCATCCCCAAACCAAGTTGAAAAAAAACCTTTAGGTGGCAAGAAAATTTGTTTATTATACAGAGCTATCTTACAACACTTGATTAATTGTAGTTGAATAAATAACCCTTCACCTTTCATTGCATTTTTTAAATTTTTTTTTCATTCTCAATCATAACTCAAGATCAACAGATCGGGCCGAGTGGTAAGCGGCTCTCTCGAAACAACTTATCACAATTAATTAGTAATGAAATGGAATATTTAAATGGTCTGTCTTTAACCCTCTTCATACTTCACCGCCCTCTTCATACTTCACCGCGAAGATCAAACAACATCATTTAACTTATGACGGTAGAACCTTTTGCACGCTTCCTGCCATATTGCCACTCTTTACGCAAATGCCATGATTCAAGATTCTATCATCTAATTTTATGTATGCCTTGTTTAGGGCACTAGATGCTCTTAAGGTTAGGCTTTAAACGAGCTCTTGGGCTTTTAAGTTTTTTATGGCACTATCCCAAATATAGAGTCTATGCACCCTTTGTCGGTTCGATAACTCAAACACAAATCGTCCTATCTCTATTCGTTTTGGCATGCTGGTTACCAACAACCAGTTTGCACTCATCTTTGCTTTTTCAGCTAGTTTGAGGCCTTGTGTGTGATACAGTAGGCTGACTGCCTTAGAGGCTTCTAAATCATAATAAATATTTGCTATCATCACCCAAAAATGACAGATCTGTAGTTGGTGGAGCCATTTCTTTAAAGTGGGTGTATACATGGGACTATACCGACTGATTTAAAAACTGCTGGAGGTTCAATATATGGTCCGCCTGAAGAGGTCACCAAGGTCATCCAATGCATATTATTCAGAAAGACTGGGGAATGCATTTCATTACACCTTAATGCATTTCAAAAGTTTATGACGTATTTCATCACTCAGCTTGATGGGCAGAGCCAAAATGTCCACTTCTGATTCGTGTATCGAACCCTTTGAATGCTGGTCACATATATGCCTTTTCTGTTTCTTATAAAAAAAATGTTCTGATTGCTGTATGAATATCTGTAAATACTATTAACGAAAATCCATTTCTGATTTGTTTGAAAATAATTTACTCCTGAAAATAAGCCTCCATAAATTCTCCTTCTGTATAGTTTATTCCTGATACTTTAACCCTTTTCACACAGACTTGAATTTACTGGGTGCAGTAAATTCTGTTTCTCTAGTTTCAGTACTTATTTACTTTATTTATTATAATTATTTACTGGTGTGAGGATATATGTAGAATGTGTGTATATTCTTAAATGTTGTGGTTACCTCTGGCTGACAATTTCGCTAATTAATTAATTAGATGTGCCTATCCGACTCAGCCTACTCAGTGGCGTACTAGTAGCGGAAAATCTTGTGGCCCCCCGCGAGGATAGAGATGGGGGGGGGGGGGGGGGGGGGGGGGGCTTGGCCCCCTTTCATATTGGTGGTTGCCTTAAAAACGGGAGCAAATTTAGTGTTGTTACTGTGCACAGCATACATGATTTCACGTAGTACATACGCCATAAATTAAATGAAGGTATAGCCTATAGGATCGATTCTAAAAGTACGACTCTGTAGATTTTTTCATTACTTGTTTTAAGTTTCACCTCAACCATCCAACGAAACACACATGCACGCCCAACATGTGTGACTTGAGAGGCGCCATAACATAACATAACATTTATTAGCATAAAACATCCTATACAGGGCAGTATGCGATAAGTCTACAAGTAACATGAACAAATGTAGAATTCAGAATGATGAGTAAAGGACATAGCAGCAACTCAGTTCGCCCGCAAGCTTCAAGTAGAACGTCTGGCAGAGGTGTAAGGCAAGAGGGGCACTGGTAGCCCGTCATGTTGAGCTGGTTGTTACCGTTAGCTCGTGCGTGGTTGGCACACGTAGACTCTTGACAATTACCGCGCAAAAAAGTGTGTCACCATCCTCATCTGGAAGGAGGGTAGGTGTGGTTGGTGCTATGATTTTGTTTGTAATTGGGCGATAGCCCGTGGACACCAACTTAATAAAGCACACATACGATGCGAATGTGTGGTTACCCATAGATGGACTTCATATCAACCCTTGTGGGCTGAGGGTTCAAAATTTAATTGTAACGCTGATCTGCTTGGTGCAGGAGTGTGGGCCATTGCATGGCAAAGGACCTGGAAGGTCTTTTAGGCGTTGGTATAAATTTTAACCCCTTCCTCAGTACAATTTTCTCATGTGTACTGGGAGTGTAATTTGACAGATTGGTAATATGTGTGCTAGCCTTGTCAGCCTGTGCGGTGAGTGGTGAGACTGTCGTTCCATTTGACGTCGTGTGTGTCGCCTACCGGCGCGTTTGACGTGTTGAAATACTTTTTGTTAGTCGGTACCGGCGGGTGCCGGGGCCGGACAGAGAGTTGTGGCAAGTTGATCTTTGTCAGACTTGTTTAGTCCCGGCTATCTTGCTTAGATTTAGTAAAATGCCCTCTCTGGTATATTTATGGGCAAATTCGGTGAGTGCAGAGGTAAACATTGGTATTTTGCCCAGATCACTGTTATCCACGCATGGCTTGGCCATGGTTTTGGGTGCTTGAAGAACAAGGATGGGAAGAGTCATCCGATTTGGCCGCAAGTAGAGGGGAGAGGCCTGCGTCCGACGCGCTGTGTTCAGCGAGAGGGGACAAGGGTCCCCGCTCATCTGAAGTCCTATAGGTGAACTGTATGCTCTCTGAGGAGGTATTAGTAGGACAACTAATGGTGCAAATGCTGGAATCTATGTCATCCTCCGACGGCGGGAGGGTTGGAGTCCGGACACCAGGGACAGGAGGACCTGGCGGTGGATAGAACGGTGTTCAGTGGCTCAGGGTCAGCTGATTCGGCGGTGGTTAATACAGGTTGTATGTCCGTGGTAGTACAGGCCATGGTTACGGTATTGTCATTGGGCTTGTAATCAGTACAAGAGCTTGCAGGTTCAAGGCCCTGGTAAATGGTGATGGGAATTGTTTGTTTTTTCAACTTACGGCAATGTCAAGCGAGAGGACACTTTTTACCGAGAGGACAATCGCTATACTCAATAAATAACACCAAGCTGTGATTATCGCGACAAATTGCATCATTAATGACCAAATCCCGAAATAAATGCATAAAATATACCGTTTGCATTTAATTTAATGTGAAAATAATTTATAAAAAACTTTTTCCGTACCTCTCGGTACCTCTTGTCAAAACGAGAAAACACGATTTACCGAGAGGTCATTCGCGTTACTCAATAAATAACACCAAGCTGTGATTATCGCGACAAATTGCACCATTAATGACCAAATCCCCCGAAATAAATGCATAAAATGCAATTAAATATACCGTTTGCATTTAATTTATTGTGAAAATAATTTATAAGAAACTTTTTTGCGTACCTCTCGGTGCCTCTTGTCAAGCCGAGAAAACAACGATTTACCGAGAGGTCAACCGGCGCTACTCAATAAATAACTCCTAACTGTGATTATCGCGATATAAATTGCATCATTAATGGCCACATTTCCAGAAATAAATGCATAAAATGCATGAAATATATCGTTTGCATTCAACTTATTGTGAAAATAATTTCTAAAAAGCTTTTTTCCCGTACCTCTCGGTACCTACCGGTACCCTCTCGGTAAATCGTGGTGGCCTTTCTGAAGAAGATCGTACTTTTATTGAAAATGTTGTAGGGTGTGTTCGCTCCTTTGACAGTGATGAGAAAAAATATTTAATATCGATAAAATTGACTTGGCATGCTTCATATTCAATTCTGAGTTGGTTACTTGTGTTTCAGACATTGCTTTGCATTAATACGTTTACATCAAAAATGCTAATGCAGTGATGAGTGATAATGCACGGGAAATATATTAGCACTTAATACATCAGAATCGCTACTGTACTAATGAGCATTAATCTCTCATCCTGGAGATTGCGGTGGTAATATTTGACGCTGGGTCATGTTAATCTCTTCTCCTCGTACCGGTGATGGGTGATTGTGGGATCATCTGCTTGGCGTGTACTGTATATCAACGACATAACCGAAAACTTCTATTCGCTTCTTCGCCGAGGATACCTCCTTATATTTTCCTGACCAAGCTTCGATTCTGAAGAGCCATGATTTATTAATAATTGAACATTGGGCTCAAACATGGTTATTAATTTATTTATTATTTTATTGATGTTTAAGGTCACATACTTATGCACAATGGCTAATTGTGATAGTTTTTACAGGTGGAGGAAGCCGGAGTACCCAGAGAGAACCACCGATCAATGATGAGCAGCTGTTCAAACATAGTTAGCCGAGTTCAACCCACAAAAAACAGAGAGTATGCTGATCACACACAAATGTAATCCCACAATGCATCCACCATTATGTTTCGGCAGGACTCAGATTTCAGAGGTAGCTAATCACAAACATTTAGGAATAATACAAAATAGTTCCTGTACATGGAATGGCCTTACTGATCACATTTGTGATAATAAAGCCTGGTCGCTTGTCGATTTGTTAAGAAAAAAAAATTTACCTTCTCGACCGTACGGTTTTAGAAATGAAAGTGTCAATGACATTGTAGCTTAACTAGTCTCTGTGTTGTGTTTGATGAAAAGGATAATGTTCAATGTTTATGAAAGGATTATGAAATACGACAAGCACTGTGATCATTGAGAATGTTAATTTCTGTTCCCTGTATGCTATGTTTTCAATAAAAATAATTTGAGGTGTAGACTGTACTAAAGACTTGAGGGGTGGGTTAATGCGACCCTCACAGTTAATGTATGTCAACCAAAGTTACCAAGTTACAGTTAAATGATTCCAAAATGAGTCATCCTATCAAATTACAATGAAATCTCTTTATAAATATGGCCTGTTGACTGTGCTAAAGGTTTTTGTGCTTCGGGCCTGTGTAGCCATCTAGTCCAGGCACATTAGACATAAAAATGAGAAAGTAAGGAAAAAAATCGGAGAAAGCTGATTTTTTTATATGTTTCCGGGACACACATTGCGGATAAAGTGTGAAAAGTCCCCGCGAATCCGAGTTGAGCTTTTTTAGTTATAGCGTTTTTTTGATGAAAAAAAAAATTTAAAAAAAAATTCGACCCAGCTCCATATTTCTCATTCTTATTCGCCTTAGTAGGGTGAGAATCATAAATATCGTGCTGAATTATATTGAGAATACATATCCCCAACAGAAAATGCCAACTTTGTACCAATCCTCACACTCAATGGTGAAATATTCACGAAAATGTACAAAATTACGAAAAAAAATTTGTTTTCATACACACAACGGTACACAACGTCCATTAAATCAAATCTACGACTACTTTGGGAGTTAAATTATATATCAAAAATTGCAGAAAAGCAGTGGCTTTATAATGATATATAACAATAGTCATTTATTCCATAATGAACTGGTGAAACGTGTGAAATATTAACCATACCCCCTAAACTCAAATTCAAACGGCATCGACTTTTCTCATTCAAATACCGTATTACAGCATCATTGTTTCAATTTCCATGTTCGATTAAATCACATAATGTGGTGTTCGCCTACACTCAAGATGCATTGGCATGTAATGTGTGCACGCCATGTCATATTTAGGGGCAATTGGTTCGATCATGGCTGGTAGCGGCTTGGATGATCTTTGGGGGACTGTTTATGCTGGTGGGTGACGTGGGTCAATCCATCATTTGATCAGTGGTCATGCATATTCAAGAGCAGTTCGTGCCCATTTGCTAACACAAATTGCCATTACAAAACTTGTGTTTGAAGAAAGCCGAACACTAGATAACATAGACTGCACAGAAGTCAATGAAATATTCTGTGGACTTGCCAGAGGTGACTGTACAACAGCTGACGCTGTCAATCAAGAAAGTGTCAACCATCTACTGTCAAAATTACACGAACTGCTCCAGAATGTGTCCGTAGGACGCACAGGAAAGCTTTGGGTACAATACTACGAGCAAATAGGTCTTCTCCAGTTGTTCTTGAGAGCAGAGCGCACAGGCGACTGGGAACTCCACACATATTGTGTTCGCAATATGATTCCAGTATTTCACGCAGGTGGTCATTTTGCATACGCAAAAAGTTCTCATCTCTATCTGCAGCAGATGAATGAGCTAACAGAAATAATGAAACAGGATGATTTGAAGTTGTTCACTGAGAAAGGTTACTTTACCATAAGGCACTCAGATAAATTCTGGGACGGGATATATTCCGATCAGACCATAGAGCAGTGTTTAATGAGAATGTTCAAGCTCCCTGGTGGTCTCACACATGGCAGGGGAATAACCGATAGCACTGTTGCGAAATGGGTACATGGACTACCTCTTTGCCTTCCGATATGTAATGCTCTCAAAAATTTTGTTCATGTTCACACTGGTCATGGCGAACAACATCGGGATCTCCGTCAAAGTTCACAATTGACTGATGCCAATGATATCACCAAATTATTGAACTGGCTCAGAGTGCATTCCCCCTTTCAGAATAGAGATCCACTACAATTAGTCTCTATAGCGACTGGGCTTGTGGCCGACGAAACTGTGAACTGTGACCAAGTTCGCAAAATTGGTGAATGTTGCGTATCGAATGTTGTAAGCAAAACGTTCAACAGCATCAAACTTCGACGTGTTGACACTGTGAAGTCTTTCGCATCGATGGCAAATAGCATCAAAGTCCGTGGAAGTAAGGTAGTGATTAACCCCACAATTCTGTTCAACCGCATCACATGTGTTATTCAGTCACAAGCAGAGATGGAAGAGTATCTCAAATATGAACTCGCCCCGAAACCACCAGCATTGTTTGATTCTGCTGGAATGAGGAAGACACAGAAAAGCACGCTCGGTAAGATCCTCAAAACATACGGTTCCGAGCAAACTAAAATTCCAGAACATTCTCTGTTTGTTGTAGATGGTGGATTTTTATTGAGGGCAGTTGTATGGCCTAAACAGTCGTCATATAAGGACATATGTACATCATATTCCAATTATCTAGTGAGACATTTTGGGGCGAACATCGTGGTTGTTTTTGATGGTTATGCTTGTACAATGTCGACAAAGGGCATGGAACAAGCCCGTAGATCTAAAGACAGGTATTCCATTGATATCAATATCTTACCCGAGTTACCAGCCACCACACCCCAATCCGATTTCCTTGCAAATGCCAAGAACAAAACCAAACTGATCGATCTTCTAATGCAGGAGCTATCTGCTATCAATATTCAGTCCAAGCAGGCCGAGGCTGATGCTGATGTACTGATAGCCGAAACTGCACTTGACATCGCTCAAGATGACAACAATGTTGTCGTTGTGGGAACAGACACAGACTTGTTAGTCATTCTTACCTCCCGAGTTCGTCCGGGATGTAATATTCACATGATGTATTCCATTACCCCAAACTTACTAGTTTCAGTTAGTGAAATAGCAAGCAAAATGGGTGACCATAGAAGCAACCTCCTTGTAGCACATTCTATAAGTGGTTTTGACACTACTTCTGTACTCTTTCGAGTTGGTAAGAAGAAAGTATTCAGTACAATTGTCTCCGATGTTACTAGCGACTCACAACAGTATGTCAACACAATTTTGGCGGATGACAGTACACCAAGTGCAGTAGCCGCTGCCGGGGAACAACTTCTCCTGATCTTATATGGGAGTAAAACTGTTTCCTCTCTCGACCAATATAGGTATGTCACTTGCAAGCGTTATGTAGCAAAATCTAAACTGAATAAACCCATCGACCTAGCCTCACTCCCACCAAGCAGCGATGCTGCACAACAACATGTCTACAGATGTTATCTCCAGGTCCAACAATAGCTGGGCACTTCGCTTCCTCCGACGGATTGGGGGTGGTCGCTAGACAATGGACTTCTTGTACCGACTGCAGCCACAAAGCCATGTGCCCCCGATAACCTACTGAATCTGATCAGTTGTGGTTGCAAGAGTGCTTGTACAAAAAGGTGTGGGTGTAAGAAGGCAGGACTCTCTTGCTCAGGTTTGTGTAATTGCAGTTCGGATTCTTGTAACAACCACAGAAACACTGTCCTGTCGGAAATTTCTGAGTTCGATGAATAATATGTATATAGGTCATGTCATTTCTGTATATAGCGTTGATAATAGTCAATGTAACTTAATCCATGTTGATTGATTTGTACATTCTGTAAATATTATTTATTGATTTTTGTACATTCTGTAAATATTATTTATTGATCTAATGCTGCCAGACACAGATGTGTCTGTTCGGTCCCAAGCCCGAAAATAGTTGAGTTCTCATGCTGACGAATTTTATGCCAAAAGGGGAACTCGGCCAGAAGCAGAGGGGGTCTTCCATAATGTCTATTTTGTAAGCAATGATAAAAGTCTTCAAATGGTGGTGGATTTTTTATCGTCTGTCCAACTAACATCCCGTTCTGTACTACGACCCTTTGGGCAAATCCGTTAGGAAAATCGTCATTTTTTGGGTAAATCCGATACTTTTTTGTGAATTTTCAATAATTTTTCGCAGAAATTGTCACAGAATGCACATTTTCCACTAGGTAAATGTATATTAGACATTATGTAGCTCGAAATATGCGTAAACAAAAAATACAGTTGGATCAATTCGAGGTTACAAAGTTTGTGCGATTTTTTAAAATTTTTTTCAAACGCGTTTTCGAAAAAAGGCTGTAGAAAAAAAAGCTCAACTGGGATTTTAGGGGACTTTTGTCTAATCGTTCAGTGACATGTACTCGACATTCCCTGAAAAAATCAGCTTTCTCCGATTTTTTTCCCTAGTGAAACCTAATGTTCTTGGGCTAGAATTGATTTCCACAAGTTGCATCTGCTCCTCCTAATAAAAGCTGAAACCAAATATCCAAATATTCTGACCAGTGGATCTAAAAAAAGATTTTTAAAGAATATTCCTCATATTGAACTAAGTCATAATTCGGGCTCCCACAGGGAGCCCATATATGAACCCAGGGACTTGGCTTTAACAAACCTGAAACTCACACCCCTAAGGATTCTGCACACCAATTATCAAAACATTCCGACTGCTGGATCTGAAGAAGAAGATTTTTAAGGAAAATTCCTCATTTTGAACCAAGTTACAATTCGAGCTCCCACAATCAGCCCAAATATGGACCTAGGGACATGGCTTGAACAAACTTGAATCTTACCCCCCTAAGGATGCTGCATAAAAAATATCAAAAGCATTCATCTGCTGGATCTGAAGATTTTTAAAGAAAATTCCTCATTTTGAACTAAGTTGTCATTCAGGCTCCCATAGTGAGCCCAAATATGAACCAAGGGACTTGGCTTGAACAAACTTGAATCTCAGCCCCCTAAGGTTGCTCCATGCCAAATATCAAAACATTCCAACTGCTGAATCTGAAGAAGATGATTTTTAAAGAAAAATTCCTCATATTGACTACGTTATAATTTGGGCTCCCACAGGGAGACCAAATATAGACCCATGGACTTGGCTTTAACACACTTGAATCCCCCCCCCCACCCCCCCCCCCCCCCCCACCACCCCCAAGGATGCTACTCACCACATATCAAACCATTCCGACTGCTGGATCTGAATTAGATTTTTTAAGAAAATTCCGCATTTCGAACAAAGTTACAATTCAAGCTCCCACAGTGAGCCCAAATATGGACCTAGGGACATGGCTTGAACACACTTGCATCTCACCCCCCTAAGGATGCTGCATACCAAATATCACAAGATTCTGCCTGCTGAATCTTGAGAAGAACATTTTCAAAGAAATTTGCCTGAAATGCACTAAGTTCAAATTTGGGCTCCTATACTGAGCCCAAATATAAACCCAGGGGCCGATTTGAACAAACTTGAATCAGATCCACCCCACAATGTTGCATACCAAATATCACAAGATTCTGCCTGCTGGATCTGGAGAAGATTTTTGAAGAAATTTGCCTAAAATGCACTAAGTTTGAATTTGGGCTTCTATAGTGAGCCCAAATATGAATCCAGGTGGCCAATTTGAACAAATTGGAATCAGATCCACCCCACAATGTTGCATATCAAATATCAAAAGATTCTGCCTGCTGGATCTGGAGAAGAAGATTTTTGAAGCAATTTGCCTGAAATGCACTAAGTTCGAATTCGAGCTTCTATAGTGAGCCCAAATATGAATCCAGGTGGCCAATTTGAACAAATTGGAATCAGATCCACCCCACAATGTTGCATATCAAATATCAAAAGATTCTGCCTGCTGGATCTGGAGAAGAAGATTTTTGAAGCAATTTGCCTGAAATGCACTAAGTTCGAATTCGAGCTTCTATAGTGAGCCCAAATATGAATCTAGGGAGCCGATTTGAACAAAATAGAATCAGATCCACCCCACAATGTTTCATACCACATATCAAAAGATTCTGCCTGCTGGATCTGGAGAAGAAGATTTTTAAGAAATTTGCCTGAAAAGCACTAAGTTCAAATTTGGGCTCCTATACTGAGCCCAAATATAAACCCAGGGAGCCGATTTGAACAAACTTGAATCAGACCCACCCCACAATGTTGCATACCCAATATCAAAAGATTCTGCCTGCTGGATCTTGAGAAGAAGATTTTCAAAGAAATTTGCCTGAAATGCAGTAAGTTCAAATTTGGGCTCCTATACTGAGCCCAAATATAAACCCAGGGGGCCGATTTGAACAAACTTGAATCAGATCCACCCCACAATGTCGCATGCCAAATATCAAAAGATTCTGCCTGCTGGATCTGGAGAAGAAGACTTTTTAAGAAATTTGTCTGAAATGCACTAAGTTCGAAATCGGGCTCCTATACTGAGCCCAAATATGAACCCCGGGTGCCGATTTGAACAAACTTGAATCAGATCCACCCTACAATGTTGCATACCAAATATGAAAAGATTCTGCCTGCTGGATCTGGAGAAGATTTTTTAATGTTTCTCCCATTGCCTACAGTGTTAAAAAGTGCTGACTCAGCACTTTTTCAAAGTCCCGAAACTGTACCCTATGATAAAACCGATGGCAATTTTTTTTACCAATTCTTTCTGTTGGTCCAAAGGAAGCTTCACACCACATAAAAATTCTCGGTGCCGTGCAGTTTTGGAGATATGGGCATTTTAATTTTTTTCTATTTTTAGCTCCTGCAGTTCCCATGGGGCTACGGGAAAAAAAAAAATCAGCATAAATTAGGTACTTATGACCCAATAAGCCCTCACATAAAATTTGGTTCAAATCAGCCTCTCGGTTTGGAAAATAGAAATTTTGGGCAGGGCAAAAAATTTTGCCCCTCCCATAACGACGCCAAGTATAGCCCCACAAACTTCTCTTGAACAAATCTGAGTCTACACCTCAAAAGGAAGCTGCACACCAAATATCAAGTCTCTGCTACTGCTGGTTCATGAGAAGAAGATTTTTTAAGATTTCAGCACACTTTTTGGGTGTGGCCCTACCCACGGGCGAGGCAAATTGATTTGAACAAAATCAAATTGCGATGTCATAACAAACTATTATCTCAAATATCAATTAAATTGGTTCAGCGGTTTGGGAGGAGAAGACGCAAACACCATGTTCACGGACGGACGCCGGACGGTGAATGATCACTATAGCTCTCCTGACTGAAAGTCAGGTGAGCTAAAAAACGACGGTTTATTTTGACCCTGTAACAATCGGCGCATCCCTATCGGCAAATCATGCCCTTTTCTGCCGTTGCCGATGACTCACCGATTACCCCATTATCGGCCGATGCCGATGGCCGATGCTGATAATAGGTTCATCACTATACCGGATATTTCTCTGTCGATTATGCCGATTCCGATGGCTGAAGTAGGACTTGGAAGAAAATCTGTTGGTGCCTGTTATACCACAGAATTTCGTTGATAAATCATCAAACTCAAAAGCTTCATACCACATAAGTTCTCAGAGTATGTATACATGTACTTAGTTCTGGGCAATATAAGCCAAAATAATATTCGCATTTTGGTTGGAGTGTTGGGAAGAGATCGTTATTAACGATACAATCACACGATATTGTTCTCGTGAATATTGTTTTATTCCGTTAATGGTTTTGTGTAAGGACACAATACGCTTGGCTGAATTAACCAGGAATATACTGAGCACACATACTTTGTGTCTTAAATGCTTAATAAGTTTGATGTTAATGTGTGTTGTGAAGTCGTATGATGCATTGTTTAGACGTTTGTCACAATGCATTATTCACTATTCTTTTTTCAACGTGTTACTTCCCTTGATGTGTTTCTCTAATGTTTATATGAACTCTACAATCTTCGGGAAATGGTGGCGATCTCGTACCGATTGCAGTTGATAAATTCCGCAATATCTCTGCTTTGCAAATCCCTAAAATTTCTGCTATGCACTAAACACGTTTTTAATGGGGAAAACTTTATTGAAATTGCCAAATATCAGCGGGATTTTCAATAGACAGTGTTACATATAGAATAACCAGAAAGTGACGGTTTTCAACTGCTGGTTTTTAACTGCCGGTTGTCATAAGCGGCCAATGCCCCATAACCGTCCGGTTCCGATTGCTGATTCCGAGTATCAGTTCACTACTTACTTAGTTCTATTCACCTCTTCACTGACGATATCTCCTTATATTTAATAGTGGAGAATCCTGACCAAGCTTCGACTCTGATGAACCACAATTTATCAATAACTGAACATTGGCCTCAAAAATGGCTAGCTGAGTTCAACCAGCAACAGAGAGTATGCTGGTCACACACAAATGTAATCCCACAATGGTTTTCGGGTTTTCAGCTCGGTCAACCATTATGGTTGAAGGATTGCAACCAAAAGGGGATTTTCTCATCTAGACATTAAATGGAGTCATCCTACCAAGTTACAACGAAATCCCTCCATAAATACGACCTCTAGACTATGATAAAGGTTTTCAGGCTCGAGCAGCCATCACGGTTGACAGATCGCAACCAAATGGGGAAGTTCTCATCTAGACATCATACAGAGTTATCCTACCAAGTTACAATAAAATCCCTCTGCATTAAATATGACCTGTAGACTGTCCTAAAAGTTTTTGGGTTTCGGGCTTGCACAGCCATTAGGGTTGAGAATCATGACCAAAAGGGGATGTTCTCATCTAGATATTACACAGAGTTGCCCTACCATGAAATCCCTTCATGAATATGATCTGTAGACAGTGCAAAAGGTTTTTGGGTTTTGGGCTCAGGCAGCCATCACGATTTATTGATCGTGACCGAAAGGGGACATTCTCATGTAGACATGACCTCAAATCTGCATATGAAATTTTGTGACGATCGAACAAGAACTACGGGATGTAGCCTGTGCTAAAGGTAAATGTGAACAGATTCCCAGACTCAGACTTCCGCATGCGTACCGGTAAAGGCAATAGCTTAACTTCACTTTGTCAGGTTAAGCTAAAAATCTACCTAGCTTTTATTAGACCATTCCTAGAGTATGCGGATAATCTATGGGACAACTGCTCAGAATTTAAGGTCTCAAACTTGGAGAAAATACAAATAGCTGTGGCAAGGATCATAAACGGTGCGACCATTAGTGTGAGTAAGTCTTTGCTCTGAGACCTGTTGGAGTCCTCTTTTAGAAAAATGCCACAAACATAAGCAGTTGTTCTACAAAATGTTCCACCATTTAACCTCCCCCCCACCCCCCAAATTATTGCTAACGCAGTACACTACTGCACAGGCGACCATTACACGAATATCCCAGGTCCACAATATCTTCACTGAAGATCTAAGAGAAGTCGCCGAGTAATATTGGCGATTGTTTTTCGAGTCAATGTCTGACACGATATTAAAATCTCTGTGATTCACGGTCAAACAGATTACAGCTGTAATTAATTTCTAGAGCACCTGAACGAAAAGGATGTACTTATTGTCGTATTTTGCATGACTCTCACAATTTTGTGGTCGAAATATATGTATAACTCAACATCCTCAACACGACGAAATGACATTTACCGAACTCATAAAATACTGATGTTTTTAATCAGAAAGAATTTTTTTTAAAATTCCGACACAAACGTACATGTACATAAATATGATTCGAAAATTATTGATGACTGGTTATCATTCCTAAGTTCTGTGACATTAACATTCAGTAGTTTATTTGGTCTTATCTATTTCACAATTAATGCCGAGATTACGCTCTCTGGAGTTAATCCCTTTCACTCCAAATGTCTTGTCCAATTTAATTATTGCATTCATTGTCTGCATAATATCGGGTGGGTTTAATACTTTTGTCTCACCTCGGACCTAGAATATTCATGTAACGGTCACTTGTGCAGTAGTGTACAGCCACCTATCTCCTCAACTAGCCAATGTTCCAAGTCTCAACCTTCAATCGAGTTCCGTTTTAGCACACCAGTTTGTACCAGTGCTTATTTATTCCAAATGTCATCAACCAATGGAATAGCCTATCCTTGTCTATTCGAGAGAATTCTTCTCTAAGTAATTTCAAAAAGTTTCTCAATAATGGCAACCTTCGTCCGCCGCTATTTTGTAGCAGCAATGAATCTTGTGTAGCCCAGGTACACCGTTGTAGGTTTGCGATTGCATTGCAGTAACCAGCATATCCACCTTTATGAAAACCATATATCACATTCTTCCTTGTGCCAGTGTGGACTGGTCGGAACATCTGAGCATTTCCTCCTACACTGCTCAGTCTTTTCAAAATTCCGCAATAGTACAATCAATGCTCTGCCTTTTACTATAGATCTCTCAATATTAGTTTGGCTCAGAATTGAAACAGACGTCATTCCCTATCTAGTTTCCGTAACTTTGTGACCAGAAGGTTTCGTTATTGGTGGCCATCTTTTTCAAAATAATATGGCCTGTGTCCGAAGTTCTTAAAGAATTACACACCACATTGTGCTCTTGTAATTTGTAATCTTTAACTACTGAGTGCTGGAAGCCACTATCAGTGCTTTCACAAACAAGAGGGTGCCGGAGCAAAGGCCTATGTTTTCCTTACTCGCGTTTCATATTCAGTCAAATAAAAGTAGTATTTTGCTTATATAAATTTGTTCTCCTGAAAATTATTGGAGGGTATTTTGGGGCACTCTTCAATGGCTTCTACAGGAACAAATTTTGAATGATAAATTCAGACCACCCAAAATAATGTAGCTCTCAAACAGTTAACATCTTTTTCAAATACAATCATACATCTATCGACCACACTATGACTTTCCCCACCCCCTCTCCATTATATTAGGCAATCATGTAACCTATCAAATACAATCATACATCTATCGACTACACTATGACTTTCCCCACCCCCTCTCCATTATATTAGGCAATCATGTAACCTATCAAATACAATCATACATCTATCGACTACACTATGACTTTCCCCACCCCCTCTCCATTATATTAGGCAATCATGTAACCTATCAAATACAATCATACATCTATCAACTACACTATGACTTTCCACACCCCTTCTCCATTATATTAGGCAATCATGTAACCTATCAAATACAATCATACATCTATCAACTACACTATGACTTTCCCCACCCCCTCTCCATTATATTAGGCAATCATGTAACCTAAACCCTTGACCACTCCTTTTAGACTCAATCAGCTCACATAACGAGAAACTACTTTCTTTCAACAGAATTGGACTAATCAAGTCCGGACCAGAGGCTTTTGGTGCATTAAGTGCTTTAAGCACCTCGGATACATCAGAGAGGTTCAGAGTTCTATCACTCAAGGTTGGTCTGTCGGGAAATTTTCTAGCGGAAGTGATGCATTTGAGGCATCGATGAAAGCAACGTAGCAGAAGTAATCAGTAAATGCTTCAGCTTTATCAGCATTCAACGCCAAGAACTTATTCTGATAAAATATTGCAGGGATTGCCGACTGATTATTTTCAAGGAAGTTTTTAATGTCTTACAAAATGCAGTGGACGATATACCGAAACTATCTGAAATGGATTGTATTTTACAGTTATAATTGGGCTTTGCTATTCTTATAGCAGCCACTACCTCATTCCTTTTGGTAGATATTTAATCCAGACCTTGCGCAAACCAGTACGTTTGGCGAGTCAGTATAATCTCTTATGCTGACAGATAAGCAGTCTTATTTTGCCATGCATCCAGATGGGTCGTTTTGTCTGACTGTGATTGTTTTATTGGGTATGTATTCAGACGCAAGTTCAAGTAATTTAGAAGTAACACCATCAGTCATAGTCACCAGGGAATTCTGGGAGAGAAGATTCTCCCAGTGCTCATTTTTGACAGTCGAGTTGAGGCCTTTATAATTACCATCTTTAGTTTAACCCTTTAACCAATTAAATTGCCAATATCAATATTTATTTTTTTAAATATCATTTTTTTCCAATTTTTCAAAAAGTTTCAACAAAACCATATCATGTGACCTCTCATTGGAGTGAGCTCGACGAGCTCGTTCCAACGAGGGGTCAAATAATATGGTTTTGTTGAAATTTTTTGAAAAGTTAAAAAATTTATAGTAATTTATATATTTTTTATACTTACCAATGACCCAGACATAGCTGGTGCTAACTCTTAAAAATCTAGGGCCAAACACAAATTTTGCCCCCCAATCCCCAAAATTTGCATCTAAAACCAAAAGAAATCATGTCCTGAAGGACCTCCATACTTTGCCCTTACTGCGCATGCGCAGTGTCAAGGACGTTCCAAAATTGGCGCCAATTATCATTCTTACAAGCAGTGCCTGGTCAGCGCTATGTACTCAGCGGGGAGGTATGAGTTCCCAACTCCTGGGAGGGCCATCCCCGTCTGGGTCATTGGTAAGTATAAAAAATATATAAATTACTATAAATTTTTTAACATTTTTATACTGTACCAATGACCCAGACATAGCTGAAGAGTAAAAAGGCTGGAGGGCCTAAGACATAGAGGAAAATCCAATAAGCTCAACTATATAATATAGAGTCAACCCCTCAAGGAGAAAAGGAGTATTAGGCTTTACATGTATCTTTCTTATTTTATGTTAAATTAGAAAGATACAATACCCTTCATAATTGAGCATAATAACATTCATGTTCTCTATTAACATCCAGTATAACCCTTTATACTAATTATTTTTAAAGTAAGCCAATAAATAAAGTTAGTCCAGAGAATTGAGACTCTTTATATTCTTTAAAAGTGTCCGAGGATTGTATATTAACGCCCGTTTGACACTTGACATATACAAATGCTTCACACCGAGCTACACTTTAAAAATATGACATGAATGAATTTTTAACATTAATATTACACTTTAAAACCATCCCGGAAACGACTCAGAAATACTGACTTCGGAGGAGGCATTCCCTTGCTTTTCACTATAAAGCAGGTGACCTAAGGGAACACCCTCCCCCCCCCCTTCCCCTTGCCCTGGGTCAAATAGCCCAGAGTGAAGAGGGCAGCCGGACGGAGTCACTGCCGGAACAGAAAGCCTGCATAACTATAGTTGCAACTGTTTAGTGGACGACATTCTGAGCAACAGATAACGGACCTAAACAATGCAGGTCTCCAGAAATGGACTCAATATTTCTGAGATAAAAATTCGTGAATGTGGATGGCTGAGACCAATAAGCAGCCTTCATTAAATCTGTAATAGCAATACTCTTAGCGTAAGCCCAAGATGTAGAAAGAGCTCTTACTTCATGAGCCGAAATCTTACGCACAGACTGCTGAGAAGAAGATAAATTTTCATAAGCAGTACGGATAGTTAATTGAATCCATCTAGCAATAGAATGGACCGAAATGTCTTTTCTATTAGGCATCAGAGACAGAAAGAAATGTTTTCGTCCCTTTCTGATAAACTGAGATCTCTGTTTATAGATACGTAACACTCTAACAGGACAGAGTAAAGGCCTACGCCCGTCTGAAGACAGAAGGGCCTTAATAACAATAGGTTCCGGATATTTATTAGGAGCCTGATTCTTAGCTAAAAATCCCACATTAGTAGTGAAGGTGATAGTGTTCCCGACACTACGATAGTGAGAATCATCCACCGACAGTGCATGAAGCTCACTGACTCTTCTAGCAGAAGAGAAAGCTAAGAGAAAAGCTGTCTTATAAGACAAGAATTTGAAATCTACTGTCCCAAGAGGTTCAAATGGCTTTTCCTTCAGTTTAAGAAGAACCCAAGCTAAATTCCACTTAGGAATTAACATAAGAGTTCTGGGTCTATTTATCGAGAAGTTTCTAACTAACTTAGATAAAGAGACATTAGATCCAATTTGTAAACTATCATGATGTGCATAGGTATCAGATAACATAGACCTATAACCCTTAATAGTAACAGGCTGCAGTTTGATTTCGTCAAACAAGTATACTAAAAAGTTTGCAATGTCTGGAATGGAGGGATCAAAAATATCAACAGAATGATCCCTACACCAACGACGAAAAACCTTCCACTTTGCCGCATAGTTTAGCGAAGAGGAGGTCCTCCTACAGTTAGAAATTGCGTCCACTGCTCGTCCTGTAAAGTGCTTGCCATGCAAGAAGGACCGCACAACGGAAAAACGTGAAGGCTGAGACCTTGCGGGTTGTGATGAAGTTGACGCGGTTTCCCCTGCGAAAGAAGATCCTCCCGTGGAGGAAGCTTTCGCGGTAGGTCCCACAACAGACACCTGAGTAGATTTATCCACAGTCTCTGTAGAGACAAAGATGCTACCAACAGAATCTTGCATTGAGATTGTTTTATTTTTAGCAATAGTTGCTGAATTAACGGCGCTGGAGGATACGCATATCCTATCATTCCGTCCCAAGGGATCGACAGAGCGTCTACTGCAAATGCTCTTGGATCTGGACATGGAGACACATACGTCTGCAACTGATTGTTGAGATGTGTCGCAAATAAGTCTATCATTGGCCGTTCCCATTGGTAGCAAATCTGATTGAATACTTGTTTGCTGAGAGTCCACTCCGACGGCAACAAGCGACCCTTTCGTGAAAGGGAGTCTGCTAGTACATTCTGACGACCCGGTATATGACGGACCGAAAGTAGAACTTGATGTTCTAGAGCAAACAGAAGGATTCTTTCCGTTAGATTGAACAACGGAACTGAATGAGTGCCTCCCTGATTCCGTATATACGCCACTACTGTCGTATTGTCGGATAGGATTTGGACATGAGCATTGTGAATAATGTCCATCCAATGACGTAACGTAATCCAAATTGACATCATTTCCTTGATGTTTATGTGCTTGCCCAGGAATTGCGGATCCCAAAGACCCTGGCATCTCGAATCCATTGGGATCAATGATGCACCCCAACCTGTTTGACTGGCATCCGTCATAATGGTAAAACTCGGATCCGGCAACTGCAGCGGAACTCCCTGAGTTAACCACTGGATGTTTGCCCAAGTCTGAATCTCTCGTTCCACTTGATTTGACAAGAGAACTTCTATGTCGAGCGAATGAATTTTCACACTCCAATTCTGAGTCAAGAAAATTTGGAGAGGACGCGAGCGTAACCGCCCCATCGGAATGAGATCCACAGCGGCTCTGCACAGACCTATCAGTCTCATGAACTCCCTCGCTGTGACTTTGTCTGCGTGCAGACAATAGCGAGCGTAACAACTGACTAATTTCGCTCTGGTTAACGGCAGACGAACGAGATTGTTGTGCGTCTCGAAGCTCATTCCCAGATGTGTGAATGACTTGGACGGCACCAGATCTGACTTCTCCTCGTTTATTATAAAACCGAGACGTCAGAGCAATAGAAGCAGATTTTGCACATCGTTCTGAAGCGTTAACTCGTTGCCGTACCTCTGAAGAATGTCGTCCAGGTAGGCCGACGTTACCGCAGATGAATGAGCTTGGAAATACATCATTACCGAGTTCATTACCCGAGTGAAAGCCCAGGGTGCTAGGTTCAATCCGAAGCACATCGCCCGGAATTGATACACCACTCCTAGGACTGCGAAGCGTAAATACTTTCTGAATGTCGGATGTACCATGACGTGAATGTACGCATCTTTGAGATCTATGCTTGTTGCATAATCGTTCACCCGAATACTCGCTCTGACCGATCGAATCGTCTCCATATAAAACTTCGGAGCGACGATCAGCTTGTTTATCCAGCTCAGATCTATGACTGGACGGAACGAGCCGTCTGGTTTCGGAACCAGAAACAGATGGCTGTAGAATCACGGTGTCTCCTGGTTTTCTACGACCTCTATCGCGTTCTTCCTTAAAAGAGACTGCACCTCTGATAACAGAGCGTCTCTTTTCTGCGGATTTGACGGAAGTTGAGTCCATTTTGGACTTTGAGTTCATGGAGGCTTTCGCTTGAAGGATATCTTTAGACCTTCCGAAATCACCCCTCTCACCCAAGGGTCGTCCGTAATTGACGCCCACTCTTGTGGAAAACTCAACAACCTTCCGCCAACCGGTACGCGATAGAGGTTGAACCCATCACCTCCTGGACCTGCGAGGCCTGCGGGAGGAGAAGCCACGTCCTCCGCGACCCGCACCTCGTCCCGTCGACCTCGGGGCGTCCGACCGGTTGTCCCGGCCCGAAGGACGTCCCGCACGTGAGTCGCTGCCTTGACGGTCTCTTGAATAAGACCAAGAGGACGCACCGGAACCTCTATAGGAACCTCTCTTGGGCGCATTAGACCCAGAAGTGCCTGTCTTACTCCTATCTGCCGTGTCCGACTTCCTAGAAGATTTAAACAGCAGAGAATCCGAAGCTTTCTTAGTAATTTTATCGTAAATTGCAGAAAGCTTGCCGTCGAAGAGGAATTCTCCGGAGACCGAAGCGACTCTGAGAGAGTTCTTCACCTTACTATCCACGAGTGTGGATGTAGCTAGGGCTGCGTCACGTCTAACCAACTCCAGGTTTGCCACTGAAAGGGCGGAGTTACACATGGAATAAGCTACTGCCCTTGAAAGAAGTCTTAAAGAGGATTGTATATCCTGGAATTCTTTCCCTTGAAGACGCAGTGATAACGCCTTAGTAAGGTGGTCTGCGTAAGATAAAGCATCTAAACTGGCTCTGTTAGACGAAATAGTCGTCTCCAACACAGCGGTTGGAATAGACGTAGACGACGGTAATGATAATTCTAAGTCTTCCGCCTCGTCGTCCATACGCAGAGGAACTCTCGGGATACCCTGTCCTGCCGTATCGAATTTATTCCTTGCATTAATGAAAGGCAGGTTGAGAGCATTGGCGGACAAGTAACCCGCTTTTCCTGTTTTGGAAGCAAGTTTGAATATAGCGTCGTTCAATAATTCAAATGTTCTTGTGACATTATTGGACTGAGACGGGAACTCGGGAGCGATGTCCCTGAACCGCTCAAAGAAATCAGTGTCCAATGACGCTATAATTCTCTTGTCCGGTACCGCAGCAGTCTGGCGGAACAACCTGAGGAAGAAAGTGCCGGATGAAGTCCACGGCAGCTTTATGTTGTTCCGAAAGGGATAGCTCCAAGTTATCTGTATCCCTTTCACCATCCGGTCGGACCTCATGATGCTCCCGGTCGTCCGCACCCGATGCTTCGGCGGAGCGTACCGACCCAGCGCCGTCGGATAATTCCTGATCCGACACCGTTTCTGTCGGTTGCTGGGATGCTGTGATAAGTTGTGCTATTTGAACAAGCACGTCCGACATCGAGGCCTGCGGAGGCGCAGTCTTTCGCTGCTTCGCTGAGGGCAGCTCCACATCTAGTGACTCCCGCATACTCTTCCTATGCGAACGTCCGGAGTCAACCGGCCTCGTGTCCCTGGCTACCGGATGGCGTGACCTGGTCGCCGAAGAATCCCTGATCGGCGAAGCTGGAAGAATATCGGCGGTCACGTAGCCAAGGTGCGGTTGTGTGCGCTGGTGAGAAGAAGAAGCCTGAGCAGTCTCTGCGGACTGCCTATACAACGGAGCGTCCCGAGCGACGGACGTGTGCTCCGCTTGCGACACATTTTGTACCACAACATCTGGTCCCAGATGTTGTTGTACGAGAGAGGGGCCTCTCTCGCTCGTGGCCCGGCTGGACCTGGACGAGCTAGGAACCGGACTCGAAGGCTTCCTCCGATCTCTCCTACTATCCGCCATCACTGGGTGTGCACGTTGAATGTTTATAGTGCTCGCATCACCCAACATTTCCTCCTGGACCGCATCGGACGAACCCGGCTGCCAAACCATTCGGTGAATGGACGCTACACCGGGCGAGCTAGCGGACGACATTTGTCTTATGTCCATGAGCACTTTTGCCGCTAGCTCTGTATTCATTTGTGACGATGGAAGCGCACTTGCGGAAGATAACATGGAAACATCACCCTGTTCTTGTTCCTCTGAAATAGAAACTGATAGAGTAGAGTGACCCTGCGGAGAAAGAGCCGGCATAGCCCTTTCTCCACTAACAACATATCGTGACACACGTTTCCAATGTTTGACATCCCAATATTGACATATTGAACAGGGATTAGTGCGAGTACACTGACTACAATTAATACAATGATCATGAAAGTCAGAGGAAGATTTCTTCCTATTACAATTTGAACAATATCCTTTCATTATGAAAAGTAAACAACAAGTCTTAGTACTCGCACAAACCCCTAAACACAAAGATACATAATAACATGATCCATTAATAATGAAAAAACAATTGAAAATCAAAATAATTTTTGAAAAATATTTATTCAGCGAAGCCCAAGTTTCTGAAAAGTAACGTTGAGCCCCAATGGATCCCAAGGCTAAGTGTGGTCAAAAATTTTAAAATTATATTAAATAATTAATGCAACACTTACGGATAATAATAATGTATCTTATAGTGAGATAAACTACTCCAAAGGCAAACAGCCCCCCTCAAAAGAGACTGTTGCCAATGTAAACAAACAGTGTAAAAACACCAGAAAACATGACTCCAGGCACTGACAATACTGGCCCGAAATCAGTCATCAAAATTACACACTATCTGATGCAAAACAGAGACTCCCAGGGGAGAATCTGCAGAACATCAGATGGTAGATGCAGAACACAACGTTATACACCCATGGGTGAAAACGTAAACATGGGGAAAATAACAGAATTCATTCTGTAACCAAGCTAATTCTCCCAAGAGAATTTAGAAATGATCTTTCTCAAAAATATGCCAAAAGCATGTGAGAAAAGCAAAGGGGGGACTTAGAAGACCAGGGGAGAGGAAACACTGAATAAGCAGTGCAACTTACAGCAAGAATGACAACAACAGGCCCATGCCTCGAAAATAGGCAACTTAACATAATTTCATAAAAAATTTTAAGTACAGCCCTGATTATTTTTTGTCACTCCTTTTTCCTCTCCTCCTTCTATATCCTCCTTAGAATCACCATTTCTCCAATAATTACGTGTCTGGCATCCTTTAAACTGAGATTTACAAGCACAAAGATCAGTGAGATGTTGAATGATGAAGGGCCAAACAGAGAATGATAATTGGCGCCAATTTCGGAACGTCCTTGACACTGCGCATGCGCAGTAAGGGCAAAGTATGGAGGTCCTTCAGGACATGATTTCTTTTGGTTTTAGATGCAAATTTTGGGGATTGGGGGGCAAAATTTGTGTTTGGCCCTAGATTTTTAAGAGTTAGCACCAGCTATGTCTGGGTCATTGGTACAGTATAAAAATATAATATTTTTTCAACTGCTGAATTTGCATATTACGTGGATGGATGCGTGTGATTCGTTGAGTAAAGGGTTAAACAATATTTATTCAATTCTTGCTCTCAAGGGACGAAATACACCACCACCCATGCTATTCCATAGATTATGAGACCTAAAATATATAACAATAACATGAACTTTTGATGACAAAGAAATAATTACATAAATAAAAAATAAAATAAAAAAACACTCGCCTGCATGCAATTTTACAAATAATGGCCTGAGAAACAGAAGATCTGCTTTGTGGGGCCTTATTCAATAAGTATGCTATTTAATATTGAACAAAAGAGTAACAGTATATATAGAGAACATCAAGAATATGATATATTTATAGTAATCTGTATATTTTTATACTTACCAATGGCCCAGACAGACTCTAAAATATCAAGGGCCAAACACAAATTTTGCACACCCCCCCCCCCCCCCCCCCCCCCCAATCCCCAAAATTTGCACGTAAAACCGAAAATTGTAAGTCCTATCTGGTCCTCCGTACATTTACTCTCTGTGCATGTGCAGACATCAGGAGGTGACCGGAATTGGCGCCAACACCATTCTTTGTAAAAGAGAGTATTACATAATAATTCACCGGGGAGGTATGAGTGCTCACTCATGGGAGGGCCCTTCCCGTCTGGGCCATTGGTAAGTATAAAAATATAGAAATTACTATAAATTTATCATATTTTTATACAGTATCCAAATGGCCCAGACATAGCTGAATCGTAAATAGGTGGAGGGCCTAGGACTTCCGAAATAACTCCAATCCTGCAATCCATGATGAAGGAACTTAGAATAATTAGGAATTACATGTATGTCTCTCTACACAGTAATAGAGGAGGCATATTCTAAATAAGGAGCTCAATTTTAAGTAATTCCTTATTGTAAGCATGAAGACAAGTTCCTAATTTTTAAGGCTAGTCCCAAAAATTAGGATGGCATATTTGAGAATGAGTGAATATCTCCAACAAACAAATGCCTTACAATAACACTTCAGCGGTATGAAGATATAAATACGCATAAAACTGCTTCCTTCAAAGGTACATACTTTTTAAGCCAGATGGGGTAAAAATCCCCCCCCCCCCATTTTTTTAAGAAGTGTTGAAAAGAAAAAAAGGGAGAGCTATGGAAACAATAAGAGCGATACCAAAAAAAAACAATATAAATAATAGTCTAACAGGCACTCAGGTATGAATTCATGATTAATAAATGGTGCTTAATGTTACTTCAGAAGTTATGGCTATAGCGACAATCCTGGTAATTAATATTGCCCACTGAATGACATACACTGCAGACGGCATACACAGATACATCGAAAACCGGTGATATATAAAAATATAACATACACATATCCAATTGAGCGACACTGAATAATCCCTGAAGAGAAAACACACCTCCTAGGTAATCTACAGGTGGCCTCTGTACAATAAATTCCAGTAACAATACTCCCCAATGTGTACTGATCGATATCTACGATCGTAAAAACACGTGAGTGAATTGAGTCTACATAATAGAAACTTGGATCTAGAAATGGAAGTAGGTATGATTAACATTAGCCTAATAATAATAATGTGCGAGAGCATTTATATTTAGCATGTAATCATCTGAATACCAGTTAACTGGTTATGCAGCCTGCAAGGTACTCAAGAGAATCAATTTAATTGTGATGATTTTTAAATAAGCGCTCGTATATAACAAATCTACAAATAATCACAGGAGACTAATCCAACTAAAAAGTGGATGTGCTCATGAGGTCGTCAGAGAACACGACCCAAATGCATAGTATGTATGTATTAAATTCTATGAGGCTTGCAGGAAGAAAACTACATCTTGCCTGGTAATTGCCTCTGAACACATAGGCAGTGTGTGTGAGTGTGATTGGGGAGGGGGAATTCGAAGGCCTATCGAAATCTCCCCACCTGCATTATGTAATCGTTCTTGTGTCAGTTAACAAAAATATAGGAACCGCATATAGGTTCCCTCATGTCTAACTGACTCCATTATGGGCACAGAAGGACATGAAGAATAAAACTTCCCCTGAAAGACCCTCTCATGGAGGAAGCTTCTGGGGAGCATCCCATAACAGACAATTGAGAATACTGATCCAAGATTTCTGTGACAACAGAGGTGCTACTAGTAGGATTCACAACAAGACTGTTTAATCTTAAAATGTAATCAATTGAATCAAATGAAACGGAGGATACGCGTATCCTATTGTTCATTCCCACGAATTCTGTAGAGCGTCTACTGCATGTGCTCAATAATCTAGGCATGGCGACACAAATGACGGTAACTAATTGTTCCGGTTAGTCGCCAACTGAACTATCATGGGGTGATCCCACTGGTATCAAAACTGTCCAAATAATCGCATGTTGAGCGTCCATACTAATGAAACAGGCGTCCTTTCTGAGGAGCGTGTCTGCTAGTACGTTCAGACGACCCGGTATATGACGGATGGAGAGATGAACATGAAAATTCTTCTCCATTAGTTATCATAACAAAAATGAATGGGTGCTGCCCTGGTTCCTGATGTACTCTATCACTATCGAGTTGTCTAACAATAACTGAACAAGCATGTCCGTATTGATGTAGTGCTAACAATATTGACATCATTCTTGATGTTTATGTGTTTCTTCAGTAACCGAGGGTCCCAAGACCCCTGCATTTCGAGTCTGTAGGACTTAGTGTCGCGCCCCAAACTATTGACTCATACACGTCATAATCATGAAAGCCGGATCTGGTAGTTGCAGCGGAACTCTTTGAGTGAACCTCTGAATATCTGCCTCAATATGGCCCTTTTGTTTACTAGATCTGTTAAAACAACACTGGTCCTGGGCGAATGCATTATCACACTCCAGTCCTGGGTAAGAATAACTGGAGGGGACGTGTGCATAAGCGACCCATCTAAACAAGATGCGTAGCCACTCGGCACAAACCCATCAGTTGCATCAAACTAATTTCGTTCTGGATAATGGCAGACGAAACAGATTGTTGTGAGACATTACCGAGTTTAATATTCAAGTGGCAGCCCAGGGCGCTATCTTCAGAATGAAGCTATCCTTATATCTGTGCTTATAGCATAGTCAATCACACGAACGCTCACATTAACCGACTAAATGATAACCATTTATTTATTTATTTATTGGTGTTTTTAAGGTCACATATTTCTGCACAATGGCTAATCATGACCTCGACAGTTTTACGGGTGGAGGAAGCCGGAGTACCCAGGGAGAACCACCGAGCAACGGCGAGCAACTGTCAGCTCCCCAACATACTAACTCCACATAAGCAGGATTAGCATTGGTTGAAGACAGGTGCACCATTGACGTGCAGTACGCCTTAGTACACAGCATCACCATGCCCCCACATGGGCAATGGGGGTGAAGTGTCTTGCCCAAGGACACAACGTGATTGCCGCAGGTGGGATTCGAACCGAGGACCTGTCGGCTTGCAGCCTGCACCTCTCTCTACTGAGCCACCGTGCCCCCTAAATGATAACCATAAATAAACTTTTATAGCTTGGATAAACTTGTTATCCAGCTCCATTCTATTATCTGTCGGAACGAGCTCTATGGCTTGATGAGGGCTTATTGGGTCATAACTACTTAATTTATGGAAAAACAAATTTTCCCATCGCCCCACGAGATCCGCAGGAGCTAAAAATAAAAAAAAATTCAAACGCCCATATCTAAAAAATGGCACGGCACTGAGAATTCTTAATTTCTTATTTGGTGTGCAGCTTCCTTTGGACCAACAGAATGGAATGGTAGAAAAGAAATTGCTATCAGTTTCATCATGGGGTACTTTTTGGGGGACTTTGAAAAAGTGCTGAGTCAGCATTTTTGAACACTGTGGGTAATGGGAAAACATTTAACACTACTTTTCTCTCAAACCACTGCTCCAAAAGCTTTCAAATTTCACATACAACATCTTTGGAAGATTGTTTCACATGTTTATTGTGAACCAGTTCCCTGGGTCAATATTTGGGCTCTCTATGGGAGCCCAAATTTTTAAATTAGTGCTGTATGAGGAATATTCTTTAAAAATCTTCTTCAGATGTACCAATAAGAATCTTTTGATATTTGGTATGCAGCATCCTTAGGAGGGATGAGATTCAAGTTTGTTCAAGCCAAGTCCCTGGGTTCATAATTAGGCTTAAAATTTGGGGTCCCGGTGCAGACTTAGAAATTTTGGACCAAAATCAGGGAATTTGGGGGAGTTTTTTTTATGCATTTCTGTCAATTTTAAGATAAATTTTTTTTCTTTTTTTTTTTTTTTTTTTTTTTACACTGAAAATTTGGGGTCCAGGTGGGACTTTTGGACCAAAATCCTGAAATTAGTCTTTTTATTTTTTATGCATTTTCGTCAATTTTAAGAAGAAAAAAAAATTTTACTCTGAAAATATTTTGTTTGGGACTTCGAAATTTTCCGAACAAAAATTAAAAAAAATCTGTTTTTTTTATGTGTTTATCTCAATTTTGAGACGTAAAAGTGCAAGAACTGAAAATAGAAGGAAAATCCTGTGCATTGTGTGGGCACAATCACTTCATCTAGTTTTAAAATCCATTCTTTAGTATTTTTCAATCAATTCTACCTTTCAAACTGCAGTGACATAACAACCCTTGGATTATGACAGTGCTTGTATACAGCGGGTGGAATTGGACAGCAGGACCCATGAAAAATTTCATGACTTTATTTCTCTGCAGTGTTGATAAGCCATGACCAGCTGAATGTGACCTAAATTGCTCCTTTGAACTACTTTGTCAGGTGAGTGATTTAAGGCCCATTGGGGCCTCTTGTTTAATGTGAAGTTGGTGGGAGTACAATCGACTTAGTTGCTTCATTGGGTAAGCATATTGCTCAATAAGCATGGTGAGGAAGTCTTTCTTCTTATTTACATGTTGGTTGCCTTGCTTGTAGTCGATGTACTTCCACTAATTCTTGCTCAACATGTGTCGCATGGGATGACAAACGTTGCTGATGGGTGTCACGGTATGTTGTTAGCAATGGGCCTCTGATGGTCCTCTCGCGGTGAGAGGCTGCCACACAAAAAAAAGGGAACAAAGTGCCCAAATGTATCCCAAAAGAGCCCAAGTGTGGACAAAAATTAATTTTTCTATCCAAACGAAAGTGTCAATGACACTGTAGCTCAACTTGTTAAGACATGTACATGTATAGTATGTGACACAGCAATGACAAACATCTAGGTAATGACCTGATAACAAAGGTACATATAAAGTATTGTAATGGTCTGTACATAAATACTGACCATAGCCTGTAACAAATGTATAGGTAAAGTATTGTAAAGGTGGGCGACAGTCAGATGCTAAATTAGAAAAGAAATCTTTGGGTCCCAGAGAGGGTCTGACTGAACCCCAAAATATGTGTTCTCATAGCACAGTGGTAACAAAGGCACTTGTTCCTGTCCCAAGGTGATAACAAAGCTATCCAAGAGGTTTCATGAAGATCAGTTCATAAATACGAGCCATATAGAAGTTGACAAAAAACTGATTGGACCTAATTTCGGTACAAAATGGCCACTGGCAGTCATCTTGAATTTTGGACCGCACCCAGAAACACTCACTCTCGTCCCAAGGTAATAACAAATGTACCCAAGAAGTGTCGTGAAGATCGGTTCATAAATACAGCCTCTAGCCCGAGCCGTATTGACATGTGCACTTACTTTGTGTAAGTAGAACTGAATAAATCAAAATTCATCTAATTTGCATAATTTCTGCATGGGAAAAAAACCCGTATTATATGTGATGTATTCCATGTTACTAAACATTCATACAAAAACTTATTCAAATCAGAACTTTCACACAAAAGTTCTGTACAAAAAACTGATTGCACTAAAATACAAAATGGCTGCTGGTGGCAATTTTGAATTTTGGACCACACCCAAAAACATTCATTCTCATCCCACGGTGTTAACAAAGGTACCCAAGAAGTTTCGTAAAGATCGGTTCATAAATACGGCCTCTAGCCTGAGCCGTATAGAAGTTGTGTACAAAAAACTGATTAGACCTAATTTCGGTACAAAAAGGCCACTGGCAGCCATCTTGAAGTGTGGACCACACCCAGAAACACTCGTTCTCGTCCCAAGTTGATAACAAAGGTACCCAAGACGTTTCATGAAGATCGGTTCATAAATACAGACCCTAGCCCGAGCCGTATTGACATGTGTACTTACTGTGTGTAAGCTGCACTGAAAAATTCAAAGTTCATCTAATTTGCATAATTTCTGCACGAGAAAAAAATCCGAATTAAATGTGATGTATCCCATGGTACTAAATATTCAGACAAAAAAAATGTTCAAATCAGCGCTTTCATATGGAAGTTCTGCGCAAAAATCTGATTGCACCTAATTTAGAACAAAATGGCTGTCATCGGCCATTTTGAATTTCGGACCGTACTCAAAAACACTCGTTCTCGTCCCACGACGATACCAGAGGTACCCAAGAAGTTTCGTAAAGATCGGTTCATAAATACAGCCTCTAGCCCGAGCCGTATTGGCATTTGCACTTACAGTGCTGAAAGTAACACTAAATACATCAAAGTTAGTCGAAATTGCTTAATTTACGCACAAGAAAAAAACCCGTATTACACATGTATGTGATGTATCCCATGGTACCAAACATTTATACAAAAAAATTTTCAAATCAGAGCTTTCATATGGAAGTTCTGTGCAAAAATCTGACCGCACCTAATTTTCTACAAAATGGCTGCCAGCGGCCAACTTGAATTTCAGACCGGACCCCAAAACACTCGTTCTCCTCCCACGGTGATAACGAAGGTACCCACGAAGTTTCGTAAAGATCGGTTCATAAATACGGCCTCTAGCCTGAGCCGTATTGAATTGTTGACGGACAGACGGAAGACTGGCCATGGCATAAGCTCAAATTTGACTTACGTCAAAGTTGAGCTAAAAAAGAACTGCTACACTACGGGATTGATAAATGTATCTTACAACAGACCTACCATATAATAAATAGCAAACTACAAACCGGTATATATAAAGAGCGATGCTAATGTAAACAACGTCAGACTGAAAACCGGAAACGGGACCCCAGGCAACACAGCCCAAAGTCAGTAACAGATTTTTGAACTATCCGATGTAAGGCAAGATCTTCATCAGAAGAAAACACAACACATTGGATGCATGACTAAAAATGCCCAAACACCCAAAGTGTAATGGCGTAACCTTGGGGATATACAGAATAAACTTTCTGTGTAACTCCCAAGAAAGTTTATAAAACAATTTCCATAAAACAATCAAAAAAGCTTGGGAATTTAACTGGGGGGATCAAGGGAGAGTAGGGAAGGAATACTTAACCAACAGTGGAAAAATTATTATCAACAATGATGACGTCAGGCCCATGTCCCAAAACTGGGGAACATGAACTAATTTTTAAAAATATTATAAAATTACTGCCCGGAACATTTCAAACCACCATTTCTTCCTTCCTTCATCCAGTTTTGTCCTTGGATCCACCAAATTTACCACTGATTTGTGCCTGGCATCATTATAAACTGAGATTTACAAAGCACAAAAGTCAGTTTGTTGTTATCTGGCAAAGAATGGTGTTGGTGCCAATTCTGGTCACTTCCTGACGTCTGCGTCTGCACAGAGAGTAAATGTATGGAGGACCAGATAGGACTTTTAATTTTCGGTTTTGCATGCAAATTTTGGGGATGGGGGGGGGGGGGGGGGGCGGGGACAAAATTTGTGTTTGGCCCTCGATATTTTAGAGTTAGCACCAGCTATGTCTGGGCCATTGGTATACTGTGTAAAAGTATAACATACTAACAAAATACCATATTAGTATGTAATGGGGGATCTGACAGAAAGCTGGGAGCTTATGTAAGTCATATCCCGGGGCCATTCATAAATTTACACGAAAAGATGGTATAATATAGTAGATGGACACATATATTGCCGCCTGGAACCCATGGCCTGTGGTCGATCTCCAGCTTGATTATCAGCCACTGCATCGATGCACACAGTGAGAGCTGCCTACAGGCCCTAAGAATGTAGACCTGGGAGCAAATATCCGAGAGATCATTCAGATCTGATTTGTCAGCATCGTTGTCGACACTAGCAGGTAACCTTGAGAGCAAACACATGACACCCAGGCCAGGAACAAAACCAGTGAGAAAGTTGGTGGTAATTCTAGTCGAAGAAAGTTAAGCACAGGGAGTCAAACTACCAGGCGGCGACACATGATATTGTTTAAACCTTGCTTGTGAATGAAGGAAAATGTGAAAAAAATACAAAGAAAAGGAGCAATAGAAAACAGGGGATGCCAGCTTGAAAGCACAACACATTGCCTTCGCATTCAAGACACTCGCAACTTTGCAAGTAGGTAGAAGAAGCACTGTTACTGAATAAGGAGACGGAAGCACCCTTGATGGTGATCCATGCAAAGAAAACAGAAAGGAAAGCAGGATTATAGGATTGGTGGTAAATTTGTCATGTAGTAGTTAGAGCTGTAGGTTTTTCAAAATCCAGTTCGGTTTCGGTTTTGTTTTTTTCGTTGAGGAAAAGCTTGGTTTCAGTTCGGTTTTGCTTTTTCCCCTACGTACTCTGTCTTCCGTGTAAATTGTGCACATTTCGGATCCTAACGATACTGGAATTGGCGCAAAGGACAGTTTGACTTTAGAGATTCAAGCGATGGCCCCTGATTGACAATGTGGAAAAATAATGGACAATTGGACATACTTTGACTGTTGTTTGGTAAACTGATTTGGGTATTTACTATTTGTATATTTCATGGTAAATATATGCACTATAATACTGCCAAATTCTATCTTCATATCTAACACTTTCAGTATATGTCAGTCTTCTGTGTTGCGTGATTGCATCTGTAACTAGTGTAAGTGGGACTGGTAAGTAAGTAGTGAGTCTGTCACAGATGTCACCAAGTTGTTCACATTCAACTTGGATGGTTTGGCAGCACACTTGAACGCAGTCAAACTCAGAACAAGAGCGAAGAAAGTTCAAGATACTGACAAGAAAAGTGCCTTTTATGGCCAAAAAAACAAAACAACTTATGAAATAAAAATATTTGTCCTTTGCGCCAATTCCAGTATCGTTAGGATCCAAAATGTGCACAATTTACTCGGAAGACAGAGTACGTGGGGGAAAAACCGAAACCGACTTTCCTCGACGAAAAAAACCAAACCAAACTGGATTTTGAAAAACCTCCAGCTCTAATGAAGTGGAGAGTGGACTAAATGCATGTGTAGGTCACAGGCCTGTGTAGCCAGCATACTTGACCAATCACGGCCAAAACAGGACATTCTCATCTGGACATTACAGTAAAGTCGCCATGGAATGACATTTCTCCACATGCCCATATCAGATGCCCACGCTCAAACCATGGTATTCTGTTACAACTGAAATACCGTGGACCCCGTGGACAGAAAAATACATAGAAGGACAGAGCATGTTCGTAACAATATTTCAACTAAAACGTAAAACAGGTAGTTGGATATACTTGGTGCTCAGCAAACTTTGAGTAGTATAGGAAAGCCTCATCTAGACATCATATCAAGTTATCCTTCCAAGTTTCAATGAAATCACTTCATAAATATGAAGAGTAGACTGCACAGAACACAAGTGTAGGTCACTGGTCTGTGCAGCCATCACCTGGACATTATACTGATTCATCCTATCAAGTTACAATAAGATCTCTTCATAAATACAACCTGTAGACTGTGGTAAAGGTTTTCGGGCTTTGGGCTCAGGTTTGCCATCACGACAGATTGCGACCAAAAGGTGAAGTTCTCATCTAGACATTATACAGTCATCGAAATCAAACAAAGTTACAATAAATTCCCTTCATAAATACGACCTGTAGAGTGTGTTAATGGTTTTAGGGCTTTGGGTCCCTGCCACTGTCACAGTCAATGGTTGAACCGATCGTGACTGAAAGGGGACATTCTCATTTAGACATTGTACTGAGTCACTGTACCAAGTTACAGTAAAATCTCTTCATAAAAACGGCCAACCAAAACGGGACAACCTCATCTAGACATTATACTGAGATATCCTACCAAGTTACAATGAAATCCATTCATAAATATGACATGTAGTCATCACATTTGACAGATCACAACCAAAAGGGGACGTTCTCATCTAGACATTATTATACTGAGTCAACCTAGTAAATTAACAATCAACGAAATCCCTCCATAAATATGACCTGTAGCCTGTACTAAAGGTTTGGGGGTATTGGGAAGCCATCATGGTTGACAGATCACAACCAAATGGGGAAGTTCTCATCTAGACATCATACACAGTCATCCTACCAAGTTACAATAAAATCCGTCATAAATACGACCTGCAGACTGTGCTAAAAGTTTTCAGGTTTTGGGCTTGGGCAGCTATCACGGTGGACTGATCGTAACCAAAAGGGGACAATCTCATCTAGACATGACCTCAAACTTGCATATGTGTATTTCAAGACAATCGGACTGGAACTATGGCCATAGCAAGTGCTAAAGGAAAATGCAAACAGATTCACAGACTTCCACACATGTGATGGCAATAGCTTATCTTGACTTTGTGAAGTTAAGCTAAAAACGAATAAAAAAAAGCTACAGTACGAATGTGTCATCACAAATACCTGGTGTGTGTTATATATAATATAACGATCAGCGGGGTATTCGCGAGTGTCCAAGTCACAAATGTGCAATAAAATTCCAGAAAATAGATATTCAACAACTGAAGTAGACAGTTTTCAAAATGGCATCTAAATTGTTTGGTATACTTGATGAATGCCTGGTTTGATTTGACTCTCCTAGTTAATGTATGCCAACCAAATTTACCATGTTACAGTAAAATCATTCCAAAACGAGTCATCTTTATCAAGTTACAATTAAATCCCTTCATAAATATGACTCACAGACTAGGTCATGTGCCGGTTCAGCAGTCATGGTTGACTGATCGTGAACAAAATAGGATAGTCTGATCTGGATATCACACCAAGTTATCCTACCAAGTTGCAATGAAAATTCTTCATAAAACAACCTGCAGACAATGCTAATGAGATTTAGGTCATGTGACCAGGCAGCGATAATGGGTGAATGAACGTGACCAAAATAGGATAGTCTCATCTAGACATTATACTGTGTTGTTCTTCCAAGTAACAAAGAAATCTCTTCATAAATATTAACTGTACACTGTGCTAAACAAATGTAGCTAACATGCTTGTGCAGCCATCACGGTTGACCGATCATGGCCAAAATGGGACGTTCTCATCTAATCATAAAACAAGTCATCCTACCAATTTACAATGAAATCACTTCTTGAATGCAACCAGTAGACTTTACTACAGGAATCTAGTTAACATGCCCTAGTGGCAGTTATGGTTGACAAAACCAGGCCAAAATAAGACATCCTCCTCCAGACCAGGGCTGGGAGGAGTTAACGTATTAACGCGTTAACGCATTAAAATATTTTAACTGAGTTAGAAAAAAATTAACACGTTAATAACGCGAGTCTTCAATATGAGTATTCCCATGGTTGCCTCTTACTTGGATGCACGTTTCAAAAACTTATCATTTGTCAAACCACATGTGGCCGCATCAGTGAAGCGAATGGTGAGAGAAGAAGTCGGCAAACTGGCGACCAGTGAAACTGATGAAGTCAGTAATCCTTCTTCCTCGCAGGACGTTCAACCTCCACACATGAAACAAGCAAGAAAATCATTTCTTGAAGAACTGCTTGGATCGAACGTCCAAGAATCATCTGCTGGTGGAGTTGCTGAGTATGATAAGTTCCGGACTGCTCCTGTCACAGCCGACCCTTTGAAATGGTGGCAAGACCACGAAAGACTCCTTCCAAAAATGGCGGGATTTGCGAGAAGATACTTAGCTATTCCTGCTACGTCTGCATCGTCGGAGCGGCTGTTTTCGGCATATGGCTGGGTGTTCGAGCAAAGACGGTTGTCTTTGTCTAAAGACGTGGCTCGGACAATAATATTTATGCATGAGAATTCGGAGTGAGCGACTATCACTTAACTCGACTTAACTTAAGAGTATAGAACTTTTGAGAGCTCGAAGCACGCACTCATCGAACTTTGCCGTTTTTCCAGTATTTCAAAGAACGCGAAGAACACTGTTCATGAGTTACTAGTCATTTATTTGTTCATTAAAACATGTAACATCATGTTATATTGAACAATTCTCGATATTACTCATTATATGTACAAAAGACCACAGTTAACGTTTTATTAACGCGTTAACGCATTATTTCGTTAACGCGTTAACTACGTTAAGAAAATTTTAACTCCTCCCAGCCCTGCTCCAGACATTATACTGAGTCTTCCTTCCAAGTTACAATGAAATCCCTTCATTAATATGACCTGTAGTCTATGATAAAGGTTTTCAGGTCCACACTGCCATCATATTGACCGATCGCGACTGAAAGGGGATGTTCTCATCTATACAAGACCTCGAACCTGCAAATGAAATTTGGTGATGATCAGACAAGAAATCTGTGGTGCAGCCTGTGCTAAAGACAATGTGAACAGACTCACAGACATCACAGACTTCCATATGCGTGAAAGCAATAGCTTATCTTGACTTTGACTTTGTCAAGTTAAGCTAACAAAATGCAATGTTAGAACAAGCAGTCAACTCAAATATAACTGAAATTAGTTCAGCAGTTTTGGAGAAGCAGGTGCAAACACCATATTCACTGATGATGGATGGTGACTGATCACAATATCTCATCCTGACTTACACAACAAATTGTTTTCCGAAATACAACCTAACACAATCAACCAATTGATTATTCTCCTGCCAGTCATCACATACTGTTGGTCAAAGCTCCAACAAACAAATCTGAACATTTCAGCTAAATTAGTTCTCACTGTTTGTGTAGCTATATAATCTACTTGACCCTCGGACTTTTAGCTGAACAATGATTGGTGATTTACTTATCGCTGCTGGTAGTCACTATTACACATTTCATTCAAACTTTAGTTACAGGAAAACTATCAATTAATTAATTAAATAAATAAATATGTTTTATCAGATATGTTACCTTTGATAAATCTGGAGTCCGTGTGGTGTACAATCATGAAAATTATCTGCTTCTATTCCACTCAATATTCACATTGGTTTCAATTGATAATGCTGAAAAAGTAATTACAGAGAGGTTATACAGTGAAGCCCACTTAATTGTATATCTCTTAATTGAATAACCCTGTTAACTGAATACAATTTCCAAACACCAAACCATTTACCATACTTTCAGTACAAATTTGCCCTGTTAAATGTATGTGGGTTATAGAATAAACTCCTGTTAATTGAATAAAAAATCTTTCAATGTGTCATGAAATTAACCTGAAAATCACCAAATTCTCCTTTTTATAGACCTACATGTATTTGGCCTCAGTACATCCATTACAGGCATTTAATCTATTATATCTTCTTTGACAGAGCTCCTTGAGCTCTCTCAAACATGATATAATAGAATAAAAGCGCAATTTATCTCTAGAATACAGCAAAGAGGCAAATCCTTCTTAATTGAATACTCCAGTTAATTGAATAATTTTCACTGACAAAGTCGTTATTTAATTAACAGGATTCTACTGTATATCAATCATTAAGAATGTAAACCAATCATTAGTAAGTGTAAGGTCTATAACATCCTGTACATCTCAATACATTCTTTGTAAATAGTGATTAATCAATGTTCTGCATTCGCATCTGACATCGGCCGATTTAAGGCCATCAGCTGTCTATCAGTAGACGTGTTTGAACATCGTTTCATGCCGATGGTTACATGGAGTACCGTGGGTCAAAACTGTTCATATTTACATGGGATTCACAATCTCATACAAGCAGGAACAAGCTTAATAAATTGTAACAATTATTGGCAAGAATCATAATTGGTCTAATCTCATGGATTGGTTTCATGTTCACCTTGATAGGTGCTCATGACACACATGCCATATGTCGTGTGGTGACTGTGAAATACAAAATCTGCAGAAACAAGTTAACAGTGTGACGTCTTGATCATTGATCCAAGATGCTACAAATGATCAAAGATACTACACTGTTGACTTGTTTCCACTGATGTCATATTTTACTTTGATACACACAGTGACAAACTCTTGAGGTCAATGAACCAATCAACCTGAATGTACTGTATGTAAAATTAACTAGAGCTAGGAAATAAACTGCAACAACAGGTGAGAATTGGTAGCACTAGTGAGACAACCAAAAATCTCAACTGTGCTCCAATAAACATAACTGCAAAATCGGTTTCAAAATTGAAAACACCACATGGTTTCCAGGGCTTAAAATTACACGCGAATCCGCGAATCGATTCTCGTAATGATTCTGGCAAACTACACTGGCGCGAATCCAAGTGGATTCGCGTCAATTTACTGCTTGGATTCACTTTATGTATGATGTCGTTGATTCATGATGAAGTTCCGACCTGGGTTATCATGAAATATATAATTTTGAAAACCTGTCCATTGATATTTCTTGAGTTTGGTATCAAATCAAGTCATGGCTGCTGTAGCAGCCATGACTTGATTTGATACCAAACTCAAGAAAATGTGAAGCATGTGGTAAATCATGGGTGGAAATTTTGACAACTTATTTCGTGATCTCACCAGCAACATTCAGCTAGTTTTTGCAGAATTTCATATCATTATTTATTTAAGGGTGTTTAAGGTCACATAATTATGCACAATGGCTAATCATGACCGCAACATGGATATAAAGTCAAGGGTTTTCAATCATTTATACCCCATGTAGCACATTTTAGAGGATTTCCACCTCAATCATTGGCTTTACTTCCCGGGTTCCCACAGGAGATTTCATATCATGGTTTAAATGGATTCGCGTGAAAATATTTCGCGAGAATTATGTTAGATTTGTGTGATGCCAGACGAATTTTAAGCCCTGGTTTCTGACAGAAATAAAACAGTATCAGGTTACCAGAATGACCAGACAATTCACTTAATTGAAATATCTGCACATCTGCTGGCCACTGTCAACAATTTGTATGTATACATTTGAATGGAATTAAAAGAAAAACTGTTGTTCACTATAACTGCATCAATGACATTTTCAAGAATGTAAGTAAAGATTTGGGTCCTTTAGTATCAATAATGTGTAAAATGTTTGTCCGTTTATTAAATGCAGTTTCCTTTACCAAGTAGAGCTTACTATTTGCTATTAATTTATACTGTCTAACATCATTATTTATACCATGATTACCTGTTCTACTGTATATAAAAAGGCGCCGTAATTTGCGCGTTTCATTGTCTGTTTCGTTTCGGGTATAAAATTGCCGGTGGAAGTACCATGCACTGATGCTCATGTAAACATAAACAGAATCACACTTGTGAATATTGATTTATTCAACATTTAAAATCTTATTAATCTGAAGATCGTGGTGTAAATAAAATATACCCAAAGTAGCTTGGTGTACCAAATGTTCACCAATCGTGGTTATATTTATTTATTTAATGGTGTTTAAGGTCACATACTTCTGCACAATGGCTAATCATGACCATGACAGTTTTACGGGTGGAGGAAGCCGGAGTACCCGGAGAGAACCACCGAGCAACGGCGAGCAACTGTCAGCTCCCCAACATACTAACTCCACACAAGCAGGGTTAGCATTGGTTGAAGACAAGTGCATCATCGACGTGCAGTATGCCTTAGTACACAGCGCCACTGTGCCCCCACGTGGGCAATGGGGGTGAAGTGTCTTGCCCAAGGACACAACGCGGTTGCCGCAGGTGGGATTCGAACCAAGGACCTGTCGGCTTGCAGCCTGCACCTCTACCTACTGAGCCACCGCGCCCCCACCAATCGTGGTGAAGTCGTGTTAACTGTGTGCCAAAGGCTCTCTGTTAATGCCACTTCACCACTCATGGTGATGAACATTTGGTACACCAAACTACTATCGGTGTATTCTATATTTCTACATGTAATTTTGAAAAGCTTGAACTCTTAAATCGGCTTCAAATTCAAATTTCAAATTTAGTTGGATAAAATTTGGGGGGCAGTCAGGTTACCCTGAACAAAAATTTTTGTTTGTCTTACATTTTACAGCATTACAGGCATAGATAGGTTATAATTATTTATACTGATACAATCAACACAAAATGTTAGTTGTTAGTAGAATTGTGGTAAATTGTCTGTTTCTATTCAACTGATTATTTATATTGGTTACAGCTGATAATGCTAAAAAAGTAATTACAGAGATGTTATATATCAATCATTAAGAATGTGAATAAAGTCTGTAACACCCTGTAAATTTCAATAAAATACATTCTTTTGTAAACAAACCAATCAATAACTAACTGAGATCAAAAAGATTGATAATACAACAACATGAGGTCACAATAAAATTGATTTGCCTAACCAGAAACAAAGAAATATTTATTTATTTATTTTATTAATTTATGAGTTTCAGGTCATATATTTTTACACAATGGCCTGAAGAAAATTGTTTTTAAATACTGTATTTATGGTTAGTGTGGTGAGGGATAGAGTGAGCTTATCGGTCGGCTATTCTTAACCATCACAAAACATACTGAACTCTCACATTTTCAACACAGTGCTAGAGGGCAATCCGATAATCAAAAGAAATTAGATCCCTTCTTGGAACAGTTGAAACAAATGTGAATTTCAAAATGTACATTTTTGGAACAAAAACATTAAAATGGGTAAAATACCACCCCACCCCCCCCCACTTCCGTTAGTGAAAATTACATATATTTTGGTTCTATTTTATAGAAAAGTTTTTGAGAAACCAGAGGCTCAAGTAAGACTAAAATGCTCAAGTTGTCAAAGAGATGAGTGTATCAGAAAGTGATAAGCGGAAAGAGCAATTTTTTGATTTGCTATAACACAACCAAAGGCTACTTTTTTGGCCAATCAATTCTGCTGGTCCCAGGAAAGCTTCCTAGCAAGCAAGCTCTGTTCTGTGAAGTATTCGAAAACAACAACTGAACAGGGGAGGGGGGTGAGTGGTGAAGTGGGGGGGGGGGGGGGGTGGGCACCACATCATGTGTGGGGTAGGTGGGTGGGTCTCATGGGTGTGTTAAAAACGTGTGTTCTCAAAATATGCAATTTTTCATAATTTTCTACACTATATCATTATTTACATTCCAAACCAGAGAGATAATGCTGTAAATCATCCCTAATGGGTTAACTGCAACACAAGAGGCCTTTATAAGTATTAATATGAGGTGAAATATGTACATGTTGGTGGAGGGGTGGGTTTCTGGTTCTCAGTGTAGAAAATATGCGGGACTATATTGGGGGAAAAATGCTTTATAATGCATCAGATACAACATGAATTAATGTCAAAATGTGCAAGTATCAACTAATATTCTATTCACTTCAAGGTCTTTACTTATTCACTCAAATGTTAAAAGGATATTTGAGAATATTTTCCGTTCTTTACTCATTGTCATTGCTTTAGTATTAGTTTAAACAATATTTATTTGACAAATTATGTTATATGTATACACTAGCTAAAATACAACAAAGAAAAATCGAAATTAATAAATTAAAATACAGCAGTATACAATATAACAAATAAATTGATTCACAGATTGCCGTGGAAAGGAGGGATTCAACAGTAATCTTTAGTATTATGACAGAGAAGGACTGTTAGTGAATCTTTTACCTTCCCTAATTTCTATTCACTAGCGATCTTGTTACCGATAACTCTTTCCTAGTCTTTTATTTAGTATCAACTCTTTCCATAAATCTAACTATGCCTTTCAGCCTAATTTGATATGTTATATAACCTACTCGCCATATATATATATATATATATATATACACTTCATCAAATATTTTATATAACTTCGTCAAATTGCCGTCATGCTCGGAAGTTTACTTCCTTCTAAGCGGCTTTCATTTTTGACTCCAGAGTCAAAAATGAAAGCCGCTTAGAAGGAAGTAAACTTCCGAGCATGACGGCAATTTGACGAAGTTATATATATATATATATATGTAATATACACTAATATTCAATTTGTTTTATGGAGACAGCTTACGTAAGCATTCATGATTGCTGCCGAAATCAATTTCAGTGATTATACTGTTTTTCATGTTGATTATTACATTACTACACTATGATGTATCAGTTTAACTTTGAAATAAAATAATGTTTAAACTAATGAATTTATTGTGACAACTGCCCTGTTTCAGCTTTGTTAACAGTTCCAACATGCTTTCAAATAATTTCAAATATTGTTGCATGACCTAGTCACAATATAATATTCAGTATAGTTGCTATCAGAACTAGTCAAGCACTGGGAAAAGGTAAACGATAAGCGATGGGGCATGGGGAGCCAACCTGAGTGTCCGAATCAAGTCAAGGAAAACCTATCGAACTTCGTGTGCAGCGAAATTAAAATGGAGGAGGTGCGAAAGGTGATATCAAAATTAAGGGATGGAAAAGCGGGAGGAATGAATGAAATTCCTAATGAGTTTATCAAAAAAGGGGGAGAGGAATTCATGGAAAGCCTAACTGCCCTATTCAATCTACACTACTGTGCAAGCGACTGTTAAATGAATATCCTAGGTCCAAGGTGAGACAAAAGTATTAAACCCACCCGAGAATACACGGACAATGAAAGCACTAATTAAATTGGACAAGACATTTGGAGTGAAAGGGATTGACTCCAGAGAGCATAATTGCAGCATTAACCCTTTATCCAATGAAACACCCGCATCCGCCCACCTAATCTGCAGATTCAGCAGCTGAAAAATATTATTTTTCGGAAAATTTTAACAAAATCATATGTGACACCTCTTTGGAACGAGCTCGTTCCACTGAGGGGTCACATGATATGGTATTGTCGAAATTTTTCGAAAAAATTAAAAAAGATATTTAAATTAAAAAAATTTGATATCGTCTGCGTTGGATAAAGGGTTGCAGTCAGGTGAGCTAAAAAGGAAACAAGAAGAAAAGGGAGAAAAACGTGTGAGTTTTATATAATCTGCAGAGGGCCCCATTCTTCAGCTTCATACTAATGCAGGGCTAAGATTTTGACGAGAATCTGAGAATCGATTCACACAAATATTAGCGCAACAAAGCAATAATTAAATTGGACAAGACTACTGGAGTGAAAGGGATTAACTCCAGAGAGCATAATCGCGGCATTAATTCTGAAATAGATTAGGCCAAATAAACTACTGCATGCTGATGCCACAGAATGTCAGAATGATAACCAGTCATCAATAAAATTCTGAATCAAATTTATGTAAGTTTGTCGGAATGTTGCAATTTGTCAGAATTTAAAAAAAATATTCTAACTAATTAAAAATGTAAATATTTTATGAGTGTTGGTAATGGTAAGGCCAACGTCATTTCGTCGAGTTGAGACTGTTGAGTTATACATGTATTTTGACCACAAAATTGTGAGAGTCATGTAAAATATGACAATAAGTACATTCTTTTCGCTCAGGTACCCTAGAAATTAATTACTGCTGTAATCTGTTTGATCGAGAATCACAGCGATTTTAATATCGTGTCGGACATTGACTCGAGAAACAATTGCCAATATTAGTCGGCGACTTCTCTTAGATCTTGAGTGAAGATATTGTGGACCTGGGATATTCATGTAATGGTCAATTGCGGAGTGGTGTAGCCATAGAAAATCAAGAGGTCCCAAAGGAGTGGAGAGAAAGCAAAGTGACATTTATTCACAAAAGGGGGGAAAAACACGTTTTGGATACCTATCGAGGTATCTCCGTCAGTAGCAACATTGGAAAAGTTTTCTGCAAAGTCCTGTATGGTCCAAGTGAGGGAGCTAGTAGAGAACTACTCATTGGAGATCTCGGACCTGGACGTGGTGGCAAACCAGGGTAAAAAAAAATCGTCAGAGAAAGGGTCATGGAGGATTGTAACCATAATTGGAGAGAGGGTGTCAAATCAAAGAGGTCTTTGAGTGGCCTGCGTGATAAAGAGAAGCCAGGTTTTGAAGAGTACCTTGATGGCACCTTTTGGGGTCACTGTTGTTTAAGCTGAGGTCGCGATCCCTGGAGCTGAGGGGAAAAATTGTGAAAGATGGTGAAAGACAGTGAAAGGGAGTGCCAGATGTGTAACTTGGGCATGGTGGAGACCCTGGAGCACTTTCTTCTAGAATGCCCAAAGTACCAGTCTAAAAGAACGAGATTCACTGGGAGTATAATGGGGAAGTGGGATGGGAGAATGAAGGACATGTGGTTAGGGGGAGACTCAAAGGAGAGGGTTAGTATGCTAATCGGAGAGATTGGGAAGAATGGGGCAAGGGATGTCATCAAACAGTTCATCTCCGAGTGTTGGGAGGAGAGGAGAAGCGTGGGAATAGGGAGGCAGTTAGGAGAACAGGGGTAACCAAGGCCTTCACGTCCGAAAACCACGACAAATCAGCGACTGGCCAAATTGTTATTATTATTGTGACTTCACCACATGTGTCATAGGTAACTTGAGATGTTGGAAAATTGACAAATATCAGTTTCAGCTGATTTTTAATTGAGAATTAGGCAAAAATAAACGAGAAATAAATACACCATACTAACAAGTTTATTACTTGGATTCACTTATCGAATCAAACATGCAAACTCCTGCCAGAATCAAGTAAAAAACTAGATTGAGTTATTTGTGTGCAAAGCACACAATGGTGTATCCCCGCATTTCCTTAGCAACACCTTAGCATAGTTTTAACGTTTCAAATTAAATACCCAAGGAGCCTTTCGATGAAAACTGATTTTCTAACGATGAAAGTGGTTCCACTGGAACCACTTGGGGCAAAATCAAAATTCCGAAACCTTCAAGCATATCTAGAAATTTACCTGAACAAATTAGCTTAGTTTAAAGATTTGAATTAAATACCCTAGGAGCCTTTCAATAAAAACTGATTTTCTAATGTAAAAAGTGGTTCCACTGGAACCACCTGGGGCCTATCAAAATTCTGAAACCTTCATGCACATCTGGGGATGCTACCCTGAACACCTTAGCACAGTTTAAATGTTTCAAATTAAATACCCTAGGAGTCTTTCGATGAAAATTGATTTTCTAACGATAAAAGTTGTTCCACTGGAACCACTTGGGGCCAAATCAAAATTCCCAAACCTTCATGCACATCCAGAGATGTTACCTGAACACATTAGCATAGTTTAAATGTTTCGAATCAAATACCCTAGGAACCTTTTGATGAAAACTAATTTTCCAAAGATAAAAGAGGTTCAACCAGGACCACTTGGGGCCTATCAAAATTCCGAAACCTTCAGGTACATCTAGAGATGCTACCTGAACACATCAGCATAGTTTCAACATTTCGAATTGAATACCCTAGCAGCCTTTTGGTAAAAACTGATTTTATAACGACTGGATTCACCTGAACCACCTGGGGGCCAAATCAAAATTGAGAAACTTTCATGCACATCTTGAGATGTTACCTGAACACCTTAGCATAGTTTTGATGTTTCGAATTAAATACCCCAGGAGCCTTTCAATGAAAACTGATTTTCAAACGATAAAAGTGGTTCCACTGGAACCACTTGGGGCCAAATCAAAATTCTGAAACCTTCATGCACATCTAGAAATGCTACCTGCTCACATTAGCATAGTTTTGATGTTTACCCTAGGAGCCAACGATGAAAACTGATTTTCTAATCAAATTTTTGAAACCTTCATATACATCTAGAGATGTTACCTGAACAGATTAGCACAGTTTAAACGTTTCGAATTAAATACTGTAGGAGCCTTTCAAAGAAAACTGGTTTTCTAACAATAAAAGTGGGTCCATGGGAACCACTTGGGGGCCAAATCAAAATTCCGAAACCTTCATGCATGTCTAGAGATGCTACCCATTTCGAATTGAATACCCTTGCAGCCTTTCAGGGAGTGATGTACGGACGAACGTACGGAAGGGGTCAGCTGAGTGGGCGAAGAAGTCGCCTTGTCATTCCTCGAGTCACCTTGGCTTACATTGGGGGCAAAATTCAAGTCGCCCTCCAGAACATCCTTGGGGGACATGGCAGTTTTATGCATTTTCTTGTGTTTTATTAAAAAAAAAACGTTTCCGCATTCATTAAGTAAACACAAATGCTCTTAAAATCCATCATACAGTTCTAAAAATAGCCTAATTTTATATTTGTGAAAAGAGTTGTAATGGCATAGTCATTCGCACAATTCGCCCCAACTGGTAAGCAACCAGCACAAAGTGGCTGTTTAAAACAAAGTGCCAGCAAAACCAACTAATCACTCAAGATGCGCATTGTGTCAATTTGAATTTATTAAAATTAACCACCGTTTAAAAGAATAAAAAATGTGAAGGACAGTTCATACATAAAAAGTCAAAATTGCTTATGGTTACAGTACATTCTTTTCCATTGAGAAATTTGTTCCTTTGAAATTGGCAAAGCAATTTGCATTGAAAGTTTTTCTTTGAAAATTTGTGTTCCAAGGTGGTTAAATGTAATAAGGCTATGATATAAATCACATATATAAGGATGGATAAAAATGGCAGGCCTTCATTGCACCAATCGGATGTGTCAATGTAAGATAGTCAGCAGAAATTGTCATTTTTCTACACAGGGACAGAAGGGAAGGGAGACAACTGTAATATTTTGTCATTTAACTTAGAAATAAATTAACTCAAATTGTTAAGCTTGCTTAAATAACGAAGGTTATCAAAAACGTTTTTAACTACGCTTTTCAATTCAATTAGGGCATTCAGAAACCATGAATGACCCAGCTTCTTATGTGAAATTGAAATTTATTTTAAATACTTAAATATATTTTTTTCAAAAGAATATTCCTTCTCTAAATGAGAACACCATCACAATGGGTAATTCTAAATTCCGAATCCACTGCACTGAGGCAAAAACAAAATCAACTGCATGGTAACCATAACCATAGACATCACTGGTAGGCAAAGAGGGCATTCAGAAACCATAAAAGACACAGTTTTTCTTGGGGGGGAGGGGGGGGGGTATTTTTTCTCCACAATTCCTCATGTTAGCTATTGTCATGTCCTCTATGTACATTCATATATGTTTTATGTATTTTTTTTAACTTCTTCCTCATGTCCACTGACTTCTCCCTCCTGGCCTCTGACTTCTCCCTTAGTCTCTGGAGGGAGAAGCCACTTCTCCCTAAAATCAGCTGACAGAGAAGAACACTCTCACCATGGCTAATGCTAAATTTCAAATCCACTGCATTGAGGTTAATACAAAATCAACTGCATGGTAACCCTAGTCATCACTGTTAGGGAAAGGGTATTCAGAAACCATGAACGACAGTTTTTTTTTTTTTTTCGGGGGGGGGGGGGGGGGGGGGAGGGAGGATTTTAACCTACATTATCGTTATATACAATCTGACTTAGTTTTGTGTGTGTATGTATGTTTGTATAACTTTTATTTATTTTTTTCTCCACAATTGTGTCCTCTATGTACATTTATTTTGTCACAATGTCATACACGTTTTATGTTTTTTTCTGATTTCTCCTTCATGTCCACTGACTTCTCCCTCCTGGCCCCCCTGACTTCTCCCTAAAGTCTCTGGAGGGAGAAGTCACTTCTCCGTAAAATCAGCTGCCAGACTGCCCCCTGACGTATGGATGGAGATCCCGACTATATCCCCGCATTTTTGGAAATGAGAGGATAATAAATAAATGGATGAGAATGGATTGAATTTTATGTCAGTTTTAGCTCACTCCTGCGGTATGAATCAGGAGAATAATTTAAACATATTTCATTTATGTCAAATCAGGGAAAAGTGGGATTGGACATATCTTAGGCCATCATTCATACTTTTATGGACATTGAGCTGTTCTGGATGAGTTTTTTTTTAATTTCTGAAACCTCATTGTGCAAACAGGAAATGAAACTAACCTTTCTGGTGGAATCAAACTAACTATACGTCCTTCCATACCTATTATGATGTTTGTCAAAGCAACTCATAATTTCAATGGGAAGGAAGGGGTGGGTGTCTGAAAATGCACTAGAAATATCACACAAGGTGGTGGGTGGATGTAACAAGAGGCCCCAAGGGGCCTGAGGGCGCTCACCTGACATGGTAGCCTAAATATCAACCCAGAGAATTGATTTCAACAAGTTGCATCTGCTCCTCCTAAGAAAAGCTTCTACCAAATATCCAAAGATTCTTACCAGTGGATCTAAAAAAAAGAAGATTTTTAAAGAATATTCCTCATATTGAACTAAGTTATAATTCAGGCTCCCACAGGGAGCCCATATATAAACCCAGGGACTTGGCTTTAACAATCTTGAATCTCACACCGCTAAGGATGCTGCATACCAAATATCAAAACATTTCGACTGCTGGATCTGAAGAAGAAGATTTTTAAAGAAACTTCCTCATTTTGAACTAAGTTATAATTCAGGCTACCACAGTGAGCCCAAATATGAACCCAGGGACTTGGCTTGAACAAACTTGAATCTCACCCCCCTAAGCATGGTGCATACCCAATATCAAAAGATTCTGCCTGCTGGATCTTGAGAAGAAGATTTTCAAAGAAATTTGCCTGAAATGCACTAAGTTCGAATTCGGGCTTCTATAGTGAGCCCAAATATAAATCCAGGGGGGCCGATTTGAACAAACTTGAATCAGCTCCACCCCACAATGTTGCATACCAAATATCAAAAGATTCTACCTGCTGGATGTGGAGAAGAAGATTTTTTAAGAAATTTCCCTGAAATGCACTAAGTTCGAATTAAAGCTTCTATACTGAGCCCCAAATATAAACCCAGGGCGCCGATTTGTCTACCTGCTGGATCTGGAGAAGAAGATTTTTTAAGAAATTTCCCTGAAATGCACTAAGTTCGAATTCGAGCTTCTATACTGAGCCCAAATATAAACCCAGGGCGCCGATTTGAACAAACTTGAATCAGATCCACCCCACAATGTTGCATACCAAATATCAAAAGATTCTGCCTGCTGGATCTGGAGAAGAAGATTTTTGAAGAAATTTGCATGAGATGCACGAAGTTCGAATTCGAGCTTCTATACTGAGCCCAAATATAAACCCAGGGGGCCGATTTGAACAAACTTGAATCAGATCTACCCCACAATGTTGCATACCAAATATCAAAAGATTCTGCTGCTGGATCTGGATGGAGAAGAAGATTTTTTAATCTTTTTCCCATTGCCTAGTGTTAAAAAGTGCTGACTCAGCACTTTTTCAAAGTCCTGAAGAAGTACCTTGTGATCAAACCGATAGGGATTTTTTTTAACCATTCTATTCTACTGGATAAAAGTAAGCTTTATACAAAATAAGAATTATCTGTGCCATGTAGTTTTGGAGATATGGCAGTTTTAAGGTTTTTCCTATTTTTAGCTCCCTAGGTTCCCACGGGGCAATGAGAAATTTTTTTTTGGCATCAATCAACTACTTATGACCCATTATCATCTCATGTCAAATTTGGTTCAAATCGACCGGACGGTTCTAAAAATAGAAATTTTAGGCGTGGCCAAAATTTTTGCCCCTCCCATAACGAAGGCAAATAATGCCCGACAAACTTCTCTTGAACAAACTTGATTCTAAACCTCAAAAGGACTTTTATACCACATATCAAGTCTCTGCTACTGGTGATTCATTAGAAGAAGATTTTCAAAAAATTTGGCCATTTTTTACCCACACCTCTGCTCAATATGAGCCGAATCCTATTTTGGATAAAAATCAAAATGCCCCTTTATAACCACTTCTTACATGAAATTTAATTAAAATGTGGCCAGTGGTTTAGGAGAAAGAGGCTCAAACACCACCTTCACGCAGGACGACGGACAACAGACGACGGATGACAGACGACGGACGAAGAGTGATAAGAAAAGCTCACCCTGACTTTCAGTCAGGTGAGCTAATAAAAAAGGTCTAAACCGAAAAATGGGACCTTACGATTTCAACTAAGACCCACCCCCCCCCCCCCCCCCCCCACCCCCAAACAGAACAAAATTTTTGTTTTGTTTTCAACTCCTGTGGTTCTCTCTAACCCCTGCATCCCACCAAAAAAAAAAACAATTCCAACATAAAGTCCCTACCAGAAATCCTCCGACACCACCCCCCACCAAAATTTATATTTATATTTATTGGTGTTTAAGGTCACATATTTCTGCCCAATGGCTAACCATGACCGTGACAGTTTTACGGGTGGAGGAAGCCGGAGTACCCGGAGAGAACCACCGAGCAACGGCAAGCAACTGTCAGCTCCCCAACATACCAACTCCACACAAGCAGGGTTAGCATTGGTTGAAGACAGGTGCTCCATCAGAGCTCAAAATAAGCAGTGTCGCGTCGCTTTTTGCTATGCAAAACTTGCAAAAAGCTACACAATGTTTAATTATGTATAGCATTTTGCGATACAAGATAATCAACTGCAGCCTATTAGGCTGCAGTTGATTATCTTGTATCGCAAAATGTAAAAGAAAATTTGCAAACAAATTTGAAAACTATTTCACTGATTCTTTACTTCTGATTGTGGAACATTCCAGGCATAACTCAGATTAACTCTCCATCAAGCATCATTTGCAACTTCATATGTAAGATGAATTCTATTGGTTTAAGTTCTTACTGTTTTACAACATTTTGCATAAAATGCCCATTAAAAACAAGAGGCTCCAGGGGGCCTGAGGGCGCTCACCTGACATGGTAGTCTAAATATCAAACCAGGGACTTGACTTGAATAAGCTGCATACGCCCCTCCTAAGAAAAGCATATACCAACTAGATGAAGTGATTGTGCCCACACAATACACAGGATTTTCCTTCTATTTTCAGTTCCTGCACTTTTATGTCCCAAAATTGAGATAAACGCATAAAAAACAGATTTTTTTCCCAAACAAAATACTTTCAGCCTAAATTTTTTTCTTCTTCTTAAAACGCATAAAAAACGATAAAACAAATTTCAGGATTTTGGTCCAAAATTTTCTAGGTCCCACCGGACCCCAAATTTTCGGTGTAAAAAAAAAAAAATTTTTTTGTCTTAAAATTGACAGAAACGCATAAAAAACAAAAAAACAAAAATTATGGATTTTGGTCCAAAATTTTCGAAGTTCCACCCGGACCCCAAATATTCAGGGTAAAAATTTTTTTTTTTTTTTTTTGTCTGAAAACTGACCGAAATGCATAAAAAACAAAAACAAAAATTTCCGGATTTTGGTCCAAAATTTTCGAAGTCCCACCCGGACCCCAAATTTTTGTCTTAAAATTGAGAGAAATGCATAAAAAAACACCTGTTACGACCTGTAATGTAATAAATGCCCATAATGTAATACCTACCCATAATGTAATACAAAAATGACCCATAATGTAATACGAACCCATAATGTAATAAAAAATGACCCATAATGTAATAAATGTAATAACGTGTAATAAATGTTAGCTACCCATAATGTAATAAAAATTTTTTAAAATTTGATACAAATTACACTTTTCCAGGCCCATAATGTAATAAAATTCTAAGCTTGATTTTTGTTTTTTCTCTTTCCTCCAGCAGTGCGTTCGGCTACTTATGACACATCCTGCGCCTTCATCAATGCTGCCAATGGCCCCTATGCCGTACACAGCCAACATGTGTGGGTGTGTTGGGATTACGATAGAGAGTATTCCGGGACCTGGGGTGGGTATACTCTGCTATGAGTGAGACATTATCCCTCTTCCATTTGTACCAACCACGCAAACGACTTCCTCACTAGCCTCTACTGCCCTGCCACAATCATATAGGTCTACCTTACAAGACATTCAATAATTTTGATTCCAGGATGGTCATTTATAACTGCAATCATCATATTCGACCGGCTGTTCACTTGCATAAAAGCAATGCGGGTAGCAGGTTCCTATACTGTTAATACTGTTGGATTTTGGTCCAAAATTTTCTAAGTCCCACCCAGACCCCAAATTTTCTGGGGAAAAAAAAATTATTTTTTTCTCTTAAAATTGACCAAAACGCATAAAAAACAAAAAAAAAATTTCAGATTTTGGTCCAAAATTTTCCAAGTCCCACCCGGACCCCAAATTTTCAGGTGAAAAAAAATTTTTTTTTTCTCTCTTAAAATTGACCAAAACACATAAAAATCAAAAAAACAAATTTTTCAGATTTTGGTCCAAAATTTTCTAAGTCCCACCCGGACCCCAAATTTTCAGAAGGGGGAAAAAAACAATTTTTTTTGTCTTAAAATTGACAGAAACGCATAAAAAAAAATCAAACGACACAGAGATCATTGCTGAAACATCTCGAAGATAAGCAAGAAGGGTGGGCAGATATATTGGATGGCATTTTGTTTGCATACAGATCTTCAGTGCACGCTTCAACTGGTGAGTTACTTCTCTATCAAGTTATACTAGAGGCAGCTGCCAAGGGTGGTTAATCCCCCCCATAATAATGCCTTGATACTGTAATGCCTCGATACTGTAACATACATTATTATGTTTGAGTGAATCAGTGAGTGATGATTTGAGTTTAAACAATTGGCTAAACTGGACAACAATTAGCCATACCTGCAAAAAGTGACCAAAGCACCAAAAAAGAAATAAATAGTAATAAATTTTATCTTGTATGTGGCTGCCACTGAAAGTAGTTGAACGGGCAGAGCTATCTAAGCTGAGAGGTCTCTTGTACATTATTAGGATGGTCTGATGAAGGAGGGAGGATCACACTGACGTGCAATGTTCGGGTTTATAAAACATAGCCAAACAACAGCTACTAAGAGCTTGATGAAAAACATCCTTTCCATAATTTGAACAACTGTGTGTAATCACTAATGCTCTAGACATCCTCTTTGATTTTTATATGCCCGTTTATAAAAACAGGACGTATTATGTTATCAGTCTGTCTGTCCGTCTGTCTGTCCATAAACAATTTGGTTTCCATTCAATCAAAGTCAAATTCCTTGACGGATCGACATCAAACTTTCAGAAGTTGTTTTTAGCAATAAAATAACGTCTTGTTCAATATTGGTATTTCTCAGTCCATCCGCTGCAGAGTTATTGCCCTTTGAAATCACAATTTATAAAGCCGAATGCCTTGATGGATTGACATTTCATTTCTGGACAATAACTTTAGTGGTAATGGTTTGAGCTGACTTAAATTTGGCATGGGGATTTAGTATGAAAAAATACAGGATAGGTTCGATTTATGTTTCTAGCAGGCCATTTGCAGTAGAGTTATGGCCCTTTATTTATGGGAATTTAGCCCAACTTCTCTTTTCCGGATGATAACTTTAGTTTGCCATGACCGATTTATTTCAAATTTTCAGTTTTTCGCATATACCCTTCCAGAGTTATTCCCCTTGAATTTGTGCATTTTGTGTTTTCCGAAATGATAATTTAGTATGGCCTGACTGATTTTTATTACGCCTGTTGAAAAACCGTTGAATTATGGAATCAGTCTGTCTGTCCATTTGCCCATCCGTCGGTCTGTCCGTTTGACAACATTTGGTTTCAAGATGATATTTTTTTTTTGATTGACTCCTAAACTTGGTATGTGGTTTAATCAAAACAAAAGACAGGTCAGGTTCGAATAGGGGGGTCAGTTCGAACTTCGAAGTTCCCCTGAATTATGGCACTTGTAGGACTAAGAATGCATCAAATATTTGGTTTTAATATTTGTTTTCCCGATTGGTTCCAAACTTGGTATGTTGTTTAATCAAAACAAAATACAGGTCAAGTTCGAATATGGGGTTGGTCTGAACAATTTTCACCCTCACCCCCATCCTTAACCCAATCCTTCAAAAATACAAGACGGGCGTATAATGTCCCGCAAGGCGGTGCTCTTGTTACTGAATTATCTAGAAGCTCCCAAATGGGATATCAAATTGTTTGATTAGATTTGTACAGACTAATATCTTTTGGAGATATGCATGAAATTAAAAAAAAACTGTTCTTATTATTATTACAGGTTATTCACCATTCTACCTGCTGTATGGGAGACATCCTCGACTCCCAGTGGAGATAACTGGTAATGACTCCAATGACCCACAGCCACCATTTTTGTCAGATGTTGATGAAATTATTAAAAAAATGGGATCACTTCATGAGACAGCAACTGGTCATGCAATGCAGAATATAAAAAAGGCACAGACAAGGCAGAAGAAGGCATATGATCGAAGAAATAACAATAAAAAAGCATTCAGCATAGGACAAACAGTTCTGATGAAAAATATGGCAAACTCTAACCGAGCTGGCGGGAAACTTGATAGCCGATGGAAGGGGCCTTATACCATCAATGAGATTGTAAGGGACAACGTTTATAGATTAAAGAATCACCAAGGTGTAGCCCTGAAAACAGCTATCAATGTATCAAGACTGAAATTGTATGTGGTGGGTAATGACTCCAATGATGATGAATCCTCAAATAGTGAGGAAAGTGTTCCTTCTGAGCCAACCAATGACGATTGTGTTATAGTAGACGAAAGTGATAGTGGTAGCCAGTCAGGGATCATTCGAGATTTCTCCTTGTCATCAGGTGAAAAAAAATGTATTCTGAGTGGTGAATGGGTGAATGACAATCATATAAACTATGGACAACTCTTGCTGAAAAGCAAGTTCCCTAGTGTTTCTGGCCTTCAAAATTGTTGTATTTTTGAATCTAAATCCTTTGACATTCCCAGATAGGAATTTGTGCAAATAGTGAACACTGAAGGCAACCACTGGGTTGCACTTTCCACAGTTGGCTGTTCGGTAGGAACAATTGAAGTTTTTGATAGTTTATATCGTCACATCAGCAAGGATTTTCAAGTACTCCTTAAGGACATTATGACTGGCTTTTCACCACTCAAGGTTGTATACCCAGAGACTGCAAGACAGAACAATACAAATGACTGTGGGGTTTATGCCATTGCTAACTGTCTGCATGTGTTAAGTGGTAATGCTGGTCCTTTTCGGTTTGAACACAAGCAAGTGAGGAAACATCTTTCCAGTTGTTTTCAAAAGGGTTATCTCACACCCTTCCCACTAGGTGACCATAACTCTCTCTTACCAGAAACACATTTCTATCTGTGACCTACTCATTGGAACTATAAATGTTAGTTATCAATTCCTGTTTCCAAAAAAAAAAAATTGTTTACGTCAAACCACCATTTTGTAGAGAATTTCATCCTGTATTAAGATTCATTATTCCCATTTGTAAATTTCTGTTCCAATTTCTAGTGTCAAGTGGGAGGTAAGATAAACTGGTCACAATATATTTTTCTCTTTTAACCACTTAAACATATGAGTATGAAGATTTGTATGTCTAAGTTGTTGAAAAAGAAAAACATTCAGGTTATTGTTTTTCAATTCATGTGTCTTAAGTTAGAAGAGAAAAAAATTCAGGTTGTTGTGAGTGGTGGGGTGGGATGGGGGGGGGGGGGAGTTTAGATGTCGTGACCAGTTTATCTTACCCCCCACCTGACACTTGAAATTGCCAAATATCTTTTTTTAGGGCAAACCACCATTTTGTAGAGAATTTAATCTTATATTAAGATTCATATTTCCCACTTGTAAGTTTGTGTTTCAGTTTCCAGTGTCATGTGGGAGGTAAGATAATATGGTCACAGTATCGTCTACCCTAGTCAAAATTTTTCTATTTTAACAACTTAAAAATGTGAGTAACGATTCCTATGTCTAAGTTGTTGGAAAAGAAAAACATCCAGGTTATTGTTTTCTGATTCATATGTCTTAAGTTGGAAGAGAAAATAATTCAGGTTGTTGTGAGTGTGTGTGTGTGTGGGGGGGGGGGGGGGGGGGGGGGGGGGGGAAGATGTCGTGACCAGTTTATCCTACCCCCCACCTGACACTAGAAATTGCCAACTTAAAAATGTGAGTATAACGATTTCTATGTCTAAGTTGTTGAAAAAGAAAAACATTCAGGTTATTGTTTTCTGATTCCTATGTCTTAAGTTGGAAGAGAAAAAAATTCAGGTTGTTGTGAGTGTGTGTGTGTGTGTGTGTGTGAGGGGGGGGGGGGGGGGGGGGGGGGAAGATGTCGTGACCAGTTTATCTTACACCTCCCCACACACCCCACCCCCCCCCCCCCACCCCCCACCTGACACTAGAAATTGCCAAATGTCTTTTTTTTAGGGCAAACCATCATTTTGTAGAGAATTTAATCTTATATTAAGATTCATATTTCCCACTTGTAAGTTTGTTTTACTGCTCATATCACCTTTTTGAAGAGAAATTCATTGAGGGCTTTGTTGACTCTATCAAGTGCCAGATATTTTGTTTGAATTTTATGCTGTAGTTTACGTAGTTTTTATTGTTATGATAATAAAAGTTCTCAACCGAAAGATATTTTTTCTTTATTTACTCAGAAATGATCTTATCCACCCCACACCTGAGTCACAAAAGGCTGGTTTTCTTCTGATTTTTTGCTATATTTTCCATTCTCAAAATTCCTGAACTTAAGTTGTAAAAGGTGACAAATATTCTGATGGGGTGGGGAGGGGGATCATGGTTAGGTTATGACTACCCCCTTCCCCCAACAGACATTCAAAGTTTTTAAATTATTTTTTTGGCTCATACAACGATACTGCTGAGAATTTTATTCATATTTTCAAATAAAAAAACATGTCAAAATATAGGGTTTGTTGCCGCACTCTCAAGGCCAGACTAACAAGTTTTCAAATTGCCCCTCATGCTTTTTAATATAACAGAGGGGTACTAAAGCAAATTCTTTAAAAAGTTCTGTGATTAAATTGAAAGATAAAAAAAATTCAGGTGGGGGGTAAGATAAACCAGTGGGGGGAAGATAAACTAGTTTATCTTCCCCCCCCCCCCCCCCCGGGGGGGAAGTTATACAGGGGGGGGAGATAAACTGTTACACCGGACCCCAAATTTTCAGGGAAAAAAAAAAATGTTTTTTGTCTTAAAATTGACCGAAAGACATAAAAAACAAAAACCAAAAAATTTCCGGATTTTGGTCCAAAATTTTCTAAGTCCAACCCGGGGGACACACTAAAAAGTGTAGCCCGAGCCCGAGCTGAGAATATGGTGTAGCTGAGAAATAAAGTTTCGTTTTCTTTCTTATTTATCGTTACATTTCAGTTATTTTTTGGTATATAAATCACTGGTAGCCAAATGAATCTAGACAAAGTGAAATGGGTATTTTTAAGCGTATATTTCGTGAAATATACGAAAACATTACTCCAAGAGACACTAACAAGAGCACCGCTGGGCATTGCATCATACGCCCGTGAACTGTTCAAATTGTACCATTTTAACACATTTGCAATTTTTTTAGAGTGCGAGAAATTTATACTGGCATATATATATATGTTACGGTCAGACTTTGAAATCAGTGATTTTGTGAAATGACTAAATTTTTCAGTCATTTGAGAAAAAGACTAAAAATTAAGGACAATAGCTTCACAAAAGGACTCAATAATTTAATAATTTCAAAAAAAAATTCTTGATTTCACAGTTTGACTGTAACATATTTACATAGATATATATATATTAGAAACACTGAAGCTTCCTATCTTTAGTTATTTATTTATTGGTGTTTGAGGTTAGAGGATTTCCAACTCAAGCATTGGTGAATGAATCCTATTTGGACTGTAAAATCTTATTTGTTTTCCAAAGAAAACAAGTACTGTTTCACTTCATGTGGTTTACATAGAGGCATGTGTATAGAAAAAGATATAAAGTTTAAATAAAACACATCAAAACCAAGAGATTTATTTGACTGGTCAGTTTGTTAATTGGGTAATTATTTGACCAGTTAATTATTTGACGCAGTAAGTCACACAATATTGGTGTGTTTTCTTTGAACTTCATACATTTTTATTTGCATTTTCCAATGTTTCATGGTAGTTTTGCAATATATCTGAAGTGAGTATTAGATTTATATGGTTGAGACCCCATGATCACACTGTGAACCTGTTCGACCTCTCTAGCTTCACTTGACAGTGATTTGTCATGCTGCAAAATTATAAAGGAAGCCAAAGTGTTTTCACTATTATGTATCAGTGCGAGAGGTTTCAAGAATTACTTTACCTTATACATCATATAATGCAGGCGTTAAGGCAGGACATCAGTTCCATGCAACCCCACACAAGCTTGTGGTCTGAGTAATACACTTCCAATGTTCCACGCTGAGAACAGTCTTTGTTTGTGAAAATAAAATCAATGCAGGAACCATGGTCATTAGTTGGTTTCGATATAACTGGCTGATAACCCATCTCTTCAACTAATATAGTCTCAAGGGCATGTTTATCTGGAGAATTGCTGTTCCAGTCTATGTTAAAGTCACCAATGATAACACTATCAAGGTCTGTGTCATATTTTTCAAATAAAGTATGTAGATTCGGACATAATATGTTGTAGGAAACTTTACGAGGCTTGTAAGCACAAACAAATAGGATGTCTATTGTTTTTAAAACACAAACTTCAATGTCATTTCTGGATTCATCTACAGGAAAGTTCCCCTCCATGGACGATTTACTATAGGCTGCCAGTCCATAAGGAGAACAACATTGATTACTTCTAGAAGACAAGTTTGAAGCCAATCGAAAAACAAATACTAAAGTTATCATCCGGAAACCAAATATTTGACGAAGAATTCTATGTCCAACAGGGGCCATAATTCAGGCAAAAAATGTTCAGACCGACCCCATATTCGAACTTGACCTGTATTTTGTTGTGATTAAACCACATACCAAGTTTGGAGCCGATCGGAAAACAAATACTAAAGTTATCATCCGGAAACCAAATATTTGACAAATTCTAAGTCCAACAGGGGTCATAATTCAGGCAAAAATTGTTCAGACCGACCCCATATTCGAACTTGACCTGTATTTTGTTGTGATTAAACCACATACCAAATTTGGAGCCGATCGGAAAACAAATACTAAAGTTATAAAGTTATCATCCGGAAACCAAATATTTGACGAATTCTAAGTCCAACAGTGGCCATAATTCAGGTGAAAAATGTTCGGACCGATCCCATATTCGAACTTGACCTGTATTGTGTTGTGATTAAACCATATACCAAGTTTGGAGCAGATCGGAAAACAAATACTAAAGTTATCATCCAGAAACCAAATATTTGACGAATTCTAAGTCCAACAGGGGCCATAATTCAGGCAAAAATTGTTCAGACCGACCCCATATTCGAACTTGATCTGTATTTTGTTGTGATTAAACCACATACCAAATTTCGAGCCGATCGGAAAACAAATACTAAAGTTATCATCCGGAAACCAAATATTTGACGAATTCTAAGTCCAACAGTGGCCATAATTCAGGCGAAAAATGTTCGGACCGACCCCATATTCAAACTTGACCTGTATTTTGTTGTGATTAAACCACATACCAAATTTGGAGCTGATCAGAAAACAAATACTAAAGTTATTGTTCGGAAACCAAACGGACGGACAGACGGACAGACAGACAGACGGACGGACAACGCCATACTATAATACGTCCCGTTTTTCAAACAGGCGTATAAAAAGTGTAGCCGAGAATCTGGTGTGGCCGAGTAATAAAGTGTTGTTTTCTCGTTTGTTTATCAATTAATTTCAATAATTTTTGGTATATGTATTAGTGATAGACAAGCGAATCCAGACGAAGTGAAATGGATATTTTAAACAGTATATTTTGAAAGAAATACGAAAAAATAATTCCGAGAGACACTGACAAGTGTAGCTGAATTTCCGAGCCAGTTAATTAACTGGCCCGGCTCCGATATACACTTGAAAGTGGATCTGGATTGCCGAGCTAGTTAATTAACAGAGGCGAGTATGGATTGTGTCAGAACAAGAATTTCAACGGGCGATTGAATTGACTAGCTGGGTTATGAGTTAAGAAACAACAACGACCGGTTAAAGTCATCTTTTATTCTAGATAATCACTTAAAAATGAATAAAACGAGGTTGCGTGAAAAAAGTTTATAACACATAACATAAACTAAAAACAAAAAATAGAATAGCCATGAATACCCATAGAGAGCCCAAATATCGACCCAGGCAATTCATTTCAATAAACATGTGAAACAATCTTCCAACGATGTTATATGTGAAATTTTAAAGCTTTTGGAGCAGTGGTTTGGGAGAAATGTAGTCTTATGTTTTTCCCATTACCCACAGTGTTAAAAAATGCTGACTCAGCACTTTTTCAAAGTCCCCAAAAAGTACCCCATGATAAAACCGATGGCAATTTTTTTTGACCATTCCATTCTGTTGGTCCTAAGGAAGCTTCACAACAAATAAGAATTCTCAGTGCCGTGTAGTTTTGGAGATATGGGTGTTTTCATTTTTTTTCTATTTTTAGCTCCTGTGGTTCCCACGGGGCTATGGGAAAATAAATCTCGGCATAAATTAGGTACTTATGACCCAATAAGCACTCACGTAAAATTTGGTTCAAATCGGCCTTGCGGTTTGGAAAATAGAAATTTGGGGCGGGGCCAAAATTTTTGCCCCTCCTTTAACATCGTCAAATATAGCCCCTCCAACTTTTCTTGAACACACTTGAGTCTACACCTCAAAAGGAAGCTGCATACCAAATATCAAGTCTCTGCTATTGCTGGTTCTAGAGAAGATGATTTTTTTTTCAGTCAGGTGAGCTAGTAACTTCAAGCCCATCAAATTAAAAATCCCAACTTCCATTCTGAAAATTCTATCAAATAACCAAGACGCCAATTGAAAATATCCATGCAACCCTTAAAGGCAGTTCAGTTGAAAGAAACATAGTAATTGTTTCATGTGTTGCAGATCATTTGGAAATGCCCAGAAATGGATGGAAACTATTCTATCTACTTAGAAGAATTCAATACAAAACAGCATAACATAACTCTGGTATACAATAATAGCTATGCAATTTTTACAAAATGCTATTCATTTTTTGGAAATTTGTAGCATTTTGCTACGCAAAGAAAAAAAGTTATTTTGAGCACTGTGCACCATCGACGTGCAGTACGCCTTAGTACACAGTGTCACCGTGCCCCCACGTGGGCAATGGGGGTGAAGTGTCTTGCCCAAGGACACAACGCGGTTGCCGCAGGTGGGATTCGAACCAAGGACCCCCCACCAAAAAACAATTCCAACATAAATGAGGTCATAAACTACATGACAAATTTTTTTCACATCTGCCGATTGGTTTTGAAAATAGAAATTTTGAATGGAGCCCAAATTCTGACCTATGGAGTTTCTTTGTAAGAAAATGAATCTGCATCACAAAAGTAAGTTCCATACCAGAAATCTAAGCATTATTGCAAGTGGCTTATGAGAAGATAATTTTAAATGCATTTTGGGCTTATGGAGCATTCATTCCACCCCAAGGGATATAGTTATGTTTGAGGAAAATCAGAAGAGTAAACTCCACCAACCTGAAGATGGCAGCAAGCTTCATTTGAATAAAGTAGAAGAGGTCTACTCCAAAGATGGTCTGTGACACACATGTAAATGAATGAATAAGGCCCAGTGGTTTTAAAGAATAAGAAAAATGTCAAACTAGAGAATTATTGCTACCAGTAAATTCAAGTCTGTGTGAAAATGGTCAAAACATCAGAAATAAACAAAATAAAAAGAGAATTTGTGGAGGCTTATTTTTGGGGGGTAAAATATTTTTTAAGAAGGTTTTTGTTATCAGTATTAAACCCCTAGCACCCTGGGAGTACAACAGAATTTTCTCCAATGAGTCTGTTTTTCATTTGTGTTACTATGAATTTAACCAATTATAACTTGTTTGACGGGGCGCATTGAGCTCTGTCAAACAAAGTACATGTATATTTAGTTAAATATCAAACTGCATTATGGGAAATATTTGCTGCTGAAACTGTTGCCATTTTGACATCAGTGTGCAGAGGGTTAAAGATATTCATACTGGAATCAGATAAATATTTTCCAAGAAACCAGAAAAACATATATGTGACAGCATTAAGCGGGTTCGATCAAGGAATCAGAAATGGACATTTTTGCCTCTGCCACCTCTGGAGGTTTTGAGAAGGTTAAAAACATTGAACTGAAGCATTTCCATTCCACCTGATTAAAATAATAACATGTTACTCTACTGCTCTGGAAAATGAATGTTTGAATAACAGTAAATTGGTTTCTAGTTTGAATAACTGTAACAGATATTGATTCAGGATAAACTACTGCAAAAATGCTGACTCTGCATATTTTCAATGCCTCCTACAGAACATCCTGAGGCAATGAATGGCAATGTTTTTAACCACTCCATTCTTCTGGTCTCTTCATACCAAACAACAGTTCTCTGGTGATGTTAGAAACATAAGCTTTTGTATTTTTTTCTATTTTCTTCCCCAGCGGTTGCCACAGGGCTGTGAAAAAATTTTTTCAGGCATCAATCCATTACCTGGGAACCACTGAAAGTACATGCAAAATTTGGTTCAAATTGAAGAAGATGGCAGCTGCTTCATTTTTACAAAAGAGAAAGGGTATATTCCATAGATGGTCTGTGCAATATATGTTTGAATTTGGCTTCGTCTTTGTGAAGAAGACAAGTTTCCAAAACATAACAGACGATGGATGCCAAGTGATGGCAATAGCTCCCACTGATTTGCAGTCAGGTGAGATAAAAGGAAACAAGCAGAAAAAGGAGAAAAATGAGTGATTTTTATTCTATCTGCAGAGGGCCCCATTCTTCAGCTTCACCATATTAATGCAGGGATAGGGCTAAGATTTTGACGAGAATCTGAGAATCCATTCACACAAATATTCATGCAACAAAGCCAGGGGAAATTCATGTACATTCTCATTGCAGCTCTAGGACTGAAAAACATTGAGTTAATATTTAGCTCTGAGCCTAACATGACAGCAGCAAATTATCTAACACAAGGCTAACATGACCTGAAATATCCTAACACTTTTCCAATAAAACTGTACAAATAATGGCTGTTATTGGAGCTGACTCAATGGTTCCTATGGCATCCATATTTGAAAGGCTTTATTGATAAACATTGTTTATGTTTTTTTTAAATTATCAAACTCAGTTTATATCCTAACAAGAGGCACCAGGGGGCCTGAGGGCGCTCACCTGACATGGTAGCCTAAATATCAACCCAGAGAATTGATTTCCACAAGTTGCATCTGCTCCTCCTAAGAAAAGGTGAAACCCAATATCCAAATATTCTGACCAGTGGATCTAAAAAAAGATTTTTAAAGAATATTCCTCATATTGAACTAAGTCATAATTCGGGCTCCCACAGGGAGCCCATATATGAATCCAGGGACTGGGCTTTAACAAACCTGAATCTCACACTCCTAAGGATTCTGCACACCAAATATCAAAACATTCCGACTGCTGGATCTGAAGAAGAAGATTTTTAAAGAAAATTCCTCATTTTGAACCAAATTACAATTCGAGCTCCCACAATCGGCCCAAATATGTACCTAGGGACATGGCTTGAACAAACTTGAATCTTACCCCCCTAAGGATGCTGCATAAAAAATATCAAAAGCATTCATCTGCTGGATCTGAAGATTTTTAAAGAAAATTCCTCATTTTGAACTAAGTTGTCATTCATGCTCCCATAGTGAGCCCAAATATGAACCAAGGGACTTGGCTTGAACAAACTTGAATCTCAGCCCCATAAGGTTGCTCCATGCCAAATATCAAAACATTCCAACTGCTGAATCTGAAGAAGAAGATTTTTAAAGAAAAATTCCTCATATTGACTAAGTTATAATTTGGGCTCCCACAGGGAGCCCAAATATGGACCCATGGACTTGGCTTTAACACACTTGAATCCCCCTCTCCCCCCCCCCCCCCCCCCCCCCCCCCCCCCCAAGGATGCTACTCACCACATATCAAATCATTCCGACTGCTGGATCTGAAGAAGAAGATTTTTTAAGAAAATTCCTCATTTCGAACAAAGTTACAATTCAATCTCCCACAGTGAGCCCAAATATGGACCTAGGGACATGGCTTGAACAAACTTGAATCTCACCCCCCTAAGGATGCTGCATACCAAATATCACAAGATTCTGCCTCCTGGATCTTGAGAAGTTAAAAAATTTATAGTAATTTATATATTTTTTATACTTACCAATGACCCAGACATAGCTGGTGCTAACTCTTAAAATATAGGGCCAAACACAAATTTTGCCCCCCAATCCCCAAAATTTGCATCTAAAACTAAAGAAAACATGTCCTGAAAGGCCCTCCACACTTCGCCCCTACTGCGCATGCGCAGTGTCAAGGACGTTCCGAAATTGGCGCCATTTATCATTCTAATAACCAGTGCCTGGTAAGCGCTATGTACTCAGCGGGGAGGCAAGAGTTCCCAACTCCTGGGAGGGCCATCCCCGTCTGGGTCATTGGTAAGTATAAAAAATATATAAATTACTATAAATTTTTTAACATTTTTATACTGTACCAATGACCCAGACATAGCTGAATAGTAAAAAGGCTGGAGGGCCAAGGACATAGAGCAAAATGGAATACGCTCAATAAAATAAAATAGAGTCATCCCCTGTAGGGAAAAGAAGTAATAGGCCTTACATGTATCTTTCTTATTTATGATAAATTAGAGAGATACAACACCTTCCAAAATTGAGCTTCATACATCCATGTACTCTATTAATATCCAATATAATCCTTATACTAATAATTTTTAAAGTAAGCCAATAATAAAGTAAGTCTAGAGAATAGAGACTCTTATACTCCTAAAAGTGTCTGAGAATTGCATAATCATGTCCGTTGACATATGCAATATTCAAAAGCTATACTTAAAAAACTAAGACTTGAATGAATTTTAAAAACTTAAACTTCTCACTAAACAACCATCCCAATAACAGCTCAGAATTACTAACTCCGGAGGAGGTATCCCCTTGTTTTCATAGTAAAACAGGTGACCCAAGGGAACACCCTCCCCCCCCCCCCCCCCTTTTTCTTGCCCTGGGTCAAATAGCCCAGAGCGAAGAGGGCAGCCGAACGGAGACACTGCCGAAACAGACAGCCTACCTAGCTATAGTAGCAACTGTTAAGTGAATGACATTCTGAGCAGTAGATAATAGACCTAACAAAAGAGGCCTCCAGAAATTGACTCGATATTTCTAAGATAAAATTCATGAATGTGGATGGCTGAGCGCAATGAGCGGCCTTCAAAAATCTATAATAGCGACACTATTAATGTAAGCCCAAGAAGTAGAAGAACTCTTACTTCATGAGCCGAAATCTTAAGCACAACTGCTAAGTCAATGATATACCATAAGCAGTACCGATAGTTAATAGAATCCATTAACAATAAAATGGAGCGTAACGTCCTTCTACTAGACATCAAAGACAGAAGAAGCTTACGCCCTTGTAATAAACAGATATCTGTTTATAAATACATAAACTGTACCCGGAAAGAGTAAAGGCCTATGCCCATACGAAGACGGAAGGACCTTAAAATAATAGGTTCCAGATAATAGGAGCCTAACTCTTATGCAACAATCCAACCTAAATAGTAACGGAAGTATTGATTCCGAAACTATGAAAGTGAAAATCATCCATCGATAGTGCATGAAACTCACTGACTCTACAGTAAAAGAGAAACCAACAGAATTACTGTCTAAAAGGTCAGAATTTGAAAACTACTGTTTCCAGAGGCTCAAATGATTACTTAGCTAAATAAGAACCGAAGTTAAAATCCGTATAGGAATTTAATCTAAAGATTCTAAGTCTATTTATCAAAAAGTTACTAACTGACTTAGATAAAGAGACAAAAGACTCAATTGTAAACTATCGTAGAGTGCATAGGTATGAGGTAACATAAACCTATAACCTAAATAATAACAGGCTGCAGTAGATCTTGTGAAACAAGTATACTAAAAAATAGCAATGAGTAGTATGGAGGGATCAACAATATGAACATAATGATCCCTACACCACGACGGAAGAGCCTCCACTTTAGTCGCATAGAATAGCGAAGAAGAGGATCTCCTATAGTAAGAAATCGCGTCCAAAGCTCGTCCAGTACAGTGCTTACAATGCAATACGGACCACACAACGGAATACATGAAGGTTGCGACCTTGCTGGTTGTGAGAAAGATGACACGATTTACCCAGTGAAAAAAGATCCTCACATAGAGGAAGATTTCACGTTAAGACCCACAGTAGACAAGAGAGTAAATTACTCATGATCTCTGTGAAGATAGAGATGCTATCAACAGAAATGTATTGTGGTTGTTTATCTTAGCAATACCTGCTAAAACAACAGCGCCGGAGGATACGCGTATCCTATCATTCCGTCCTATAGATCAATAGAGCATTAACACTATTAGCTCAGAGATCTGGACAAGCCAACACATACGTCTGCAACTGATTAGCAAGCTGTGTCATAAATAAATCATCATTGGGCGCTCCCATAGATAGCAAATCTGATTGAATACTTGTTTGTTGAGAGTCCATTCTGACAGCAACAAGCGACCCGTAAGAGAACGGGAGTCCGATAAAACAATCAGACGACCCGGAATATGACGGACCAAAACTGAACTTGGTGTACTATAACCAACAGACGGATTCTTTCCATTAAATTGAATAACGGAAACGAAAGAGTGCCTCCCTGGTTCCGGAGATACGCCACTACTGTCGAATTAAAGGACAGGAATTTGGGCATGCGTTTCTGAATAATGTTCATGCAATGACATAAAGCAAGCCTAAAAAACATTATTCCGCAGAAGTTAAACTGATAGCTAAAAGACTGCGGAACCCAAAGACCCTGGCACTTCGAATCCGTAGGGATCAGTATATATCCCAATCTGTTTGACTGGCAACCGTCATAACAGCCACACTCGGGTCCGGCAACTGCGGCGGCACTCTCTGAGTCAACCACCGAATGTTTGCCCCAGTCTGAATCTCTTGTAACACTAGATAGACAAGAGAACGTATAAATCGAGCAATTCATGGATTGCCGGAAAGTTGCCGTCGAAGAGAAGCTCCTCCGAGAACGAAGCGACTCTGAGAGAGTTCTTAACCTTACTATCCACGCGTGTGGATGTAGCTAGGGCTGCGTCACGTCTAACCAACTCCAATCAGCCACTGAAGGGCGGAGTTATACGTGAACAAACTACTGCCCTCAAAAGAAATTACATTGAGAATACTATCCCGTAAATCTTTTCTTGAAGACGTAATGATAACGCCTCAGTAAGGCGGATTACGTATAATAAAGCGTCTAAGTTAAGTCTGCTATACATAATGTCGTTCCCAACATTGAAATTGGAAAAGACATAAACGGCGAAAAAGAATATATGCAGTCTTTAATCACACCGTCTAGACGCATATGAACTCTCGGTATGCCCTGCTCTGCCAAAATAAACTATTTGTAAAAATGATAAAATGGCAGAAATGAGCAACGCGGACAAGAAACTAAACTATCATGCTTAGTAGCAGGCTTGTATATATATATATATATAGCGTCGAAAAATAAAACACATGTTGTAATGACAATATTGGACTGCGTCGGTAAGTCAGGGACAATGTCCCTGTACCGATCGAAAAATCCGAGTCCAATGACGCTATAAGTCTCTTATCCAAGATCGCAGCAATGAAGTCCGAAATAATAATCACTGGAAGATAATGCCAGAAGATATGAAAGGCATCTTCCGATACTACTAAAGGGAAAACTCGAAATCTTTCGAATCCCTTTCGCCATCCTGTCGGACCCTATAAAGCGTTCGGTCGTCCGTAGCTGATGCAACCGCGGACCGCACCGACCCAGCGCCGTCGGATAATTCCTGATTCGACCGAGAAACTGTCAATTGCTGGGATGCTGCGAAACAACTGTGCTAACTCGGATAGCACGTCCGTCACTGAGGCCTGAGGAGAAGCGGTCTTACGATGCATTGCCGCTGGAAGCTCCGTGATCGTTACCCCGTGCATACTTCCAATATGCGAGCGAACGGAGTGTATAGGCCTCGTGTCCCTTGGCTACCAGATGGCGCGACCTATTCGCCGTGGAATCACTGAATGCCGAAACTGATCGGATACTCGAGGTCACGTAGCCAATGTGCGGTCGTGTGCCCTGCTGTGCGGATGAGGAAGCATTAAAGACAGTCTCTCGGATTGTCAATATAACGGAGCGTCCCGAGCAACGGACATATGCTCCGAATGTAAAATATCTGAACCACAACATGCGGTCCCCCATGTTGTTGGGCGAGAGAGGAACCTCTCTCACTCACAGCCCGGACGGACCTGGACAAGCCAGGAACCAGACTAACAGGCTTCCTCCGATCTGTCCTCAATCTGCCGTCACTGGGTGAGTACTAAAGTAATTAAAGTGCTCGCATCACCCAAATCTCCTTCCTAGACCGCAACGGACGAACCCGGCAGCCGAACCATTCGATGAATGTACGCTACACCGGGTCAGCTAGCGAATGTCACTCCGTAAGCGATAGACATATTCCATGAGCACTTATTGCCGCTAACTCTTCATTAACTATGACGACAGAGGCACACTTTTGAAAGACATCTCCATAACTATTCGAACAAGAAACCAGAAATGCTTGGATAGCAAGCATAAAATAATAATATATATAGCGTCGTTCAATAATTCGAAAGTTTGTGTGACATTATTGGACTATGTCGGAACTGAGGGACGATGTCCCTGAACCGAACCAAAAATTTCTAAGTCCACCGACGCTATCAGTTTCTTATCCGGCATCGCAGCATATGTTGTTCCGAAAGGGAAAGCTTGAAATCCTCCGAATCCCTTTCGGTATCCCGTCGGACCGGATGAAACTTTCGGACGTCCGTACCCGCTTCCGCGGAGCGTCCCGACCCAGCATCGTCGGATAAAATATATGCGACAGATTCAGTTGATGCTGCGATAAACTGTGCTATTAAGGAAAGCACGTCCGTTCCCGAGGCCTGTGCAGTAGCGGACTTATGATGCATTGCCGCCGGAAGCTCCGTGTACGTTGACTCCCGCACACTTCCTATGCGAACGTCCGGAGTCTGCAGGCCTCGAGTCCCCGGCTACCGACCCAGCGCCGTCGGATAATTCTCGATCCGACACCGTTCTGTCGGCTGCTGGGATGCTGCGATAAGCTGTGCTATGTGCACAAGAATGTCCGGCGTCGAGACCTGCGGAGGCGCAGTCTATCGCTGCTTCGCCGAGGGCAGCTCCGCATCAGATGGCTCCCGCATACTTTTCCTATGCGAACGTCCGGAGTCCATCGGTCTCGAATCCCTGGCTGCCGGATGGTGTGACCTGGTCGCCAAAGAATCCTTGATCGGCGAAGCTGGTAATATATCGGCGGTCACGCAGCCAAGGTGCGGTCGTGTGCGCTGACGAGAAGAGGAAGCCTTAGCAGTCTCAGCGGACTGCCTATACAACGGAGCGTCCCGAGCGACGGACGTATGCTCCGCTAGCGACACATTTTGTACCACAACATCTGGGGCCAGATGTTGTTGAACGAGAGAGGGGCCTCTCTCGCTTGCCGTCCGGATGGACCGGAACGAGCTATGAACCGGACTAAAAGGCTTCCTCCGTTCTCCTTCCGATCCGCCGTCACTGGGTGTGCATTAAGTTAATTTTATAGTGCTCGCATCACCCCAAAATTCCTTCTAGACCGCAACGGACGAACCCGGCTGCCGAACCATTCGGTGAATGGACGCTACACCGGGCGAGCTAGCGGACGTCAAAGGCCGTCGAACCTACTAGGGTCCTCTTAGGCAATTGGCGTATTACATGAGCACTTTTCCACTAGCCCTTCATTAATTGTGACGACGGAGGCACACTGTTGGAAGACATCACAGATACATCACCCTAATCTTGATCGTCTGAAATAGAAATTGATAAAGTAGAGTGACCCTGCGGGGAAAGGACCGGAGTGTCCAAATCCCCAACAACATACCGTGACATACGCTTCCCATATTGTCATCGAAATCATACGATACAGAACAGGAGTTAATGCGAGTACACTGACCACATATAGAATGATAATAAAGTCAGAGGAAGACTTCCTCTTAAAACAATTGATCAATATCCTTTCAATGTGAAAAGAAAACAAGTCCTGGTACTCGCACTAACCCCTGGCAATCAAAATACATAATAATAATATGATCCATTAATATAGAAAAAATAATTGAAATCAAAATATTTTGAAAAAATATTTTTTCAGAACAGCCCAAGTTTCTGAAAAGTAACGTTGAGCCCCAATGGATCCCAAGCCTAAGTGTGGAAAAAAATTTTAAAAATATTTTAAACAATTTATTCAACACTTACGAACAATAATAATGTATCTAGTTATGATTAAAATAACATAAAGATATTATTTTTTAGAAATCCCCCCCTCACACAGAGGGCTGTTGTAAATGTAAACAATGAGTGTAAAAACACTAAAATAAGACTCCAGGCACCCAGGCCCGAAATCAGTTACCAAAAATACACTATCTGATGCAAAACAGAGACTTCCAGGGAAGAAACTGCAGAACATCAGATGGTAGATGCACAACACAATGCCTAACCACCCGTAGGTGAAGACGTAAACATGGGGAAAGAACAGAATTCATTCTGTTATTCAGCTAAAACTCCCAAGAAATTTTAGTAATAATAATTACAGAAACTATGCCAAAAGCATGGGAGAATAGCAAGGGGGAACTTAAAGGACAGGGAGAGAGGAAAACACTTGAAAAAACAGTGTAACTAAATAATCAGAATGACAACAAAATGGCTGCTGCCTTGAAAATAGGTAACTTAAATAATTTCATTAAAAAATTTTAAGTTACAGCCCTGATAATATTCTGTCACACATTCTTTTCCTCTCCTCCTTCTCTATCCTCCTTAGAATCACCATTTCACTAATATTTATGTGTCTGGCATCATTTAAACTGAGATTTAAAAGCACAAAGATCAGTCAGATGTTAACTGATGAAGGGCCAAACTTAGAATGATAAATGGCGCCAATTTCGGAACGTCCTTGACACTGCGCATGCGCAGTAGGGGCGAAGTGTGGAGGGCCTTTCAGGACATGTTTTCTTTAGTTTTAGATGCAAATTTTGGGGATTGGGGGGCAAAATTTGTGTTTGGCCCTATATTTTAAGAGTTAGCACCAGCTATGTCTGGGTCATTGGTACAGTATAAAAATGAAGATTTTCGAAGAAATTTTCCTGAAATGCACTAAGTTCGAATTTGGGCTTCTATAGTGAGCCCAAATATGAATCCAGGTGGGGGATTTGAACAAACTGGAATCAGATCCACCCCACAATGTTGCATACCAAATATCAAAAGATTCTGCCTGCAGGATCTGGAGAAGAAGATTTTTTAAGAAATTTGCCTGAAATGCACTAAGTTCGAATTCGAGCTTCTACAGTGAGCCCAAATATGAATCTAGGGAGCCGATTTGAACAAAATAGAATCAGATCCACCCCACAATGTCGCATACCAAATATCAAAAGATTCTGCCTGCTGGATCTGGAGAAGAAGATTTTTTAAGAAATTTGCCTGAAAAGCACTAAGTTCAAATTTGGGCTCCTATACTGAGCCCAAATATAAACCCAGGGAGCCGATTTGAACAAACTTGAATCAGATCCACCCCACAATGTTGCATACCCAATATCAAAAGATTCTGCCTGCTGGATCTTGAGAAGAAGATTTTCAAAGAAATTTGCCTGAAATGCAGTAAGTTCAAATTTGGGCTCCTATACTGAGCCCAAATATAAACCCAGGGGGCCGATTTGAACAAACTTGAATCAGATCCACCCCACAATGTTGCATACCAAATATCAAAAGATTCTGCCTGCTGGATCTGGAGAAGAAGATTTTTTAAGAAATTTGCCTGAAATGCACTAAGTTCAAAATTGGGCTCCTACACTGAGCCCAAATATGAACCCAGGGGGCCGATTTGAACAAACTTGAATCTGATCCACCCTCCAATGTTGCATACCAAATATCAAAAGATTCTGCCTGCTGGATCTGGAGAAGAAGATTTTTTAATGTTTTTCCCATTGCCTACAGTGTTAAAAAGTGCTGACTCAGCACTTTTTCAAAGTCCCGAAACTGTACCCTATGATAAAACCGATGGCAATTTTTTTTTACCAATTCTTTCTGTTGATCCTAAGGAAGCTTCACACCAAATAAAAATTCTCGGTGCCGTGTAGTTTTGGAGATATGGGCGTTTTAATTTTTTTCTATTTTTAGCTCCTGCGGTTCCCAAGGGGCTACGGGAAAAAAAAATCAGCATAAATTAGGTACTTATGACCCAATAAGCCCTCACATGAAATTTGGTTCAAATCAGCCTCTCGGTTTGGAAAATAGAAATTTTGGGCGGGGCCAAAAATTTTGCCCCTCCCATAACGACGCCAAGTATAGCCCCACAAACTTCTCTTGAACAAATCTGAGTCTACACCTCAAAAGGAAGCTGCACACCAAATATCAAGTCTCTGCTACTGCTGGTTCATGAGAAGAAGATTTTTTAAGATTTCAGCACACTTTTTGGATGTGGCCCTACCCACGGGCGAGGCAACTTGATTTGAACAAAATCAAATTGCGATGTCATAACAAACTATTATCTCAAATATCAATTAAATTGGTTCAGCGGTTTGGGAGGAGAAGACGCAAACACCATGTTCACGGACGCCGGACGACGGAGTGATCACTATAGCTCTCCTGACTGAAAGTCAGGTGAGCTAATAAACAGCTGCGCCATGAGCAACATGATATGCCCGTTATTAATTACAAGAGGGAACCACACAATATGAGTGTACTCATCAGGTTACATATACTTGCCACCAAAAAATCATGAAAATTGCTCAAAGTCCAACATGTGGAAAATTGCCTATATTTTGATGAATAAAGTCCCATAACTCTGGAATGACAAATCGGACAGCGACACAAATCGAAAGGGAGATTCCTTCTATCAACATAAACCACCTACCAAAAAATCGTGAAAATCTCTCGAAGCGTTCTCGAGTTATCGTACTAAAAATCAACAATTTTCTAAGTAAGAAAGTCCCATAACTCTGGAATGACTAATCGAATGGCGACACTAAACGAAAGGGAGCTTCCCTCCATCGATATACACCACCTACCCAAAAATCACGAAAATCTCTTAAAGCGTTCTCGAGTTATCGAACGTGTAAAAAATCAACAATTTTCAAAGTAATAAAGTCCCATAACTCTGGAATGACTAATCAAACGGCAACACTAAACAAAGGGAGCTTCCCTCCATTGATATACACCACCTGCCCAAAAATCACGAAAATCTCACAAGGAGTTCTTGCGTTATCGTACGACGTGTAAAAAATCAACAATTTTCAAAGTAATAAAGTCCCATAACTCTGGAATGACTAATCAAACGGCAACACTAAACAAAGGGAGCTTCCCTCCATTGATATACACCACCTGCCCAAAAATCACGAAAATCTCACAAGGAGTTCTTGCGTTATCGTACGACGTGTAAAAAATCAACAATTTTCAAAGTAATAAAGTCCCATAACTCTGGAATGACTAATCAAACGGCAACACTAAACAAAGGGAGCTTCCCTCCATTGATATACACCACCTGCCCAAAAATCACGAAAATCTGTCAAGGAGTTCTTGAGTTATCCTACGACGTGTAAAAAATCAACAATTTTCTAAGTAATAAAGTCCCATAACTCTGGAATGACTAATTGAACGGCGACACTAAACGAAAGGGAGCTTCCCTCCATCAATATACACCACCTACCCCAAAATCACGAAAATCTCTCAAGGAGTTCTTGAGTTATCGTACGACATGTGACCAGACGGACAGACGGACTGAGGTATACCATAATACGACCCGTTTTTTTAAAACGGGCGCATAAAAATTAAAACTAAAATGTGTTATCGGCATACAACAGGGGTTCAACCATGGCTGCATAATGGGATCCAGGTTGCATAATGAGAGCATACTCACAGCAAGTATTGATTCTCACAACCAGTTTTTGAGAACCTAGATGGATTCTCTCAAATTTAGATGAAATGTAAGCCCTGATAATGTATTCTTCCAGAACGTGTGTTCAATACACTGTACATGTACATTTTTGGTGTCCCAAATATTAAGATCAATGTTTTAATTTCCTTTTATCACAAATAATGTCACCTTTTAGTTCATTAAGGTTTAACGATGCATTAGCAGCCAAGGTCATATGGTGTCGGTGATAGTTTTACAGGTGGAGGAAGCCAGAGTACCCAGAGAGACTCACCAAGCAATGAAGAGCAGTTGCCAGCTCCCCAACATCATAACTCTGCCCTGGGGCACAGGCATGGTTAGATTGGTTAAAGACATGTGCATATTCGGCAGTGCATGTACATGGCATCATGGTGCTCCATGTGAACAATCGGGGTTAAGTGCCTTGCCAAAGGACACAACGCAGGAGCCTGAATCGATCGCTCAGACAGTCATTCATACATTTTAACTTTGGTGATCTGACGAGAACCAGTTACCACAATGCCACTGCGCCCCCATTTATTAAGGTGCTATACATGTGTGATCCCACAAAGTACATGTATGTCTTTTGTTTCCAGGCCTTTCGATTTGAGGTGAACGGCCGTTTGGATCACCAGGGTGTACCTAAAATGAAAAGCATGCGATCAAAAACTGATTCTAGTGATTTTCCGATAACGAAATTTGCCATCGGACCGATTTCCGATTATGTGAAGGTGTTATTAGCCGATTCCTGGTTCCGATTCTGATGTTCAGATACATTATTATCCCTGTGTGCCGTGTGTGGTATATAGTTAAAGACCACCCACCCCTTTCTACTATAATACTTTGAACTTTGAAGTAAGATAGATCAAAGAGCTGTAAACACACTGTCGCGTTTTATTCCTACTCACATCACAATGCAATATCACTGCCTTATGGTGCCTTTGATTTATTCTGGGCAGAGACTGTCAGATAGATCACAGGTGCTGATTAGATTCATGGCTACAAAGTAAGATGATTGTCAAGTGCAGAAATCAGACACGTGGCAGTGAAGTCATTGAGTCTTTGATTGACTGGTTATTATTTGTTATTTAGCGACAATTTACAGAATCTTGTTTGCTGTAAAGTAGCTGTCCATTACTTTCTCTGCGAATCCCTTTGGTTAGGCCTTATGACTTTCCGAACATAATACGAATTTAGTCCCACCTACCAGATTCCCAAACTACACCACTTGCAATTAGAATGTGACTTACGTCATTGCCTAAATAATTTTATGCTTGGCAGTGTTGTGATGTTTATAGTTGACATTCTCAATGAATGCGATAAATTTATCAGATAAATAAAATATAGCGTTTTTTATCCGACACATTTGCCACTATCTTCGAGAATGTCAATCAAAGAAAAATTACCAGGACTCTGAAAAGTTTAAATCGTTATTTTCATGTGGACAAAATAACAACACTTTGATACTAAGGTTGCTGAATCGTTCTGACACCAGGGCCGAAACACACAGAAAACTCAAAACTGGTGTTGAATTATTATGGTTCCAAATTGTCATTCCCCTATTGCATGTCCTTGTCTGTCTTCCACTTAATCAACTCTCCAGTGTGTATTCCCAATTTCTGGAACAGAAGCACATGATTGGAAATACTCTGTACACAGATCGAACAACTCTGCGAAATTCAGAATGCATCCCAAATCCATAATCCACATCCAAGCACAACTCTATTTACGATGGTGTATGTTGGGGAAATGCTCTTACCTGTTCAAATATTAAAAAGTTAAAAAATTTATAGTAATTTCTATATTTTTTATACTTACCAATGACCCAGACATAGCTGGTGCTAACTCTTAAAATATAGGGCCAAACACAAATTTTGCCCCCCAATCCCCAAAATTTGCATCTAAAACCAAAGAAAACATGTCCTGAAAGGCCCTCCACACTTTGCCTCTACTGCGCATGCGCAGTGTCAAGGACGTTCCGAAATTGGCGCCATTAATCATTCTAATAACCAGTGCCTGGTAAGCGCTATGTACTCAGCGGGGAGGCAAGAGTTCCCAACTCCTGGGAGGGCCATCCCCGTCTGGGTCATTGGTAAGTATAAAAAATATAGAAATTACTATAAATTTTTTAACATTTTTATACTGTACCAATGACCCAGACATAGCTGAATAGTAAAAAGGCTGGAGGGCCAAGGACATAGAGCAAAATGGAATACGCTCAATAAAATAAAATACAGTCATCCCCTGTAGGGAAAAAGAAGTAATAGGCCTTACATGTATCTTTCTTATTTATGATAAATTAGAAAGATACAACACCTTCCAAAATTGAGCTTCATACATCCATGTACTCTATTAATATCCAATATAATCCTTATATTAATAATTTTTAAAGTAAGCCAATAAATAAAGTAAGTCTAGAGAATAGAGACTCTTATACTCCTAAAAGTGTCTGAGGATTGCATAATCATGTCCGTTGACATATGCAATATTCAAAAGCTATACTTTAAAAACTAAGACTTGAATGAATTTTAAAAACCTAAACTTCTCACTAAACAACCATCCCAATAACAGCTCAGAATTACTAACTCCGGAGGAGGTATCCCCTTGTTTTCATAGTAAAACAGGTGACCCAAGGGAACACCCCCCCCCCCCCTTTTTCTTGCCCTGGGTCAAATAGCCCAGAGCGAAGAGGGCAGCAGAACGGAGACACTGCCGAAACAGACAGCCTACCTAGCTATAGTAGCAACTGTTAAGTGAATGACATTCTGAGCAGTAGATAATAGACCTAACAATAGAGGCCTCCAGAAATGGACTCGATATTTCTGAGATAAAATTTCATGAATGTGGATGGCTGAGCGCAATGAGCGGCCTTCAAAAATCTATAATAGCGACACTATTAATGTAAGCCCAAGAAGTAGAAGAACTCTTACTTCATGAGCCGAAATCTTAAGCACAACTGCTAAGTCAATGATATACCATAAGCAGTACCGATAGTTAATAGAATCCATTAACAATAAAATGGAGCGTAACGTCCTTCTACTAGGCATCAAAGACAGAAGAAGCTTACGCCCATAGTAATAAACAGATATCTGTTTATAAATACATAAACTCTACCCGAAAAGAGTAAAGGCCTATGCCCATACGAAGACGGAAGGACCTTAAAAATAATAGGTTCCGGATAATAGGAGCCTAACTCTTATGCAAAAATCCAACCTAAATAGTAACGGAAGTAGTGATTCCGAAACTACGAAAGTGAAAATCATCCATCGATAGTGCCTGAAACTCACTGACTCTACAGTAAAAGAGAAACCAACAGAATTACTGTCTAAAAGGTCTGAATTTGAAAACTACTGTTTCCAGAGGCTCAAATGATTACTTAGCTAAATAAGAACCGAAGTTAAAATCCATATAGGAATTTAATCTAAAGATTCTAAGTCTATTTATCAAAAAGTTACTAACTGACTTAGATAAAGAGACATAAGACTCAATTGTAAACTATCGTAGAGTGCATAGGTATGAGGTAACATAAACCTATAACCTAAATAATAACAGGCTGCAGTAGATCTTGTGAAACAAGTATACTAAAAAATTGCAATGAGTAGTATGGAGGGATCAACAATATGAACATAATGATCCCTACACCAACGACGGAAGAGCCTCCACTTTAGCCGCATAGAATAGCGAAGAAGAGGATCTCCTATAGTAAGAAATCGCGTCCAAAGCTCGTCCAGTACAGTGCTTACAATGCAATACGGACCACACAATGGAATACATGAAGGTTGCAACCTTGCGGGTTGTGATAAAGATGACACGATTTACCCAGTGAAAAAAGATCCTCACATAGAGGAAGATTTCACGTTAAGGCCCACAGTAGACAAGAGAGTAAATTACCCATGATCTCTGTGAAGATAGAGATGCTATCAACAGAAATGTATTGTGGTTGTTTATCTTAGCAATACCTGCTGAAACAACAGCGCCGGAAGATACGCGTATCCTATCATTCCGTCCTATAGATCAATAGAGCGTTAACAACATTAGCTCAGAGATCTGGACAAGCCAACACATACGTCTGCAATTGATTAGCAAGCTGTGTCGTAAATAAATCATCATTGGGCGCTCCCATAGATAGCAAATCTGATTGAATACTTGTTTGTTGAGAGTCCATTCTGACAGCAACAAGCGACCCGTAAGAGAACGGGAGTCCGGTAAAACAATCAGACGACCCGGAATATGACGGACCAAAACAGAACTTGGTGTACTATAACCAACAGACGGATTCCTTCCATTAAATTGAATAACGGAAACGAAAGAGTGCCTCCCTGGTTCCGGAGATACGCCACTACTGTCGAATTAAAGGACAGGATTTGGGCATGCGTTTCTGAATAATGTTCATGCAATGACATAAAGCAAGCCTAAAAAAAACATTATTCCGCGGAAGAAAACTGGTTGCTAAGAGACTGCGGAACCCAAAGACCCTGGCACTTCGAATCCGTAGGGATCAGTATTATATCCCAATCTGTTTGACTGGCAACCGTCATAACAGCCACACTCGGGTCCGGCAACTGCGGTGGCACTCTCTGAGTCAACCACCGAATGTTTGCCCCAGTCTGAATCTCTTGTAACACTAGATAGACAAGAGAACGTGTAAATCGAGCAATTCATGGATTGCCGAAAAGTTGCCGTCGAAGAGAAGCTCCTCCGAGAACGAAGCGACTCTGAGAGAGTTCTTAACCTTACTGTCCACGCGTGTGGATGTAGCTAGGGCTGCGTCACGTCTAACCAACTCCAATTAGCCACTGAAGGGCGGAGTTATACGTGAACAAACTACTGCCCTCAAAAGAAATTACATTGAGAATAATATCCCGTAAATCTTTTCTTGAAGACGTAATGATAACGCCTCAGTAAGGCGGATTACGTATGATAAAGCGTCTAAGTTAAGTCTACTATACATCATGTCGTTTCCAACATTGAAGTTGGAAAAGACATAAACGGCGAAAAAGAATATATCCAGTCTTTAACCACACCGTCTAGACGCATATGAACTCTCGGTATGCCCTGCTCTGCCAAAATAAACTATTCGTATAAATGATAAAATGGCAGAAATGAGCAACGCGGACAAGAAACTAAACAATCATGCTTGGTAGCAGGCTTGTATAAATATAAATATAGCGTCGAAAAATAAAACACATGTTGTAATGACAATATTGGACTGCATCGGTAAGTCAGGGACAATGTCCCTGAACCGATCGAAAAATCCGAGTCCAATGACGCTATAAGTCTCTTATCCAAGATCGCAGCAATGAAGTCCGAAATAACAATCACTGGAAGATAATGCCAGAAGATATGAAAGGCAGCTTCCGATACTACTAAAGGGAAAACTCGAAATCTTTCGAATCCCTTTCGCCATCCTGTCGGACCCTATAAAGCGTTCGGTCGTCCGTTCCTGATGCAACCGCGGACCGCACCAACCCAGCGCCGTCAGATAATTCCTGATTCGACCGAGAAACTGTCAATTGCTGGGATGCTGCGAAACAACTGTGCTAACTCGGATAGCACGTCCGTCACTGAGGCCTGAGGAGAAGCGGTCTTACGATGCATTGCCGCTGGAAGCTCCATGATCGTTACCCCGTGCATACTACCAATATGCGAGCGAACGGAGTGTATAGGCCTCGTGTCCCTTGGCTACCGGATGGCGCGACCTATTTGCCGTGGAATCACTGAATGACGAAACTGATCGGATACTCGAGGTCACGTAGCCAATGTGCGGTCGTGTGCCCTGCTGTGAGGATGAGGAAGCATTAAGGACAGTCTCTCGGACTGTCAATATAACGGAGCGTTCCGACCGACGGACATATGCTCCGAATGTAAAATATCTGAACCACAACATGCGGTCCCCTATGTTGTTGGACGAGAGAGGGACCTCTCTCGCTCACAGCCCAGACGGACCTGGACAAGCCAGGAACCGGACTAACAGGCTTCCTCTGATCTGTCCTCAATCTGCCGTCACTGGGTGAGTACTAAAGTAATTAAAGTGCTCGCATCACCCAAATCTCCTTCCTAGACCGCAACAGACGAACCCAGCAGCAGAACCATTCGATGAATGTACGCTACACCGGGTGAGCTAGCGAATGTCACTCCGTAGGCGATAGACATATTCCATGAGCACTTATTGCCGCTAGCTCTTCATTAACTATGACGACAGAGGCACACTTTTGAAAGACATCTCTGTAACTTTGCGAACAAGAAACCAGAAATGCTTGGTTATAGCAAGCATAAAATAATAATATATATAGCGTCGTTCAATAATTCGAAAGTTTGTGTGACATTATTGGACTATGTCGGAACTGAGGGACGATGTCCCTGAACCGAACCAAAAATTTCTAAGTCCACCGACGCTATCAGTTTCTTATCCGGCATCGCAGCATTCTGGTCCGACGAAAGAAGCTGTAGAAGACCAAATCAGATGACATACACAACAGCATATGTTGTTCCGAAAGGGAAAGCTCGAAATCCTCCAAATCCCTTTCGGTATCCCGTCAGACCGGATGAAACTTTCGGACGTCCGTACCCGCTTCCGCGGAGCGTCCCGACCCAGCATCGTCGGATAAAAAATATGCGACAGATTCAGTTGATGCTGGGATGCTGCGATAAACTGTGCTATTTAGGAAAGCACGTCCGTTCCCGAGGCCTGTGCAGTAGTGGTCTTACGATGCATTGCCGCCGGAAGCTCCGTGTACGTTGACTCCCGCACACTTCCTATGCGAACGTCCGGAGTCTGCAGGCCTCGTGTCCCTGGCTACCGGATGGTGTGACCTGGTCGCCGAAGAATCCTTGATCGGCGAAGCTGGTAATATATCGGTGGTCACGCAGCCAAGGAGCGGTCGTGTGCGCTGACGAGAAGAGGAAGCCTTAGCAGTCTCCGCGGACTGCCTATACAACGGAGCGTCCCGAGCGACGGACGTATGCTCCGCTTGCGACACATTTTGTACCACAACATCTGGGGCCAGATGTTGTTGAACGAGAGAGGGGCCTCTCTCACTTGCCGTCCGGATGGACCGGAACGGGCTATGAACCGGACTAAAAGGCTTCCTCCGTTCTCCCTCCGATCCGCCGTCACTGGGTGTGCATTAGGTTGATTTATAGTGCTCGCATCACCCCAAAATTCCTTCTAGACTGCAACGGACGAACCCGGCTGCCGAACCATTCGGTGAATGGACGCTAGACCGGGCGAGCTAGCGGACGTCAAAGGCCGTCGAACCTACTAGGGTCCTCTTAGGCAATTGGCGTATTTACATGAGCACTTTTCCGCTAGCCCTTCATTAATTGTGACGACAGAGGCACACTGTTGGAAGACATCACAGATACATCACCCTAATCTTGTCTGAAATAGAAATTGATAAAGTAGAGTGACCCTGCGGGGAAAGGACCGGAGTGTCCAATTCCCCAATAACATACCGTGACATACGCTTCCCATATTGTCATCGAAATCTTACGATACAGAACAGGAGTTAATGCGAGTACACTGACCACATATAGAATGATTATAAAGTCAGAGGAAGACTTCCTCTTAATACAATTGATCAATATCCTTTCAATGTGAAAAGAAAACAAGTCCTGGTACTCGCACTAACCCCTGGCAATCAAAATACATAATAATAATATGATCCATTAATATAGAAAAAATAATTGAATCAAAATATTTTGAAAAAATATTTTTTCAGAACAGCCCAAGTTTCTGAAAAGTAACGTTGAGCCCCAATGGATCCCAAGCCTAAGTGTGGACAAAAATTTTAAAAAAATTTTAAACAATTTATTCAACACTTACGAACAATAATAATGTATCTAGTTATGATTAAAATAACATCAAGATATTATTTTCCAAAAATCCCCCCCTCACACAGAGGGCTGTTGTAAATGTAAACAATGAGTGTAAAAACACTAAAATAAGACTCCAGGCACCCAGGCCCGAAATCAGTTACCAAAAATACACTATCTGATGCAAAACAGAGACTTCCAGGGAAGAAACTGCAGAACATCAGATGGTAGATGCAGAACACAACGCCTAACCAACCGTAGGTGAAGACGTAAACATGGGGAAAAGAACAGAATTCATTCTGTTATTCAGCTAAAACTCCCAAGAAAATTTAGTAATAATAATTACAAAAACTATGCCAAAAGCATGGGAGAATAGCTAGGGGGGACTTAAAGGACAGGGAGAGAGGAAAACACTTAAAAAACAGTGTAACTAAATAATCAGAATGACAACAAAATGGCTGCTGCCTCGAAAATAGGTAACTTAACATAATTTTATTAAAAAATTTCAAGTTACAGCCCTGATAATATTCTGTCACACATTTTTTCCTCTCCTCCTTCTCTATCCTCCTTAGAATCACCATTTCACTAATATTTATGTGTCTGGCATCATTTAAACTGAGATTTACAAGCACAAAGATCAGTCAGATGTTAACTGATGAAGGGCCAAACTTAGAATGATTAATGGCGCCAATTTCGGAACGTCCTTGACACTGCGCATGCGCAGTAGAGGCAAAGTGTGGAGGGCCTTTCAGGACATGTTTTCTTTGGTTTTAGATGCAAATTTTGGGGATTGGGGGGCAAAATTTGTGTTTGGCCCTATATTTTAAGAGTTAGCACCAGCTATGTCTGGGTCATTGGTACAGTATAAAAATATAGGACGATGAAATCATCAGATGTGTACCCATATGCGCAACTAGTAGAAAGCTGTATGACGGAGGGCCATCCTGGATACCGACATTATGTACACCATATATGGTATGGGTACATGTACATAGAGAAATGGATTGGAGGAGAGCCTAATTTGATGGATAAAGGGTTAATATCTCCAGATCAAATTATTAGATTTACATAAAAAAACATACAGCACAACACATCAGTAACCTGAATACATAAAGTAACCTGTTAAGCGGATTAATATTTTTTGAGTTACCGCATGCCGAAGAAATGGACTGAAGGAGTTCTCAATTTGAAGGATAAGGGGTTAATATCACACGATCAAATTATCAGATTTACACCAAAAACTATACAGCATGGCACATCAGTAACCTGAACACATATATGAAGTAACATGACAATCGGATTGATATTTTTTGAGTTATCTCATGCCAAAGGGATTGGAGGATTTTTCTATTTGAAGGATAAAGGGTTAATATCTCGGGATCAAATTATCCGATTTACACCAAAAACTATACAGTTTGGTACATCAGTAACCTGAACACAAATATAAAGTAACTTGACAATCCAACCAATATTTTTCAAGTTATCGAATGCCAAAGGGATTGGAGGAATTTTCAATTTGAAAGATAAAGGGTTAAAATCTCAGGATCAAAATAACAGATTCACACCAAAAACTATACAGCTCGGAACATCAGTAACCTGAAGATATATATAAAGTAACAGGACAATTGGATTGATATTTTTGGAGTTATCTTATGCAAAAGGGATTGGAAGAATTCTCAATTTGAAGGATATAGAGTTAATATCTCAGGATCAAATTATCAGATTTACACCAAAAACTATACAGCTCGGCACATCAGTAACCTGAACACAAATATAAAGTAACTTGACAATCTAAGCAATATTTTTCAAGTTTGCTGTGTTTGTTATTCGATCTTTTATACATGCAAGTGGCTTCACAGAGTTCTGATTAATAGTTGCCGAACCAACAAACATAGGATGTATACCATAGGATGTCTTGCTTTCCTTACTGGTTCTTGGAGATCCAAACACACCTGAAAAATAAAATTAGAAACACGTGAAAAATACTTTAATCATATTACAAATGTAACATAAAGCAAAATTATAACCCTTTTGACCAACACCCCCCCCCCCCTCCCCCGACACAAATATGAATAAATTGTGCCCCCCCCCCCCCCCCACCACCACCCAATATAGCTGGCATACAGCACTGGAGAAAATGCCTTAAAATTAAAAATAGGGTGGTTGTCCCCCTCCCCGGAGCTTCTGGTGGCCCTGTTTCAAAATCAGAATCAGGAGATTAGACAGCGGACTTCTCTGAAAAATAACAAATGTTCAAATATAGTTTTCATGAAGAAAAAAAATAACTAAAAATCTGGTAAATTGTTCTGATAAGAGTACCTGACACAAGCATGCATGAACTGACCATCCACCCACCCACCCACCAACCCCAATGTAGCTGGCATACTGCACTGGAAAAAAATGCCTTAAAAATAGGGGTTGTGACACCCCCCCCCCCCCACCCCCCCTGCCCACTGGTGTTCCAGTGTCATGGGCCTCTCTCAATATCAGATCAGAATCAAGAAATTAGACAGCAGAATTCTCTGAAAAATAAATCTTCAAATATAATGACAAATCACCCCAGTGTCCAAAGGAAAGTGGACTGGAATTAATTTTAACCACTGCACAAGTAAAATGAAGAAAATAGGCAACTTTCCCACTTGAAAAAATAAAATCATCAATTCTAATACCAACCTGATAATCTGTAGTTAGATGACACTGTCTTCGTACTGCTTTGATGTATTTTCGTATCTGTGTGAGCCTCAATGGCCTTGCACCCATGGCTTGCATAATTTATCACTTTGTTGCACCAAATACACAATGCAAGTCCGGGGGAATTTAATTTTCTAATAAATTCCCCAAACATCACTTCACAATTCTTCTTTTCAGTCCAGCTCCACTTCCAAACGTTCTTCACACCTTGATCAATGCTTTTCAGGTCACAATTACGATCGACAATAGAATTCATTTTTGTTGTATTGTATGTAATTTTACAGTTGAACACACCAGGGGCCCGGTTGATTCACTCTCGGCACAGCACAAACTGTGACAGAACAGGGATTCCCCACAATCAACCACGAACAGAACATGTGACGGGACTGTGCCGACAGGCACAAATTTACACCTCCTCGCGAGGTAGTGCAAGATTTGTGCCGTGACGTCATTCGACAAAATGTCGGACAGACGATGTTTCAATGAGAAGAACTCTCTTCCACCTTTGCGACTCCATCATTTTTTGTTTACTTTCGCTTACAACTGAGCTGTCCTGGTTGATTCACCGGTACAAGTGACGTCATAACTTTGTTACAATTTGTGCTGTGCCGGGAGTGAATCAACCAGGCCCCTGAAGAAATTCAAGACAATGCTTGAAAAGCAGGAGGAGCATGTGAAACACAAACAATATGAAACACTGTATTCTATTGGTTAAGTTCAGGCTTGAATTACCTCAGTAACCAATGAACTTTCACAACACAAGTTCTCTTCACTGCAGGACATCAATGGCATGATGTATAACAAGGAAGAACTTGGTAAATGTTGTGGCATGATGTAGAATAGGGAGCACAGTTTGTGAAATCGCCCATCAGTGGAATTTAACTGGGGTTCCTCTAACCCCTCCCCTGCCAAATTTTTTGCTGATTTAGATGTTCCACAAAACTCATTTTTAACCCCCAAAAAACGGAAATCCACCAAAAACCGGAAAAATCACACCCCTGAGTTATCGAATGCCAAAGAAATGGATACGGACAGATGGATGGACAGACAGACGAAGGATGGACGAACGACGGAGGTCCACCCCGGATGATGGCACTATGTGTACCATACATAGTATGGGTACACATAAAGTGGTCACACTTTCACGTTAAGTTGGTAAAAGATCTATTTTCACTCATATACTTTGATAAATTTTCAAGGTTTTTTTGTGTTTTTTTTACTAATTGGCAAAAGCCGATATTCAAGTACGAGGTCAATGTTTTTCCGATGGGCTGTTATTGGTCAATAACCGATCCTGATTCCGATCACCGTAACATCACTAACTGATTCAGAGGGCGAAATGTTAAAAAAATTGACTTGTCACCTGTGACAAGTAAATTTTTTTTTTACTTGTCACCCATTGAAACCAACTTTAACAAACTGACTTTCAATACATTCGGCCCCCTTTGTGCATTCTGCCGATTTTTCCAAGTCAATTCAGGGGTTTTTTGATACAAATTTACCTAGGACTAAACTCTTTGCAGATGACGCTGAACACGTTGTCTTTCAACTGTTGTGTAGTTACTCCGTCATCGCATGACGTACACGCATTAATTTTCAATCAATACCAATGACGTATAAATTTAGTTAAAAATGGAAACAAGTTTTCCCCAGAAAACACTAGATGATGAGTATGTACAGAATCTCCCTCAATATCCATGACATGTTTGGTTCAAAATAGAAATGAGTTTCCCCCACAAACAAAATGGAAGTGGAATGCAATTATTGTTAACTGTGCCGATTATTTCCGATTTTTTTTTTGAAATCGGAATTGGAATGTTTGGGAATTATTTCAACAACATAACAAGTCATGGCAAAAATACACTTGTTGCCCACGACAAGTGAATTTATTTTTTGGTTGTTGCTGGTAGGTAGAAATTACTTGTCGGCAACAAGTAAACAAGTGTTATTTCGACCCCTGTGATTTGTGCCAAAATTGTCGCCGGGTCACGCAAAATGTTCGCCAAGTTGCAGGATCTAGTAAGACAGAATGGTGGAATGATGTTGAGCATCAATCAATCATCAGCAGCACTGGTGTTTGCATCTGCCTGAAGTCAGGCCTTGAACACCAAATCAAGATTGAAATTCAAGGACTTTTCCAGGACTTTCAGGGACCAAAAAAGCAAGTTTACATGATATGCGATCTATATGTTATTTGTGTTACCTGACATAAAGTTTACTATTCAAAGTACAGCTCCAGGTCCTTGTTAACATTAAACAGAAATAGAACACATCATATGGCACTCTGACATATATTTTTACAGTTAAAACTAGAAGTCCTGTCACGTCAAGTGCAGAAAACGCTCGTTAGTTAATGTGCTATCTAGTGCAGAATAGTCAAGTAAACATTGTTAAACATGCGATAACTTCTGTGCTATGTAACGTAGAATGTAGTGTGTTATTCACGAGGTCATTAACTTCGATCTCCGACACATATCATTAAGAAAAGAAATGCGTCGTAACTGGACTGGAACATCCTTCAATATCATTTCAAATCAGGTTCACCTGGTAACAATGAAAGAAAATATGCCGAAAAAATTGTAGAATTGATTTCTTAATTCGCTTACAACACTTTCAATACACTGTCAGTTTGGTACTCTGTGAAGAGCGTTCTTTGCTTCCAACCACGCTTGCCTTCGCACAGTTCCTCCATAAGAATGGCTGCGACTCATACATAGTAGGCTAAAAATTCTCAAAATGATAACGTCATTACTTCTGCCTTCTCAGGGTTTAGCAGTCTTGAATCAACCTGCATGATTTTCTCATCAATCTTCGAAAACAAAAATCACGCAATATGTGTTTTTAAATACTTCTTGTATTGTCGTGAAATGAATTGATAAGTAGGGAGGGGGGGGGGGGGCAGATCAATGAGCATCATCTCGTCCTCTGAGTATCTGCATTCTAAAATTTAATTGCCACCTTGTGTCAGTAGGAGGTGCGACTTAATTACTGTTGATTGCCTGTTTCAAGTACTGAATATCAATCTGCCGTCACGCGTTACAATTCTGCAGAAATCGTGATACACTACTGTGCATCAGATGTGATTCTCTGGTGATTTGCTGCGCTAACCTAACGCGCTATTATTTTAAAAGAGTTATCACCCCAAGTATCAATTTCAAATTCTGTTAATATGGACAAAAAACACAAGCAATGTTTCAGCCAATGGACCTCCGAGTTTAACCCTAAAGTTCATTGACTGGAACTTTTCTTGTGCTTGTTATGCCTTGCAACAAATATGCAATTATTGAGCGTCCAGGTTTCCACTTTATTGTTGGCTGTACTGTATGTATATGAATATGGAAATAAATTTGAATATAATGTCTGAATAATAATAAGAAATGGGTCGAAATGTGTGGACTACAGTACGTGTCCTGAATAATAATAAGAAATGGGCTGAAATGTGTGGACTACAGTACGTGTCCTGAATAATAATAAGAAATGGGCCGAAATGTGTGGACTACAGTACGTGTCCTGAATAATAATAAGAAATGGGCTGAAATGTGTGGACTACAGTACGTGTCCTGAATAATAATAAGAAATGGGCTGAAATGTGTGGACTACAGTACGTGTCCTGAATAATAATAAGAAATGGGCCGAAATGTGTGGACTACAGTACGTGTCCTGAATAATAATAAGAAATGGGCCGAAATGTGTGGACTACAGTACGTGTCAAGTGTATTATCACCAATTCACTTGTTTTATCGTTCGGTATGGTTTTTGTTTAATCACCGAAAAACTGAACGGAGTTGTCAAGAAAAATCGGCTGGACATGTCTTTTTTTCTTTGAAGGGAATTTACACCATACCCAGTTTCACACACAACAAAAATGTCATAACCTCCCCTGCGCGAATAAGATCGAGATTCCAATTCCGCATCGATGAAAAGGTCTACTCATTTCAGCGCCATTACATGTACCAGGTTATTGTTTTTACTGTTTTATATTTATACAAAAACACGGACTATTTCGAAACATTCGTCGACGCTTCGCAAGTATTCAAATAACAATAATTAAAGGATAAAACATAGTTTGGATCAAAAAACTCTGCCCAAACGTAAGGAAACATGTGTACTATCAATTGCAGCTGGTAATAAGGGCGGAAGCTTGATACATGTGTATATTCCTATTTTCGAGTTTTGAGTTCCCATAAAAACTTGATGGTAACTTTTTCTACACAACTGAATGGGTAGAATCTGAAAGTAGAGGGGTAGCCACTATGTTCAGATCGCTGAACTAGCAATTTAGGTAGCACCTATTTCATATTGGTAAAACTTTATTTTGCCCCTTTTAGCTTTTGTAAGCTTGAGAAGAGCTAATCGCTCGTCTAGACCATGCGAGTGGAGAGATGTTTGTTTCGCCCTCCGGTATTCTAAGAATGCCAGGCCCATGGTTTGTGTAAACATGTTGGAGACAGGTTTGTTTGGAGGCTCGTTTGGGTGTACTCGTTTTACACCATACTTTTCTGCTGCTGCAGTGTGTGACGATGAATTCAACCATTTTGTGGTAAATCGAAGTTTTCTCCAAAAAAAAATTGGTAAAGGCCAAGAATAGGGGACCGCACGTTTTTACGAGAAAAGACCATAAAAGCTATCGGCCAAGAATAGAGGACAGCGCGTTTTTTAAGATGATTGTAAACTGAAGATTGTAATTTGAGTCGACAGGTCGAAAACATGTTTTTTTCATTACTTTTCAATAGTAATGGTTATTTAATAAATGAATTGCTTCCTACCTAATAGATTACAAAAATGTGATCAAAATTTTTAAAAAAAAGAATTTACTCACCAAAAAAATGCTTTTGAAAATCCCTAACTCACGGTCAACTTCCTGCCACGAAAACTTAAAATATCAATCTCACATTGAAGAATATGTTTTCTATGTGCACTAGAGAACAACAGTTGAGTCATAACTTTTTAAAAAATAAATCCAATTGTATGTTTATTTAACTTTTTGAAGGACCACTGCATGCACTGGTCCAGCCATTTTTGCACAGGGAACTATTTACAGTTCAAAAGTATGGCACACCACACTAATCAGTAATCGAGTTGACTGCCCCCTGGAAATATTAGCCACACAAGTGATAGGTCTGTTCTGCCCTCTTCCATAAGTAAAACTGTCTTGACATGAAATTACCCTGTTGAAAGTGTATCGTCAAATCCCAATAATAGAAAATAAAAGATCGTGTGGCCACTCCCCCCCAACTACACAAAAAATTGAATTTTTCAAAAATTGAAAAAGGGACATAACTCTGGCAAAAATTGTCGGATCAAACCCTGATTTGACTTGACCTGCATTTTATGTTGATACACCTACACAACACATTTTATTTGATTCTGCCAATTACAGCTCAAGTTATTGGTTGGAAACTAAAAAAAGGAGTTTTCAAAGTTGGAAAATTGTGACACTGGAATCACCCACCAGGACTACATGCAGGCTCGAAGGGAAGTTATGGAATTGAATTCCACCAATAAGTCGTATCGATTGACCAATACTTACAGTGCTCAAAGTATAAAATATTTGTCCAATTATTGAAAAAATCCGATAAGGTGCTTAATGTATAAAAGTGTTTTTCATGTGTTAAATGCTATGTTTTGGATCGTGAATAAACTCATGTTGTGTCAGAAACCTACCTTGTATTATTTTTTTGGCGGTGAGTTGACCGTGGCGACTTGACCCGGGTAGCGAGTTGACCCAGTGGCGAGTTGACCCGTTCCCAAAAATTTGAAGCTCGATTGTGCCTTGTGTGTGTTGCCATACTTCACTTTCGAGGAGAATTTCTATGCAACGACTGATAAAATAATTTTCTCGAGAAAAATTTCATGTTCACACTTCTGTCATATTTTATTTGTGATTAGGAGGTCTTGTGGGGTGGATAGAAAGAAAAAATATTATTTTTCGCACTTTGAACAAGCGACTTACCAACGGATGTGACTTTCCGGTGACAACAACTTCGATCAACAAATACTTTCAGGCATGAGTCTATTATTCGAAATTATCGATGATCTTTGTGGAATACAAACAAATTTAATGAAATACATCGTTCGCAATGTAAATCACACCAGATCGCAAAATTAGGAGCATTATTTCTGGAACTCACTGAAACTAGACCGAAACGGGGCCGAATGACAGACCAATAAAGTTAACCATCAATATTACATGACGAACAATAGTTCCCCCGATATGCGATTAAAAGAAGTGAAAAAGCAACCAGTTTACGAATATTTCAACAACGAAAGAATACAACATGGGTTTCTAATTCCACTATATGTCACTGTTTTGTTAATCAAAGAAAATTGAAATTTTTGTTCTCTATTGGTAATTTTGGCGCATGAATACAAACTAATGGCAAGGTCGATCCATGTAAACAAATTGATTGCTTCAGTTGGTGGGGAAAGAATATTTACATAGAACAGACAATCAGTGCAATTTGCCTCTATTAGTCTGCTTCCCTTGAGATATATCGACAATCAGAATTTCAGCAGTGGCATTGTCATGAGAATTTACGGGACATGTGGCGAGATCTTTTGTCGCAATGTTTCTCACAACCTTCAGTGTTTTGAATTTCCCACCGTAAACATGGCAGACACTTTTGAGACTGAAACGACCCAGGTTGACAACGTGCTTAGTCCTATCTTCGATGTGTTTTATTAAAAATTAAGATTCAACTGCTGCAGTAAATTACTGATGAATTTAGGAATTAATCCCCCCATTCCAAAACTGTATAAGTGGAATTATTCCCCACAGTCGAATTACAGACTCGGAACTATTCCCCCCAGTCGAAGTTTGAAGGTGGAATAAATCCCCCCAGACATAAAACAAAAGGCCCCACGGGGCCTGAAGCGCTCATCTTGTACAGAACACAATTTAAACAGAGTCCAAGAATGAGTCTACATTAAGAAAGCCATCTCCATAGGCTACACTGTCAATCCTTGAGTCCCTCAGGAGTGACAAAAATAATCTGGGCATCATGCCATTTCTTCAGTAGATCATAAGTAAAATGTAGAGCTCCCCTATGAAGCCCCTTGATGCAACCTATGTGGATTAATCTTAGTACCTCTAGAGGGTACAGAATGCAAAATTTTTAATTCTTCAGCAAAATGGCCAATTCCGGCTCCCATAGAGAGCCCAAATATTAACCCAGGCTCTTGATTTGAACACAGTTAAATCTGACTGCCCTAGAGATGTTGTGTACCGAATATGAAAGCATTCTGACTGTTGGATCTGAAGAAGAGAAATTGTAAAGAAATTTCTTCGAATTGCACTAAGTTCAAATTTGGGCTACCATAGCGAGCCCAAATATTGACCTATGGATCCGATTTGAACAAACTTGAATCTGACCCCCCTAGAGATGTTGTATACCAAATGTGAAAGCATTCTGTCAAGTGAATCTGAAGAAGATTTTTGAAGAAATTCCCTCATATTGTACTAAGTTAAATTTCATTTTCCCATATGGAGCCCAAATATTAACCTAGGCACTCGAATTGAACAACCTGGAATCTCACCCCCCTAGAGATGTTGTATACCAAATATAAAAGCATTCCGACTGGTGAATCTGAAGAAGAAGATTTTTAAAGAAATTTTCTCATATTGCACTAAGTAAAAATTTGGGCTACCATAGTGAGCCCAAATATATACCTAGGGATCTGATTTGAACAAACTTGAATCTGACCCCCATAGAGATGTTGCATACCAAATATCAAAGCATTCTGACTGATGGATCTGAAGAAGAAGATTTTTTTTAAATTACCCTCCATATTGAACAAAGATAAAATGTGGGCTTCCGTAGGAAGCCCAAATATTAACCTAGGGACTTGGTTTGGACAATCTAGAATCTGACCCTCATAACAATGATGTATACCAAATATTAAAAGATTCTGACTGGTGGTTCTGAAGAAGAAGATTTTTAAAGAATATTCCCCATATTACCCTATGTTAAAACTTCGGGCTCCTTTCGAGAGCCCAAATATGAACCAATGAGCTTTATTTCAACAAACTTTTATCTGACCCCCCTATGAATGCTGTATACCAAATATCAAAAGATTCTGATGATTGGTTCTGGAGAAAAGATTTTTTAAAATTTTTGCAAATATGCTGACTGCATTTTTTCGATGCCCATTACAGAACACCCTAACATAATCGATGGCAATTTTTTTTAACCATTCATTTCTACTGGTCATAAGGATACTTCATGCCAAATAAAAGCTCTCTGTTCCATGGGGTTTGGGAAATATGGGCGTTTGAAAATATTTATATTTTTAGCTCCCAGGGTTCCCATGGGGATGCGGGAATTTTTTTTTTTTGCATGGGTCAAGTACTTATGACCCAATACTACCACAAACCAAATTTGGTTCATACCAGACCATCGGTTCAGAAAATAGAAATTTTGGGCGGGGCCAAAAATCTTACCCCTCCTATTACAAAGCCAAATATTACTTCACGAACTTCGTTTGAACAAACTTGATTCTACACCTCATATGGAAGCTCCATAGCAAATATCAAGTCATTGTACACAATGGTTCTTGAGAAGAAGATTTTTAAAATATTTTGGATCATTTTCCCCCACTCCCTCCCTATGGGGCTGGGCATGCTGAGTTGAACAAAAATGAAATGCCCCTTTAGGACCATCACTCACACAAACTTTCACTTGAATTGGCCCAGTGGCTTTGGAGGAGAAGACCAAAACAGGGTGTTGACGGACGTCGGATGCCGGACGACAGACGACGGACGGGAAGCGATGAGATTAGCTCAGCTTGACTTTGTCAAGATGAGCTAACAAGGATTTGAACTGATCCCCTCCACTCAGTTTCAGGCTTGGCAATTTCAGGAGAGCGATTTTTTAGCTCTCCTTACTGCCCCCTGAAAGAATTAAGGAGAGCGAAAATTTGCCCTCCTAAATATTTTGGTCTGGGATGATTGAGATTACATGTATTATGCTCACATTAAATTTTTGTTGTAAAGCAAAAATGTAATTTAACTTCGAAGTCACATAACATCACGTAATTTCATTTTGAAAGTGGTTTAGTGGTAAAAGGTAATGGCTGCAACCATACCCAAACACAGTTGCAATCATCTGAAGCAAAATGGGTCACAGCAATATTTTTTTTTCTGTCAGTTTCAAGTTCAACAACTGACATCACAGTTTGAGGGGTAATTATTCAAGGAATATTGGCACTATAATATACTACCATTATTACTATCCTGTCACTTGAAGTACTTGCACCAGGATGTGACTGTAGATTCAAGCAGACCTGTTGTCCAAGTCCAAGAAAGTCACACGCCTACTACTACCACCTTCAACCTCCCTTGGGGGGTTGAAGGTGGTAGTGGTAGGCGTATGACTTTCTTGGACAACAGGTCTGGGTACACACACAGGTCTTGTCAAGTGTGTGTTCGGTTGTTGAGTGAGACATCTAGATGTCTAAGAGATTTCGCTTTACCTTAGTAAAGTTAATAAAATCACTGATGTAGTCTGTTGGTTTCAGTTTCAATGAGTTCGTTCAACTGGATACTTAAAATGCTGTGTAAAGCTAAATGCTCTCCTAAGCTGATTGAGGAGAGCGATTTTTTGCCCTCCTGCATTTTTCAGAATGCCAGGCCTGCAGTTTTTGGACATGGAAAAAATCCCCCAAAGGAAAATATTAGCAGCCAAGAGGATGATAAACTACAAGACGTAACAAATGTCCTTTCTACAATTATGTCCGATAAGATGTGTGAAGCTATTATTCCAAGTTTCACAGATAATGTTGGTGCGATCACCACCAGCCATGGTCACATCATGGACATTCCACAAAGATATATCAAAAAGTGGCTTACTGGATCGTCTAATTTTCACAACACCACGTGTTGTTTCGTACTTGCCACTGATGTAATTAGACTCAAAGTATTCAGTCAGTTCCTCAAGTCCATTGGGAATAAATTGCTTGAGTTCACAAAGCCCCCTTTTCACATCTTCAGTAGGCAAGAAAGCCAAACCATCCAACATGCCACAAAAGTGTTTTAAACTATCATCAGTTTTATATAAATTTGTGAGGCCTAATGCTTGAATTTTGCGCCAGGTAGACTGGGTTAGGTGGAAGAAGCAGCCCTGAATGTTCACATGCTGACCTAACATAGAATGTATTGCCTTGTGGAAGGCTTGCTCATACAGTTACAACTAAAAGTCCTGTCCTGAAATGCGCACACATAGCACGTTGATCTGCGCGTTAATCTACGCGTTATGACCATAGTAAGACTATCAAACTGTGTACATGCGGCCTGTGCACAAGCAATGTTTCAGCCAATGGACCTCCGGGTAACCCGGAGGTCCGTCGGCAGAAACATTGCCTGTGTTTGCCACAGGGGGGAGGGGGGGCTATACTATATGCACATGTATACCAGGCTGCACATTTTTCAAGGGTGAGACAAATGGGCTGTGCGAGGGTGGCGGAGAGGGGTTGGAATATGATTTTGTTTGTTTCCGGTATCCACAACTACATGGAGGCCAAGTTAAAATTCCAATGGTTGCCTCTGATGAATTGTTGAAATTTCTACAGGGGATGAGTGTGCTTGTTTCGTGTTGTTTTTTTTCTGCTCTTTTTTGGTGTGTGTAGGGGGGGGGGGGGGGGGGGGGGGCGGTGTCGTTGCGGCCTAATTCACTTTCGGCCTTGTATAATTTTGGCGATGTGAGTGGGATCAACCGAGGTGTTTCGACCAAAGCTTTCTGGTCTCTATTTGCGTCAGGTGGGAGGTGGTGGGATGGGGGTATGAAGTGTGTCTCAACCAGACATGGGTGAAGGCCCAAACTGAACATTTTTGCCCAAAACATGTCTGGGGAGACGAGGAAGAAATGGGAGTTTCTGAATTTCATTGAAAAACATGGCCGCCATTGGCCATCTTGGATTTGGCATATAAATGGTCAACAATTCCATTAGTTCAGCCTACTGGCCACACCCCTCCACGATCTTTTTCACCAAGAAACACGAGTAAATGAATTGGCATTGCCATTACTGGATCTTTCTATTTAGTTCAGCCCCTTCTTGAACAATTTGAGCTGCAGTGTCATTGACACTTTCGTTTTTTTCCCCATGTGTCGATAATTCCAACACTTGACATCATTTCCTGGAAAGCCTTTCCCAAGAAATATGTCAAGTCTTGGAATTATCATCAGATAAATTTTATTTAATTATTGGTGCTTAGTGTCAAATCAACATTTAAGACCATATCATGACAATACAACGCTTACAACAACAACAAGTATAAATACAAGACAAACCAATCGTTTATACCCATTGCCAACATCAGAGGACTTCCTCCACAGGCATTGATTATCGGATCCTATTTTACCAGTAAAGCAGGGCTTGTTTACCACAGGGAACAGGTACTACTCCACTTTCCATCGTTCCTACGGGGATAACAAAGCTAAACTGTGAGGTAAAGTTTCTAGTGGTTACCCTACAACTTATTTCAACTGGTACTGCATCCATCAACTCAACAACTGAACTCATCAACTCAACAATTCAACTCATCATCATCATCATCATCATCATCACGCCATCAACTCATCATTATCATCACGCCATCAACACCAATCATCATCATCAACTCATTACCATCATCTCATCATCGCCATCATCATAATCTCTCTATGCGAAGCAGTTTGCTTTGAATGCTTTCTATTTAATACATATCTCATTTCTTGGAGTGTGTTGTTTATTTTATTATTCCCAACATTACAAATCATATTTTAGCCCTTCCAGATATGCCTGTTGCACATCAACCTCCAGCCCCCCTCCCTTTCAGAAATTTCCACCACTGCCTTTTAATCAGTCAGTATGCCTGGTATATAAATAACGTTCAGAACATGAGACAACTCTGTCACTCACCCTGAAGCCATTTATTTATTTATTGGTGTTTATTTATTTATTTATTGGGGTTTAAGGTCACATATTTCTCCACAACGGCTAACAATGACCGTGACAGTTTTACGGGTGGAGGAAGCCGGAGTACCCAGAGAGAACCACCGAGCAACGGCGAGCAACTGTCAGCTCCCCAACAAACTAACTCCACACAAGCAGGGTTAGCAATGGTTGAAGACAAGTGCTCCATCGACGTGCAGTACGCATTAGAACACGACGTCACCATACCCCCACATGAGCAATGGAGGTGAAGTGTCTTGCCCAAGGACACAACGCAGTTGCCGCAGGTGGGAATCGAACCGAGGACCCCTCGGCTTACTGCCTGCACCTCTACCTACTGAGCCACCGCGCCCCTGTTTATTGGTGTTTAAGGTCACATATGTATGCACAATAGCTAATCGTGACAGTTGTACGGGTGGAGGAAGCAAAAGAGAACCCCAACCCTCGAAGATCGATGAGCAGTCAGCACCTCAACATTTCAATTCTTTTCAAGCTCCGCTAAAGCAGGGTTACAGCGGTTGAAGACATTTGCTCCACTGACGTGCAGTACGCCTTAGTACACGATGTCATCGTGCCCCGTGTTGGCAACCGGGATAAGGTGCCTTTCCCAAGAACACAATGCGGGTCGTCCCGGACAGGGATCGAAGTCGGGACCTCTAGCATAGAAGCCGAACAGTGAACCGCTGAGCCACCGCGCTCCAGCCTAAGGCCATTAAAAAATTTGAGAGTGACGGCAGATGCATGATTTTTATACAACTGGCACAAAATGACCCTTATCCACAGAGGCGAAACGGCTAAAAATTCGGTTCGGGGAAATTCAGCACCATATGACAACAGTGGCGGATCCTCTACCAATTTACCGGTCCACCCATGCATACCGCCCCCCACCACCCCCCTCCACCGCAGTAGCGATGGAAAGTTGTGATTTTAGTCAAAAAATCTCGATGTGTATCAGTCATTTATCTGGGCCACCGGCCCATCGGGAAACCTCTTGGTTGCCCGAACGGCCAGTTCACTTCTGCTTATTCGTAAAGTCGACATTGAATACCAACGGTTCAGTCTATCGTGAAAGGAAAAAAAACACGAACATGATAATCCGGAATTGATGCCGTATGCTTTGTGAATTTCCTGTCAGTTTTGAGCGAAGGTAAGTTTTTTAACCCGATTGCAAATGGTGGCACCCGTTTACTCTCGATTCAGGTCTAACTTGACAGATCGCTGGGAATGTACAATAATCACTCTGAGATAAATTCTAATTTGTATCTGTTCTTGCAGAAATGTGTCTTAGAGAGTTCGACAACTACAAATTACCCAATTTAGTGATACAACACACATTTGAACTGGCGCAAAATGTGTGATTCTTTACTACCTGCATTGACTCTTTACTACCGCTATTATGCGACTGATAAAATGATTTCGTACACGGACATGTAAGCCTTATTTTTCCTCGCGCAGTCGCGGTAAGCAATACCTAGTTCTACATGATACATCGCAAAGACAAACACAACGATTCTTGGTTTAACGACGGGGATGGCAGAAAATTTAAAAAAAAGTGACTCGATACTGCCGAGTAGACTGTACCATTACTGATAGCTCACGTTGGTTGTTCATTGGAAGGTGAGGCGTCTCGCTATTTTTTGAAAACCTGTCCACACCATTTCCGACTTTTTGACAGTAAACATTTTCCAATGTTTCCAAATGACTCATAAATTTGTTAAATGCATATTTTGCGGGTCCCATCACGTTCTATGTGACATGACCATTCCCCCCAACCCTGGTATCCAAGGGCAAGGCTGTTTCGTTGCCAAGTTATTGTTCAATGAAATGTTCACCTGTTTCTGTGTTCTGGCTTCCATGTTGGAAGCCATGACTTTAGAATCACCTTAAGGACCTTTATAAGTAATGAAATTTTGTTTATTTTGAATATTCTCACCTCCGATATTCCTTCAATTCAAATTAAATATACACAAAATGTACATCAAAATGAAGGTTGGGATGTACAGAACACGAAACACACATGTAATCAACTCATAGAGTCGACTGTAGGCACCGCTGGTTCCTGGAAGTCTGCTGCCATATTCGCACCAGAACTGATAATTTAATAATATTTCACGAAAACAACTTGTGGCCAAATGTGCGTTACATATCCAAGAAAGAACAAAGCTAGGGGATAAAAATTCTTCAAAACACGGCGACAGAGCTGCAGTGGGGAAAATTACAACGCCTTTGCTTTTGTTCACGTATGGGTATACTTTCGATTTCCGGCCGACATCATCGGACAGAAAAAGCATGTAAAAACAACGCCGTCTAAAATCAAATAATGAAAAAGATCGCCTTCATAGCGCGCAAAGTAGCCCGAAGGGCTGCTTTGAAGTAAGCCTAATAGACAACGTGTACGTGAAATTGGAAAAACCAAGGAATGCTATGCCATCCAATCTAAACCGGAAACCGGAAGTAAAAACATGGGGAACCCCAGCTCTCGTTTTCAGAAGCGAACAAATCGAATGATGCCCCCTAAAAAGCGAAAGGTGTAATGCGAGATTTCTCCTTAGATCATTCCATGCAGACTGTGAATAATTTATTGAACATGCTTTTCAAAATTAAAGTTTTTCCAAACAAACTCAACTGTCGTTTGCTTTGCTGACTAAATGACAGAAATTGTCGAAAAGCTAAATGTTCCCATATATGCACATTGGATTTCATCGTCTGCTGGCTGGCTGTTGGGATCCCGCTGTTGTTCGATTTTGCGAAGTATTCTGTCACGTGATTTATCTATTTTGCATTTGCAAGTGCAAAACGCTGTTCACTTCAAACCAACACTGCGTGTTATTGGAACAAAGTTACCAAATGAAAAGCATCAACAACACGTCCGTTTGTTGTAACTTAAAAGTACGCACAGGTCGGATTGTGGCAAAGGTCGTTTTACTTCAGGTATTACGAACCTAAGATGTCGAAGTGACATACTGTCTGACAAACGTCCACGAATTACCATTTCCAAAACAGAAGTTCCGTTCCACAATGTATGCACCCCAGCGAAACAAAAACAATAAATTTTCGACAATACGTTTCGAGGCCAATTTTCAGGCGAAGACGCCTTACCCATCACAATGACTGCATGCATTCTCGTTTCTGACAATTGTAATGTTTTTTCTGTGCGCACAATTTATTGTGCTCGACCATTACTAGTCTAAAGCTGTCCAACTTGTGAAATTTAAAAACGCTTATTCCCCACTCCACCAGAAAAATAACCCAAAAAACAAAACAATAAAAATAAATGTTGCAGTGAAACTCTTTTTTTCTTTAAATTCGCACCAGATGAAAATAAAAAAAACCCAGATAACGTGAAATATTTCTCCATTGTCCAAATAGCTCATATTTAATTAATGTACATGCATTAGTCAGGTCGGGGAAATCTCCCAATCGAGCTATTTTAGCTCAATCGCGTTATTTTAGCCCGATCGGGCTATAAAAAAAAAACAGGCGAAGTGTGTTTTTATCATGCGAGACTTCGGCCCACAACAAACAAACGTCGAAAATAGGAGATGTATGTCTGCAGCGACTTGCACTCAACAAGTCTTGACAGAAAACTGCATCGGTAAGTTTGCCATCAATAATTAATGGCTAATTAACTTGATTTATGGTGTAAACATTGCATTCAAGTCGCTTTTAAAATACTTTTTCACGCGGTTTTCACCTTCCACTCGATGGATTCTTGAAAAGACGGCAATCCCACTGCAGCCTGTTGAAACAAAGTTTTTGATTGACTAACAGATTGCAGCTTATCCAATGGAATTTGAGGTAGGTATTAAATTTCTCAGAATGGTAAAGTTGTCGTAAGGTTCACCGACAGTACCAGTAATATGTCGTAGCATGCTTATTGTGGGTTGATGTGAAATATCGTGCTGTGGAAGTCATACAGTGCAAACATGGTCAGAACATCTACATCATACTCCTAGCCTTCAAAGAATTGAAGATTATAAGGAGACGCATGAATGATTTTTTTTTTCTTTTTTTTTTTTGTAAACTGATAAAAGATTTGTTTAGATGACTATTTGACTTTGAAAAAGTACTTGTAGTAGGTGGATTTGAACTCATCCAGATCTGTTAAGCTTGCCACTGAGTTTGGGATCTTATTCCATGCGTTGATAGTTCGAGGATAGAAGGAATTTGAGATATATTTGGGCACTAACATACTTGTGGAGTCATTCTTCAATTGGGGTACCTTTTCTGTCCTATGTCATTAACTTGAAATATTTTGCAAAAATTATTATTTTGGAGACTGTGGTAACAATGAAATTAATATTAAAAAGAGATCACAACATAAATTAAGAGTGTTTTCTGTATCATTTCTGAGATTTTGTGTATGGTCGTGGGGGAATGTCATTGGTGTTACATGTCCTGGTTAATGTTAACAAAACTTGATATGTTATGTTTCTGATAAATGCCACTGTGTTAATAAAATAGTAGCTAATTTTTGTCAATACTTATTCTGGATTAAATGTTATGTTCAGTATTGAATGGTTGTAACACATTTTGTAAGAGATATCGCGTTGGATATTTTGGTCCAGAAGTTTTATGTCATTGGAGTAACAGAAGAAGAAAACCTGGGCAAAATAATTACATCTCCCTATTTTTGGCTCTGTGACTGCTAGATGGCGCTAGCTTATCCACTTTATGAAACAAAACAAAAACTTGAGGTGAGTATTTGTAACTTTTAAAGAAATTAACAGCCTTGCTTGGACAATATTTAGTAGTTAGGTTTTTTAAATGTCAGTGGTGTAACAGCAGTAAACAAATTAAAAATTTGACAGAACAAATTATAAAAATATTACAAGGTTTGGAATCATGTTTTCAAACATTGTATTTCCCTGCATTTGTAACTGGTGCATAGGTAAAGGGAGAAATTATTATTATTGTCGTATTTTATCATTGGTGTTATCTGTCATTGGTGTCATCTCTTTTTTGTTACACCAATGACACTCTTTAACACCAATGATATTTTTTTGCTTTTGCAAATATCTCTACAATAGTGTGTTTAGGGGGGTGTGAGGGTTTGTATGTGTGTGTGTGTTGTGGAGATACCTGGGGGGGGGGGGGGTGCATTCTCCCCATGGAGGCGGGGGTTGTCCGTGATGTATCATATCATTACATTTCTGATGCATGTTGCGTTGGGTGGGGGGGGGGGGGGGGATCTGTGTATCATATCATTATATTTTTAGTGCACGTATAGACCAAGGAGGTTTGCTGAAGAGTTTTATTCTCCTGGAAGGGGGGGGGGGGTATTTTTGTATTTGGGAGGAGAAGCCCCCTGGGAGGTGAGGCGGGTTTATCCTCCAAGATGACTAAAAAATTGAATTTTCCAAACTAAGTTTTCGGGTGGCTTTTAGGTTAAATATCCACATTTTTAGGTCGTTGAAAATGTGTGTGTGATGGACTGGGGAGGGGGGGCCAAAGTTCACATTTAAGGGGGGGGGAGGCCCCTCTGGCCCCTCTTGTAGCGCCGCCACTGAAGCCTAGCGTTTTGAGGTCAGCATTCGCACGACTCTCACTTTTCAAATAATAATGATGACACTTCTTAACTTTGGTGAAAAGATCTCCATCACTTTTACATGTAATTGCTAACGAGATATGACATCACTGTCATTAATTATATTTGAATATCTACACCAACATCATCGTTAATCAACCATCATCTCTATTTGGTAGCAATGGCGGACCAGAGCAGTGTGCCGTCATCATCACGGAAATGATCTGGCGAGAACTTGACAGCCTCTGCCTCAAGTGACAATCATGACGAATAGAATCTGTTTTTGCTTTCTCGTGCAAACTGAGTTATTGGGCGGCTCTCAATCCAGTTAACTGAATGCCTATTTTCAGGCTGTAGTGACTCGAACCTCTGTCACATCGATCTAAGTAACGTGACCCATTTTTGGAGATTTCGGATTTAAACCCTATTGCAATTCCATAGGCCCAAAATACTTGGGAGTTCCCAAATCACCTTGTCAAGGGCTCAATAAGTCTGGGACGAAATCATTTTCACTGTGTCCGAACATGTTCCCTCAGTTCGAGATCGCTTTTTGTGGTCCGAAGTCACCACCAAATTGTACAGAAGTCACTTGGTCCGAAGTTACAGAGGTCTCAGGGTCACCCACATTCGTATTTTCTTATTGAACTTCCCTATACGCACACTCTATCTTTTTTGAATGTTGGAAATGGTTAATATTATCACTTCGCCCCATTATACCTAGTGTTCTATTTTCATATCTTTTTTTTTAATTTAAAAAAGGACTCAGAGAAGGAGGGATTGGAGGGGAGGGGTTCTTCTTGGGGAAAAATATCCGGAGAGAAATTCCTCTTCTGGTTGTGTGATCCTGTGCAACGAAATATTCAGTTGACTCACTGACCGAATCAAAACTAGATTTTTGAAATGCACTGACAGAGAAAACATCCTGCAAAAACTATATGGTTGGGATATATATCTAATTTGCATTGTCTATTTGATCTGATGAACTTGCCCTGTCCAAAGTTGTGCCCCCACCCCCACTCACCCCCGCCCCACCCCACGCACTCAACAACTTCATTTTTCGGATTCATGTGCCCCTTAGAGTATTGGCAATTATTTTTTCTTCTTCTCATTTCAGTCAACAAAAAACCTGTGGTCGCAAACTACTACTAGCAAGGGATAGGGCGCTGTGTTATAAAGAAAATAAAAGACTGTTAACAGAAAATAGAAACATATACAAGAGAGAAGAAATGTTTAGGAAACGATATGAAAGATTGGCAGCAAAACTAAATATCGCCACACAAGCAACTGCAAGCCCAAGGACAAGAACAAGGACTTTGCTTCAAAACTGGAAAAGAAAACCCAAGGAACTGAAAAGAACTTTAAATGTTCATTTTTCAAACATGTCAGTGTAAACTGCATGGAAATTTGCAGTTCATGGCCAATAAATTGAAAAAATGAACTTAATTAAAAGTAAAGATCTTGGCGATCTAGTCAGTCAGATAATGTGTGACCCACATTTTACTGATTCTACTGGTATGAAATTATTTGTTTATCCCCAGCCAAACAAGAGACAACAAAGTCTTCAAATACAGACCTCAATACAAATGTAGGACAAAATGAAAGGTTGGGTTCAGTCCTTGACCGACCAGAGTTTATACGACCATATCACGTTGGTCTTTACTGTGTTGTTGTTTATGATGAACAACCATATCCAGGTAAAATTTTGTCAGTTGAGGAGGGTGATGTAAAGATTAAATGTATGGCTAGCATGCGCCGTAATAAATTTTACTGGCCGAGTCTGAGAGATGATGTCAATTGGTACCCTGAAGGTGACATTCTCTGTTTGATCCCCGAACCCCAGCAAACCAACCGTAGAACACACAAGATCTTGGCCCCTGTTTGGAAATTGATTGAAACTGAGCTAGAATTGAATACTTGCTAAGTAATGTTTGATAATGATTAGTTTCATGAGCATTAATATTATGTATCATCAGGTTCATTGTGACAAAATTTGAATTTTATTGTTCGCAAATTAAATGATTAAAATATGGTATATTTTTAAGTTATAATTTGTGTTTAGCTTGCTACAAAGATTCAGCGGGAACCATATCTTCCACACAATGTATGATGCATTAAAGTTAGTTGGCTGTTTCTCTTTATAAAAAGCATATGCAAGGCAAGTGTCAGCTTTATGAGGCACCGTTTTGTTTTTATTATCTTTTTACTGTCATTGGTGTTACACACTGTCATTGGTGTTATTTATGTGTCATTGGTGTTATCCATCTCCGAGTAACATATTTTGCACAAGTCAGTTGTAACTGAAATATGCACTGTTTTATTTCTGATTTCTTTAAAATTGACCAAAATGATGACTGAAAAATAAACTATTATGCATGTTTATTGTGAATTTGTCGCATTGAAGTGTATAGTTTTGCTCTTCCGTTTTTAAAGAGAGCCTGTTTGAATGCCATTATAATGGAACATGATGGATGTAGTTTCAAATAATTTTACTTCCACGCATTTGGTGGACAAGAAACACATTACCTAAAGTAGGAAAAGATGTCAAAAGTCTTCATCTTACACAAGAAAGAATGAATGAATTGTCTGTAACACCAATGACCAAGTTGTGTGCACACTCACACAAAAGTAATGCATTTTCCTGTTAACAATGGGCGGATAAGCTCTACTTTGCATATTTTCTCATTTGTTATTTCCCATATCTTCTTAAATTGAAAAAAATGTTTTTAAGAGAAGAAAAAAAGTTGGCTTTTGTAATTTGAAAAGATACCCCAATTGAAGAATGACTCTGACATGATCTCTAATAGGAGTAAGAGGAGCAGTGTCTTTTATTTTTACAAGGTCATGGTGGATTTTATACAGCAAGACCATGGATGTATATAATCGGCGCTGCTCAGGAGTCGGCCAATTTAGGATGGTAAGCATGTCAGTAACACTACTAGGGTGTTTATATATGTTCATGACATAGGAGTTGCACGATGTTGGACCATCTCAATGTGGTGTGCGAGATCTTTTTGCCAAGGATGCCACACAGGTGAGCAGTATTCAAGTTGTGGCCGAACATATGTCTGATATGCAAGAGCTTTGATGTTTCTATTACTTGTTCTTATGTTTCTTTTGATGAATCTTAGCGAGGTGTTCGCTTTATTTACTATATTATTTACATGACATTTCCATGAGAGATCTTTTGTTAGCGTTACACCGAGGTATTTGGCTTTATTTGTATTTTTGAGGATTTTATTGTGCAGTCATTCATGTTTGATGGGGTTTTGTTTTCGAGAGATACTTATTATTTCGCATTTGTCAGGATTAAAAGCCATTTGCCATGCATGTTCCCATTTTTCAAGTTTGTTTAGGTCTTGTTGGAGAGTACTGCAGTCAGAGGCTGAAGTTATGGTGCAGTATACGATAGTATCATCAGCAAACAGGCGGGCTGGGCATTCCAAGTTTGCTGCGAGGTCATTAATGTATATCAGGAAGAGACAGGGGCCAAGGACAGAACCTTGAGGCACTCCAGAGAGGACAGGACAGGAATCTGACTGGACACCATTTACAATGACTCTCTGGGATCTGCCTGCAAGAAAGGAACCTATCCAGTCTACAGTTTTATTGTTTATGCCGATACGGCGAAGTTTCAGGAGTAGCCGAGAGTGATCAACCTTATCAAAGGCTTTGGAAAAGTCCATTACCGCTATATCCGTTTGTTTATCCCGACCCATATTGTTTAGGACATCTTGAGTAAAGCATAAGAGTTGAGTTTCACAACTCAGTTTCGAGCGGAAGCCATGTTGGTTTGGATGAAGAAGATGTTGTGAGTCAAGATAGTTCATTATGTGGGAGACAATGATGTGCTCTAGTTGTTTACTAAGAATGCATATGAGGGAAATTGGTCGGTAGTTTTCAGGTCTTGATTTAGAGCCCTTTTTGAAGACTGGAGATACAGTACGTGGAGAGTGTATTATCACTAAATCACCCACTCGGTGCGGATTTCACCCAAGCAATAATTGCAAATTTGTTGCAAACCATAACAAGCACAAGCAAAGTTTCCGCCAATGGACCTCCGGGTTAAACCCGGAGGTCCATTGGCTGAAACATTACATGTGTTTTAGTCGATATATACAAAATACGAAAGTTACAGTGTGGGTGATAATTCCACTCCGCGGGTGATTTAATTATAATCCACTCTCCATGTTCTGTACGAGTGCCCTCTTCCAGTCTGAAGGGACATTTCCAGTTTGGAGGGAGAATGAAAACAGGTCAGAGATTATGGGAGAAATTTCTACATGAACCATTTTCAAGAAATGTGGTGAGATGCCATCAACACCATAGGCTTTGTTTGATTTCAGCTTGCTGAGTAGCTTTGACACGCCTGCAGGTGTTAGTTCAATTTCGTCCATTGCATGCTCTTGTACAGTGTGCTGTAATATTTGGGATTCACAGCACTGGGTGAGATCAAGTGGTTTGGGTGTGGAGAATGCTGAATGGAATTGATGGTTAAGGGCATTTGCTTGATCTTTGGGGTCAGATTTTAACTCCCCATTCACCTTTAGTGGAAAGACACCGCAGTTTTCACTTCTTTGTTTTTTTACAAAGGACCAGAATTTTTTCCCTGGTCTACCCCTTTTATTTTGGGTAAGTTCAGCATTTTTGTGTTGTTTTATGCTGTTGTTTTTACTTGATTTATTTTTATCTTGATTTTCCCTGATGTTGTCATTATCTTCAACGATGATTTGTTCAATGTGATGCCAATATGATTGTCTAGATTTCTTTTTGATAAAGTGTTTCATTTTGCGATAGGCTGATTTTAGTTCACTGTTTTTCTTGTTTTTCCCGAGCTTGGTGAGACGGTACATTCTAGATTTCTTTCGAATGAGGCGTTTTAGCTCTGGCGATACCCATGGGACAGAGTGATTTTGTTTGATGGATTTAGTGGGGATGTACTTTCTTGCTAAGTCATTTATTTTGTTTTTAATAGTCTGCCATTTGAATTCAACATCTTGATTTTCAGTTTTTGTAAAATATGTGTTTTGGAATTCATTTAGTTCTTGTTTAATTTCCTCCCAATTTGCTTTGTTGTACAAGCTAACTTTGCGTGAAGGTTGTTTGGGTAGGCGGTTAATGATATTTAGTTCATGGAACACGATGTCGTGGTCAGATTTACCTAGGCTTGGTAATGTTTTTTATATTGTGGATTAGACTTGGTTGATTTAAAAAGAACAAGTCTAATGTATTTTCCCCACGTGTTGGAATTTTTACAACTTGCTCTAGGGTTTTGGTTTCCATGATGTTCAGGAAATTTTCATATAAGTGGACATATTTGCATCCTGGGAGAAGTCCTTTGTTCTTCCAGTCTAAATTTGGGAAGTTAAAGTCACCTAGTACCCAGATATGATTATTATTGGGTACTCGTTGCAGTGAGTTATTTAGTTGTACTATGCTCTCAGTGTCGCCTTCTTTGGGCTTGTAGAAGGCTGATATATATATATGTTTGATTCCAGGTAGCATGATCTTAGCCCAGATGATTTCACACTCTGTATTGAGTTCAGGCTGTTCAATTGATCTTATATCTTTCAGAATAGGAAGAAATACACCACCCCCTTTCTTCTCATCAGGCCGATCCTTTCTATAAACGTTAAACATGTCAGGGGGAAATAGCTCAGATGTTAATATTTCCGAGTTAAGCCAGGACTCAGTTCCTACAATTATGTCTGGCTTTATTTCCTCAATGACTTCTTGCAGTTCGTGGACTTTCGATCTAAGGGACTGACAGTTGATGTTTAATATTTTTAGATATTGAAGTCTCCTCTTTTTAACAAGGTGTTTATTTCCATCTTTATTGATTTTGGTGGGAGAGCTATTTGGTAGATTAGGCTTTGGGGAAGACGATGCTTGGGGATGTTCGAACATAATGTTCGAACACGTTGAATTTTCTTGAATTGAGGTTTCATGGATGTTTAAATCAGCAAGGGAATCTAAAGATTCGAGTAATCCATTTGAGTAGTTAGGGAAACAACATCTAAGGCATTCCCAGCTGTATCGACTGTCATCTCGTAGGATAGAGTAGGTTCTAATACTTACAGACTGACAGTTATGATGGTACCACTGGTCACAATTATCACACATTATACCTTTGTGATCCCATGTGACTTCTTTTGAACAGTATCCACAGTCATATCTAGTGGAGTTCATGGGGTTTAATGGGACATTACACTCAGCAATTGATGGGGTTGGAACAGGATTCAGGTTTACATCGGCGGCTTGGCTTATGAGAAGAATGCACAGGTAAACAAGGGTTAATTTGTATGATTTACCTTTTGGTATAACTCCTCTAGATTTGACAAGATTATGTAGTTTACCTGAGATACGTAAATGTATCTGATCATCTTCAGATGCATGAGAATGCAAGTTGTGAGAGGTGTGAGACATAAATGTCAGTGTGGCAGGGTTTCGGTATGGCTCAGGAATGATTGTCATGTTTTGTGTGTTTTGGTAATGAATACTGGGGAGAGGTATGACAATAGGCCTACTTCAATATGGATGGCCGTGCTAGCTGGTACAGTAATTTACAGTAAGAACTAACAAGAGTGAAGCTCTTTAGATGGGGTGGATGATGCCATTTTTGTGTCTAGCAGTACTGGAAGGCAAGTGTATGTGAGTTCCCTATAGAGAGAAGGTGCAGCCTATACACTACAACAGTCCCTATCAGTGGGTACTCTTCACCAAGTTAGTCTTAAGCTACCCTGAGATGAAATGTGTTATCTTCGTTCTGGGTGCTACCCCCAGACGCAGTATGAGATTTCAATGATGGCAAGGTTAGTGATGAAAAGTAAAGTCAGAAATAAGTGCATCAAAAACAAAATACATTTGCCAGTTACTGTCCAAAAAAACTAGCCAGAACATAAAATGGTATCAATTATCAATATAAACAGATAAACAGAATCGTGCATACTTTCCCCCTGATAAGAAACAAAAATATAAAACGAGTATCGCACATCAACTTGAACGTGAAATCCGGTTTAATCATGGTCTTGAGCGTAGTATTTTGCCGATATTTGCGAGTATATAAGGTGAGGTTGGTCTGGGAAAAAAACGTGGATATCAAATATGTCGTCGCGGGCTGCCATTTCGGAATTGGATAAAAAAGTGAATTCACTCATAGAAGATATCAATAACAACAAATTAAATGAAAAACAACTGTGCGATTTGGCTCACGCAACTGGGAAGTCACAACATCTAAATTTATATTATGACACAAAAACGCCGCATATGTTCATTCGGACGAAACTGCAGTCGACTTGTCAACATTTCATCCTGAAACTTGGATATCGGAGCGAAATTCAGTCGCCATTTCGTTCATTAAAGCCTCAGCCAACATTCAGGATTTGACTAAAAAAAAAAACCTTATCACTTGCTTTATTGTTGGAACAATTATATCATCTCCGTAATGTCAGCTTCATAGGACCATTTGGATTCATTGTAAATATTATCACTTATTTTATAACATCATCAAAAACTGTGTGCAATTTGAACGGTGCAATTCGTGCAGCTCCGTCAAACACCACAATTCAGAAGTGGGTTCGGCAGTTTTCAAAGAATAAAATTCAATGTCCCCCCAATAACGACCTGTTCACTTTCTTTGATAACAACCAAGTTCTTGCAAAACGTTGGCGTGTGACGGCTAATCTACAATTCGACGCCAAGCTAACCCCATCCGTGTGGTTTAGGTCTGACTTTAGCGGATGCGGGCACATCATTGATGCCATTGAAGAACATGACCGCCAGTGTAATGAGCTATTCAGAAATGAACGTGTAAAATTCCATACTCGTCGCTTTGCTGTTGTCCCCCAAGCACAATAAATAATAGATGGGTCCTTTCGGGACGACGTCGATGACGTTAACGCACCACAAGCTGCAAGGAATATTCGCAGACCAAGTAAACTGATAAAATTCACTGACGATGGCAAGGCTATGTTAAAAGATAATGAAAATCAGACACCTACATCGTACGATTTCGTAACTGGTTGTATCCCTAATAGTGCACCCGAGGTATCGGTAGGTGATCCATATTTTGCGAACCCCTGTTCTTATTTGAAAGTGCGTGAGGTATTGACACACCTCACGAAAGCTATCCTAACTGACTGTGACAGGAGTTGGACAGTTATAGGATGCGATGGGTCACCTTATGCGTTAGGCAGCAGATTGATTGAGAGGTCTTTTGCGGAGTACCGTTCTGACCCAAATAAGTGTTTTCCTGTTGGAAAGCTCATTTTGATTCCTGGGCTTGGACACATAGAAATGAACTTTGTGAAATGTATTTTTAAACTTTTGTGGCCTATTTATCTGAAAGCATTAGCAAAGCTGCTCGGATTCAAGTCGCCCAAAGCTTTGGCTTCGTGCGAAGCAGCCAAGAACCACCATAAAATCATGGCAAATACTTGAAATTCTATTTTATTCAATGGCAGATGAGCTACTCGTCCCGTTTGTTCGAGATATGCAATTAACTCTTTACCTAACATGAAAAGCAGACGACACTTGCAAAAAAAATTCTTGAATAACTAATTTTTTTTCATTTTTTGTCTCAAAAACATAGGTTATGACCCCTCGTTGGAACGAGCTCGACGAGCCCGTTCCAACGAGGGGTCATAACCTATGTTTTTGAGACAAAAAATGAAAAAAATAATGAAAATTAATTGGCGATTTTTGAGAATAGCGCTGGCCGGTTTTGGCCGTTACGTTGGGTAAAGGGTTAAATAAAAACAAATGTAATGTAGAAATGCTCGGGGTGTGGTTAAACAATGCCAATAACCAGAATTATGTTTTACAGTATGAAATAGCTTTCACGTACTTATTCGCCCTTCGCTTGTTGCGTGCCGGTGTGAGACGCAATAACCACCCAATAATACAATGTGCTATTTCAAAATTAAAAATCTTGTGCCACGGACCTGTGAACATGCCTGTATATCAAGAGATTTTGCTGCGATATGCAGCGTTACATGTGCAACTACCACCAGCTATAAAGAATCTCTTGTGCCAGAACTCGTCATTCTCTGTGAGTGGTCACAAATCACAAGGGGAGGGTGGAGATTTCATCGTGGAGGCTAAGAACAGACGTTTAAAAATGTGGATTCCCTTCGGGCTACCAACCGAGCAGCGATGGCTGAATGTGTGTCGTAATCTCGACTGCCTGGAAAAGGTAACATTTCCCATAATGTATTGATCACAGGTCCGAAGCCATAGGAGGGAGTCGGCAGTGCGAATCCCCACCCCACCGCCTTGGCAACCTCCGTTGAAAATTTTGACATCTCTGTCGGAAATTTTGGCCTCTTTTCACGAGAATTTATGTGCAAAATGGAAGATTTGGGGCCATTGGAAAAATATAACCCTTCACCCAACGCAAATAGAAGACGACACTTGGCACAAAAATGTTGAATTTCGATTTTTGTCTCGAAAACATAGCTGATGACCCTTAATTGGAACAAGCTCAATGAGCTCGTTCCAGTGAGGGATCATACGCTATGTTTTTGAGAGCTCGTTCCAATGAGGGGTCATAAGCTATGTGAACACGTACGGATTATTGGTGATCTGGAAGTCGAAGTGATGGGGTTGACTCCCAATACTTTTGAGAACATATCGGGACTTCATAGAGGTAGGTTGTACTTTTGTACTCTCCTCCAGATTAACTCCCCATCGGGGCCGGTCACTATATCATGGATTTCTGATCCTCGTCCTACACCGAATTCCCAATGACGGCTCTATTAATTTAGTAAAAAGACAAGTTTATTCACGAGTAGCCCGATGCATCTTATTTAGTTGTGAGATGCCTCTGTCTAATCGATGAAATTCGGCGTACGACTAGTTTCGGAGGGTCGATAGATTTGAAACCCCGCCCCTCCCATTTGGCAACTTTACGGAATTTTATGGTCGCATTCATTGGCACGATTCTACCCTTTGAATATGCTTATTTTTATTTAAGGGGGAAGAAGGTGAGATACGACGGGCAGGCTGTTTGGTGTAACGGCCTAAATTTTTGATGTGTAGACAAAATTTGTGAGCGTGAGGGATTCAGATTGAACAGCTCTTGATTTGAAAATTCGTAGTTTTATACGATTGTTGGCGTAATCCTTCCGCCGGTAGAGAGTTTCGGGTGTTGGAACTTTTGGTTCTGACCTGTGTAGAGCTCCCCTTCTTTAGCCAAGGGTGGTAGCAGTTGTGAATAATTGCAGACATTTTGATGTGCAACCCTTCTGACGAGGGAGAGTTTTGGACGTTGGAACCTGGATTCCGACTTATGAGCGCTCCCCTTCTTTAGCCAAGGGTGGTAGCAGCCGTAATATTTATAAAAAATCATCGATGTTTGGTATGGAACTCTTTTGCCGGGGAAGTGGGACTTGGTGATCGAAACAGTGGTTATGGCCTGAAAAGTGAATACCTAATAGACGGTAGAATAAATTTGTTTCCACCTATAGAGTGGAGATGTAGTTGTACAGGCCAATTGAAATATGAAAAATGAAAATCCAAAATTCCATGTGACTTCCTCCGAAGTTGAAATAGCAATAGGGAGAATTGTAATAAACGTTAAATTAATATATATATTTAAATCTTTCGCCATTTGTTGTTGTTTGTTTTTGTTTTTTTTTCTCAGCTTATAGCCCTTTCAATGAGCCCTTGACCGGATATTATTATTTTTTTTATCATTAAACGCGGTTCAATAGTGGATTTGAAACATGCCCTTTAAATTCACCTATGTGTATGATTACCCTTGGTTGGCTTTTGCGACGGGGCTGTCGGCTGGAACTCATTTCTTATAAGTGGGTTCGAGCCGAGGGCAACGGCGCAAGAGGGGTGCCAAGGCAGCGTTAAACGTTTGTGACAGTCCTAGGTGACTGAGAAAGGAAACTAATCCCTATTTAGGAACGAACCTGCAGAAACCCCAGACAACAAATTTGTGTACGGCTAGATCTTGCTTGACTTCTGTGCGAGGCTGTCTGCTGGAACTCACTTCTTGTAAGTGAGTTTGGGCCGAGAGCATTGGCGCAGAGGAAGGGTCTAGGCGGGGTTAGATCAGTGTCGTTACAGATTTTTGGCGTCGCCGACAGGATTAATTGTAAATTGACACTTTTGATAAAAGAATTTATTATTTTAGTTCGGTTCTTTAGTGTTTGAGGACAGGGTTGTTTTGGGGTTGTAATTGAAGTCGTTGTGGTGAATTGATATATTTGTTGAGACATAATCCTTATAAAAAAAATGGCTAGTGGAATTAGTCAAGAGTTGGAAGACTATATGTATGCCTCGGAGGCCCTGGCCGCTGATATAACGACCAGAGGTGCTAGACCTAAGGAATTTCGGAATGTTCCCCTTACTCCTGATCCTACCCCTGGGAAAAAGATTAGTAAGGTTGATGCGACTATTTTGAAGTGTCAAAAGTTGAGTGACGAATTGCAGAATTCTATTGTTGATTTATGTAACCAAACGGAGGATTACACTGGAGTGATTGGCACCCCTGGGGCAATTTCGACCAATTCAACTGCTCGTCGAGCTCTTGCTGGGCGCGCGGTTGATTCGGCGAAAGTGACCAGGGTGGTCCAAAATTATAAGATTTTTGGGGAGAATCAGAAAGTACCGAGTTTGCCCAGACCTCAGCGTGGGGCAACAGGCTTGCAGCTGGATGGTAGATATAGTGATCAAGCTTATCCGCGTAAACCGATTGTTACGCCGGATACTTTTAATGGAACCACCAGTGTAGCTGATTGGTTATCCCATTTTGAGAAATGTTGTTGATTAACCAGTGGTCTGAAGACCGGGCTCGTCAATTTCTAGTGGTGTCTTTAAGGGGCGCCGCCTTGCAGTTTTATGAAGATTTGAACCCAGAAATTAAAGCTAATTCTCATAGAGTTATGCAGAGTTTGCGAGATCCATTTTGATCCATTTAAGGGTACTGCAATATATAGGGCCCAATTAAGATCCAGACGTAGGTCACAGCGGGAGACCTTGCCTGAGTTAGCGCAAAGTATTAGGCGCCTAGTAAGAAAGTCGTATCCAGGGGTTCCCCTAGATGTTAGGGATGATCTGGTCAAGGATAGCTTTATTTCCGCACTGACGGATAATGAAGTCAGAATGCAAGTGTTGAGGGCTAAGCCCGAGACCCTTGATGTGGCAGTGCGAGCTGCTTTAGATGAGGAATCATATAAGAAGGTAGAGGTACCTTCTTCGGTTGGTGTAGTTGGGGAATCGGAGGTTTCGAGTGAAATAGGTGCATTAACCCAGGTGGTGAAAAACTTGCAGGAACAATTGAGAGAGATGCAGATTGAGCAAAATAATTTGCGGGAAGAGGTTTTCAGACAGAGCAGAGGTCGGAACAATAATAATTTTTATAGAGGTCGTCGTGGCCGAGGTGGTTATAGAAATAGAGGTAGAGGTAAAGGTGATTGGTCACACGAGCCTAATTTAAATAATAATCAGGATTTAAACGAATAAAGACTGGGGTAGGGGTCGCACCTCAGTCTAGGATGGAAAGGACCCTCCCACCTGAGAGTATCGGTCATAGTTATCTGACTCTTAAAGTCTTGAATGAAAATGTTAAGTTCCTATTGGATACTGGTTCGGCGGTGAGTTTAATCAGTACCAAAGTGTTACATGATATTTTGGGTATCTCCACAGAGTACCGAACTGACAGTGTATTGAAAGTGTTGCAAGTGAATTAAGAAATCAGAATGCTCAGCTATTTATAACTAGAGGGGTGTCATTTGTGCGCAAAGCACACTATAGTATATCCCCACATTCGCATTTGTGATTATTGTCGGGGCCGAATCAAAAATCCAAAACCTTTATGCACATCTACAGACGCTTTTGATTGACATGAACACACTTTTAGTGTTTCGAATTGAAACCCCTAGGAGTTTTTCTCCGGAAACCATTCCTCTAACGATAAAAATGGCGCCCCTTGCACCCCTCGTGGCCAAATCAAAAATCCAAAACCTTTATGCACATCTACAGACCCTATTGATTAACATGAACACACTTTTAGTGTTTCGAATTGAAACCCCTAGGAGATTTTCAATGGAAACCATTCCTCTAACGACAAAAGTGGTGGCCCTTGCGCCCCCGGGGGCCGAATCAAAAATCCAAAACCTTTATGCACATCTACAGACCCTATGAACGAACATGAACACAATTTCAATGTTTCGAATTGAAACCCCCCAAGGAGTTTTTCTCCGGAAACCATTCTTCTAACGACAAAAATGGTGCCCCTTGCACCCCTCGAAGCCGAATCAAAAATCCAAAACCTTTATGCACATCTACAGACCCAATTGATTAACATGAACACACTTCCAGTGTTTCGAATTGAAACCCTGGGAGTTTTTTTTCCGGAAACCATTCCTCTAACGACAAAAATGGTGCCCCTTGCGCCCTCCGAAGCTGAATCAAAAATACAAAACCTTTATGCACATCTACAGGCCCTATTGATTAACATGAACACACTTTCAGTGTTTCGAATTGAAACCCCTAGGAGTTTTTCTCTGGAAACCATTCCTCTAACGACAAAAATGGTGCCCCTCGGGGCCGAATAAAAAATCCAAAACCTTTATACACATCTACAGACCCTATTAATGAAGATGAACACACTTTCAATGTTTCGAATTGAAACCCCTAGGAGTTTTTCGCCGGAAACCATCCCTCTAACAACAAAAATGGTGCCCCCTGTGCCCCTCGAAGCCGAATAAAAAATCCAAAGCCTTTATGCACATCTACAGACCCTATTAATGAAGATGAACGAACTTTCAGTGTTTCGAATTGAAACCCCTAGGAGTTTTTCGCCGGAAACCACTCCTCTAACGACAAAAATAGAGCCCCTTGCGCCCCTCGAAGCCGAATAAAAAATCCAAAACCTTTATGCACATCTACAGACCCTATTGATTAACATGGACACACTTTCAGTATTTCAAATTGAAACCCCTAGGAGTTTTTCTCCGGAAACCATTCCTCTAACGACAAAAATGGTGCCCCTTGCGCCCCTCGGGGCCCAAATCAAAAATCCAAAACCTTTATGCACATCTACAGACCCTACTGATTAACATGACCACACGTTTAGTGTTTCGAATTGAAACCCCTAGGAGTTTTTCTCTGGAAGCCATCCCTCTAACGACAAAAATGGAGCCCCTTGCGTCCCTCGGGGCCGAATGAAAAGTCCAAAACCTTTATGCACATCTACAGACCCTACTAATGAAAATGAACGAACTTTCAGTGTTTCGAATTGAAACTCCTAGCAGTTTTTCGTCGGAAACCATTCCTCTAACGACACAAATGGTGTCCCTTGCGCTCCTCGGGGCCGAATCAAAAATCCAAAACCTTTATGCACATCTACAGACCCTATGAATGAACATGAACACACTTTCAATGTTTCGAATTGAAACCCCTAGGAGTTTTTCGCCGGACACCATTCCTCTAACGACAAAAGTGGTGCCCCTTGCGCCCCCGAGGGCCGAATAAAAGATCCAAAACCTTTATGCACATCTACAGACCCTATTGATTAACATGAGCACACTTTTAGTGTTTCGAATTGAAACTCCTAGCAGTTTTTCTCCGGAAACCATCCCTCTAACGACAAAAATGGTGTCCCTTGCGCCCCTCGGGGCGAATCAAAAATCCAAAACCTTTATGCACATCTACAGACCCTATGAATGAACATGAACACACCTTCAATGTTTCGAAATGAAACCCCTAGGAGTTTTTCGCCGGAAACCATTCTTCTAACGACAAAAGTCGTGCCCCTTACGCCCCGAGGGCCGAATCAAAAATCCAAAACCTTTATGCACATCTACAGACCCTATGAATGAACACGAACACACTTTCAATTTTTTGAATTGAAACCCCTAGGAGTTTTTCGCCGGAAACCATTCCCGGACGGACGAACGGACGGACGGACGGACGGACGGAGACAACCAATATATCCCCGCAATTTTCAAATGCGGGGATAAAAAAGTTTCAACTTCAAGAGATAGTTGGTGTTCTGTAAAAAAAATTGCATTTGGGTGAAAGCTGAGAAAGAAATTAATTATTCACCATGTATTTTGAAAATCAGATCAACAAAAAGAAAAAAAGATGCCCCCCCCCCCCCCCCCCCCACACACACACACACACACTCCCTTTTCTCAGAAGAACCCTTAAGTCCCAATGTACCCTTATCCCTACATAGAGGGAAGAATGGGTAGTAAACAGTGAAAAAAAGTATTCTTAAATTGTGAGGGGTTGTTCGTCCATACACATCTCACAAAGTTTCGCCCCCGCATTCAACAATATAGTCCAGGCACATTAGACATAAAAATGAGAAAGTAAGGAAAAAAATCGGAGAAAGCTGATTTTTTTATATGTTCCCGGGACACACATTGCGGATAAAGTGTGAAAAGTCCCCGCGAATCCGAGTTGAGCTTTTTTAGTTATAGCGTTTTTTTGATGAAAAAAAAAAATAAAAAAAAAATTCGACCCAGCTCCATATTTCTCATTCTTATTCGCCTTAGTAGGGTGAGAATCATAAATATCGTGCTGAATTACATTGAGAATACATATCCCCAACAGAAAATGCCAACTTTGTATCAATCCTCACACTCAATGGTGAAATAGTCACGAAAATGTACAAAATTACGAAAAAAAATTTATTGTTTTCATACACACAACGGTACACAACGTCCATTAAATCAAATCTACGACTACTTTGGGAGTTAAATTATATATCAAAAATTGCAGAAAAGCAGTGGCTTTATAATGATATATAACAATAGTCATTTATTCCATAATGAACTGGTGAAACGTGTGAAATATTAACCATACCCCCTAAACTCAAATTCAAACGGCATCGACTTTTCTCATTCAAATACCGTATTATAGCACCGTATTATAGCATCATTGTTTCAATTTCCATGTTCGATTAAATCACATAATGTGGTGTTCGCCTACACTCAAGATGCATTGGCATGTAATGTGTGTCATATTTAGGGGCAATTGGTTCGATCATGGCTGGTAGCGGCTTGGATGAACTTTGGGGGACTGTTTATGCTGGTGGGTCAATCCATCATTTGATCAGTGGTCATGCATATTCAAGAGCAGTTCGTGCCCATTTGCTAACACAAATTGCCATTACAAAACTTGTGTTTGAAGAAAGCCGAACACTAGATAACATAGACTGCACAGAAGTCAATGAAATATTCTGTGGACTTGCCAGAGGTGACTGTACAACAGCTGACGCTGTCAATCAAGAAAGTGTCAACCATCTACTGTCAAAATTACACAAACTGCTCCAGAATGCGTCCGTAGGACGCACAGGAAAGCTTTGGGTACAATACTACGAGCAAATAGGTCTTCTCCAGTTGTTCTTAGAGCAGAGCGCACAGGCGACTGGGAACTCCACACATATTGTGTTCGCAATATGATTCCAGTATTTCACGCAGGTGGTCATTTTGCATACGCAAAAAGTTCTCATCTCTATTTGCAGCAGATGAATGAGCTAACAGAAATAATGCAACAGGATGATTTGAAGTTGTTCACTGAGAAAGGTTACTTTACCATAAGGCGCTCAGATAAATTCTGGGACGGGATATATTCTGATCAGACCATAGAGCAGTGTTTAATGAGAATGTTCAAGTTCCCTGGTGGTCTCACACATGGCAGGGGAATAACCGATAGCACTGTTGCGAAATGGGTACATGGACTACCTCTTTGCCTTCCGATATGTAATGCTCTCGAAAATTTTGTTCATGTTCACACTGGTCATGGCGAACAACATCGGGATCTCCGTCAAAGTTCACAATTGACTGATGCCAATGATATCACCAAATTATTGAACTGGCTCAGAGTGCATTCCCCCTTTCAGAATAGAGATCCACTACAATTAGTCTCTATAGCGACCGGGCTTGTGGCCGACGAAACTGTGAACTGTGACCAAGTTCGCAAAATTGGTGAATGCTGCGTATCGAATGTTGTAAGCAAAACGTTCAACAGCATCAAACTACGACGTGTTGACACTGTGAAGTCTTTCGCATCGATGGCAAATAGCATCAAAGTCCGTGGAAGTAAGGTAGTGATTGACCCCACAATTCTGTTCAACCGCATCACATGTGTTATTCACTCACAGGCAGAGATGGAAGAGTATCTCAAATATGAACTCGCCCCGAAACCACCAGCATTGTTTGATTCTGCTGGAATGAGGAAGACACAGAAAAGCACGCTCGGTAAGATCCTCAAAACATACGGTTCCGAGCAAACTAAAATCCCAGAACATTCTCTGTTTGTTGTAGATGGTGGATTTTTATTGAGGGCAGTTGTATGGCCTAAACAGTCGTCATATAAGGACATATGTACATCATATTCCAATTATCTAGTGAGACATTTTGGGGCGAACGTCGTGGTTGTTTTTGATGGTTATGCTTGTACAATGTCGACAAAGGGCATGGAACAAACCCGTAGATCTAAAGACAGGTATTCCATTGATATCAATATCTCACCCGAGTTACCAGCCACCACACCCCAATCCGATTTCCTTGCAAATGCCAAGAACAAAACCCAACTGATCGATCTTCTAATGCAGGAGCTATCTGCTATCAATATTCAGTCCAAGCAGGCCGAGGCTGATGCTGATGTACTGATAGCCGAAACTGCACTTGACATCGCTCAAGATGACAACAATGTTGTCGTTTTGGGAACAGACACAAACTTGTTAGTCATTCTTACCTCTCGAGTTCAACCGGAATGTAATATTCACATGATGTATTCCATTACCCCAAGCTTACTAGTTTCAGTTAGTGAAATAGCAACCAAAATGGGTGACCATAGAAGCAACCTCCTTGTAGCACATTCTATAAGTGGTTGTGACACTACTTCTGCACTCTTTCGAGTTGGTAAGAAGAAAGTATTCAGTACAATTGTCTCCGATGTTACTAGCGACTCACAAAAGTATATAAAACACAATTTTGGCGGATGACAGTACACCAAGTGCAGTAGCCGCTGCCGGGGAACAACTTCTCCTGATCTTATACGGGAGTAAAACTGTTTCCTCTCTCGACCAATATAGATATGTCACTTACAAGCGTTATGTAGCAAAATCTAAACTGAATAAACCCATCGACCTAGCCTCACTCCCACCAAGCAGCGATGCTGCACAACAACATGTCTACAGATGTTATCTCCAGGTCCAACAATGGCTGGGCACTTCGCTTCCTCCGACGGATTGGGGGTGATCGCTAGACAATGGACTTCTTGTACCGACTGCAGCCACAAAGCCATGTGCCCCCGATAACCTACTGAATCTGATCAGTTGTGATTGCAAGAGTGCTTGTACAAAAAGGTGTGGGTGTAAGAAGGCAGGACTCTCTTGCTCAGGTTTGTGTAATTGCAGTTCGGATTCTTGTAACAACCACAGAAACACTGTCCTGTCGGAAATTTCTGAGTTCGATGAATAATATGTATATAGGTCATGTCATTTCTGTATATAGCGTTGATAATAGTCAATGTAACTTAATCCATGTTGATTGATTTGTACATTCTGTAAATATTATTTATTGATTTTTGTACATTCTGTAAATATTATTTATTGATCTAATGCTGCCAGACACAGACGTGTCTGTTCGGTCCCAAGCCCGAAAATAGTTGAGTTCTCATGCTGACGAATTTTATGCCAAAAGAGGAACTCAGCCAGAAGCAGAGGGGGTCTTCCATAATGTCTATTTTGTAAGCAATGATAAAAGTCTTCAAATGGTGGTGGATTTTTTATCGTCTGTCCAACTAACATCCCGTTCTGTACAACGACCTTTTGGGCAAATCCGTTAGGAAAATCGTCATTTTTGCGTAAATCCGATACTTTTTTGTGAATTTTCAATAATTTTTCGCAGAAATTGTCACAGAATGCACATTTTCCTCTAGGTAAATGTATATTAGACATTATGTAGCTCGAAATACGCGTAAACAAAAAATACAGTTGGATCAATTCGAGGTTACAAAGTTCGTGCGATTTTTTTTGATTTTTTTCAAACGCGTTTTCGAAAAAAGGCTGTAGAAAAAAAAGCTCAACTGGGATTTTAGGGGACTTTTGTCTAATCGTTCAGTGACATGTACTCGACATTCCCTGAAAAAATCAGCTTTCTCCGATTTTTTCCCTAGTGAAACCTAATGTTCTTGGGCTAATAGACCAGATAAATCATTTAAAAGACGATTATCAGATTTGGCAGCGACTTTGATTTAACTGTCCGTGATTCTTGTGAAAATTAAAATTCTACAATTTTTTCAGCATATTTTCTTTCATTGCCGCCACTAATTTACCAGGTGAACCTGATTTGAAATGATATTGAAGGATGTTCCAGTCCAGTTACGACACATGATATGTGTCGGAGATCGAAGTTAATGACCTCGTGAATAACACACTACATTCTGCGTTACATAGCACAGAAGTTATCGTATGTTTAATGACGTTTACTTGACTATTCTGCACTAGATAGCGCATTAACTAATGAGCGTTTTCTGGACTTGACGTGACAGGACTTCGAGTTTTAACTGTAAAAATATATGTCAGAGTGCCATATGATATGTTCTATTTCTGTTTAATGTCATCAAGGACCTGGAGCTGTACTTTGAATAGTAAACTTTATGTCAGGTAACACAAATAACATATAGACCGCATATCATGTAAACTTGCTTTTTTGGTCCCTGAAAGTCCTGGAAAAGTCCTTGAATTTCAATCTTGATTTGGCGTTCGAGGCCTGACTTCAGGCAGATGCAAACACCAGTGCTGCTGATGATTGATTGATGCTCAACATCATTCCACCATTCCGTCTTACTAGATCCTGCAACTTGGCGAACATTTTGCGTGACCCGGTGACAATTTTGGCAGAAATCACAGGGGACGAATAACGCTTGTCTACTTGTTGCCGACAAGTAATTTCTACCTACCAGCGACAACCAAAAAATAAATTCACTTGTCCTGGGCGACAAGTGTATTTTTGCCATGACTTCTTATGTTGTTGAAATAATTCCCAAACATTCCAATTCCGATTACAGAAAAAAATCCGAAACAATTGGCACAGTTAACAATAATTACATTCCACTTCCATTTTGTTTGTGGGGGGAAACTCGTTTCTATTTTGAACCAAACATGTTATAGATATTGAGGGAGATTCTGTACATACTCATCATCTAGTGTTTCTGGGGAAAACTTGTTTACATTTTTAACTAAATTTATACGTCATGCCGGGGTAACTACACAACTGTTGAAAGACAATGTGTTCAGCGTCATCTGCAAAGAGTTTAGTCCTGGGTAAATTTGTGTTAAAAAACCCTGAATTGACTTGGAAAAATCGGCGGAATGCACAAAGGGGGCCGAATGTATTGAAAGTCAGTTTGTTAAAGTTGGTTTCAATGGGTGACAAGTAAAAACAAATTTACTTGTCACAGGTGACAAGTCAGTGTTTTTGAACATTTCGACCTAATAATAATAACACTTTGGCCAGCCGCTGATTTGTCGCGGTTCTCGGACGAGAAGGCCATGGTTACCCCTGAACTCCCAACTGCCTCCCTATTCCCACGCTTCTCCTCTCCTCACAACACTCGGAGACGAACTGCTCGATGATATCCCTTGTCCCATTCTTCCCAATCTCTCCGATTAGCATATTAACCCTCTCCTTTGAGTCTCCCCCTAACCACATGTCCTTCATTCTCCCATCCCACTTCCCCATTATACTCCCAGCGAATCTCATTCTTTTAGACTGATACTTTGGGCATTCTAGAAGAAAGTGTTCCAGGGTCTCCACCATGCCCAAGTTACACATCTGGCACTCCCTTTCACCGTCTTTTCCAATTTTTCCCTTCACTTCCAGGGATCGCGACCTCAGCTTGAACAACAGTGACCCCCAAAGGTGCCATCAAGGTACTCTTCAAAACCTGGCCTCTCTTTATCACGTAGGCCACCCAAAGACCTCTTTGATTTGACCCCCTCTCGCCAATTACGGTTACAATCCACCATGACCCTTTCTCTGACGATTTTTTTACCCTGGTTTGCCCCAACGTCCAGGTCCGAGATCTCCAATGAGTAGCTCTCTACTAGCTCCCTCACTTGGACCATCCACCCCGTTTTGATATTTGAGTTGAAAATCCTCAGGAACATTACTTTACACCATCGGCTGCCGGGGAGATTTACCAAATAATTCAGATAACCGAGTTTCAACAGGTCTACCTGTTCTTGATCCTCATCCACCCAAGCTCACCCCTGATTGCTTCTAGCGCTGCGGCATTACTCGACCCCGTTATCCATCGGCCTACATCGTTCTGCAAGATTTCCAAGCTCTTTACGGCCGTCTGGTTTAGGGGTACCACTTCCGTACCGTATGTTATGCTTGGCAGCCCCACCATTTCCCAAACGGTTTTCCCCACGAAAACCTTATTGAAACTGTTTCTCCCATAAGTTTCATTTGGTTAAGGATTCGCTTCCCCTTCAGAATCAATTTATTTGTGTGGTTTCGGTAGATGCTGTGATGAGTTCAAATAGTAATAATAATATATAAGCATAAGTGTAACTTTGATAACTTTTATTCTGCTTTATAATTTCGTCATTCCAACTCTCGCAACACATAATCTCGAACCCATAATCTCGAACCCTCGTCTATCTACAGCAAACGGTCGTACTAAACATATGCCCATTATATATACCATAACATTCCCCCTCATAAATCTAGGCGATTTACTGGCTTAACAATTCTACCAAATCTTGTTTTGAGAGAGGGCATACATGTACCAGAATTGACAACCTGCCGAGGTGATCTTGGAAGCTCATTAACAATCTGCTGAGGTGACCTTGGATGTTCATTAACTTCCCCTGGTACATGATTATCAGTTATCTCAGGTGAATTTACATTTGAATCTGAATTAACATCATCAGCTAGAACACCTGTGTTCCCAGACAGAAGTTCATCCACAATATCGCCATGGCCGTCTTGATTATCTGATTCAATACTACAATGGCTACACTTTGATAAGAACTTTGAATTCCGCTGATAATTACCTGAGGGTGTATTGACCGTGAAGGAACGAGGTCTTGGACCTTTTTGTATTATCTCACCATGAGAGTTTAAATCTTTGATGAACACTTGTTCACCTGTGGCTAATTCCGGTCGAATTCTAGCTTTATGTTTGGCATCGTAATTCTGCTTGGACTTAATTCTTTGCTTTGTCTCAAAATATCTGAGCTCCCCGAGTTGGGGCTGACTAGGAAAAAGTTGCTCTTGCATGACTGGTAATCTTGTCCTTATTTTACGCCCAAACAACAACTCCGCTGGGCTATAGCCATTGGCAAGAGGTGTTGCTCGATACGACAACAAGGCCAAGTTCTGATCCTTTGATTTCTTAAGTAATCTCTTAACCGTCTTTACTGCTATCTCCACTTCCCCATTGGACTGGCTGTATAAGGGACTACTCGTTATGTGAAAAAATCCACAAGACTCTGAAAATGTTTTGAATTCGTGACAAGAGAACTGAGGACCATTATCAGATCGGAAAATGTCTGGTATGCCATGTCGTGCAAAAATGATCTTTAAATGTGCAATAACATTTGAAGACTTTGTGCTCTTCCCAAGATTTACAATTTCAATATAGCGGGAATAATAGTCCACTACACTCAAATAATTATCCCCATGTAAATAAAACAAATCAGCTCCTAATTTTTGCCACGGTCGACTTGGAAATTCTGAAGGCATCATAGGTTCAATTACCCCTTGACGTTCATGTACACAAATAGGGCATTTGTAGACCAGATCTGAAATGTGCCCACTTAACCCAGGCCACCACACAGAACATTTAGCTCTCTCTCTACACGTAGTTACACCTTGATGACCGTCATGAATGAAGTCTAAAACTTCTAATCGCAACTTACTAGGAATTATTACTCTACTTCCCCTCATCAAAATGCCATTAGTGTAAGAAATTTCAGCTCTGAATGGATAATATGCTTTAATAGGACCTGGAATAAATGATTTTTCTGGCCAACCTTGACTACAATAATGAATTAACTTGGAACAAATGACATCTGTATCCTGTTCCTTCTGTATTTTGATCATATGTGGGCTTTTTATGGGTAACTGTTCTATAACACTGCTAATATATGCATCCACATCCCTACAAAACCGCTTGGTATCATTGTCGGTGACAGAGTCAATTGGAGCTCTTGATAACAGATCTGGAATTGTCAAATTTTTTCCAGGGATATGAGATATTGTAAACTTATATCTCATCAACCGAATACGAAAGCGTTGAATTCTAGGTGTAAGCTCATTCAAATCTTTCTTACCTAACAATGACACAAGTGGCTTTGAATCGGTTTCAATATAGAAAATTGGAAGTCCACTTAAGAGATGTGCAAAAGTTTCGCACGCCCAAACTATGCCAAGTGCTTCTCTCTCTATGGGGGCGTAATTTGATTCTGTTTTTGTCAGTGAACGTGAAGCACAAAAGACAATTCTATATTCCCCATCAGGTTGTTTTTGTGATAATGTGGCCCCAATGCCTAAAAAAGAACAATCAGCTGAGATTCTTGTTTCTAGATTAGGGTCATATAAGGCAAGGCAAGGTGGATGAGAACAAATGGCCTTAATCTTATCGAATGCTTTAGTATGATTTTCCTCCCAAACCCAGGTTTTATTTTTTTGAAGCAATTCCCGAATTGGGGCACTTGTATTTGATAAGTCACGAGAAAATTTAGCAAACTGATTTACCATGCCAAGAAATCTGCAAATGTCATGAATGTTTTTCGGTTGAGGCATCTCCGAAATTGCTGCTATTTTCTTGGGATCTGCAATTATCCCAAATTCAGAAACAATATGTCCGACGAAGTTAACTGATTTTCTACTGATTTCACATTTATCCTCATTGAGAGTTACATGAGCCTTCTCCAACTTTCGGAGAACCCGCTCTAAACGTATATCATGTAATGTTTGATTTGGAGCATGAACTAAAATATCATCAAATATCACTTCAATGCCTTCAATGCCATCCAAAATTTGGGACAGGCGCCTTTGGGCGTGCTCAGGTGCTGAAGTGATTCCCACTGGGAGTCTCTTGAAAGCATATCTGCCAAATGGTGTTATAAATGTTGTAAGTAATTGTGAATTCTCATGTAAATTTATCTGGTGAAAATAGGAATTTGCATCAAGCTTGGAGAAGACCTTTGCTCCCGGCAGCCTACTCAAAACTTCATTGACACTTGGTATAGTGTATTTTTCACTACGCACAAATGCATTGAGTCTTGAATAGTCCACACAGATACGCACATCAACAATATTGTGGTTTTTGTCATACTTCGGTACTGGCACCATAGGGGCGCACCAATCAGTTGGCTCAGTCACCTTGTATATGACATTATCATTTTCAAGCTTATTTAGTTTTTGCTTAATTGTCTGATACAAAGGTATTCAGGCAACTTTCCTTGGGAATTCCCCTCTAATTTTCCCAAACCTTGGAATAATTTAGGATGTTTTTTTTCAACACACACATTATTTACTATTTTGACAATATCAAGTGCAGATATCGCTGGCTTTCCCAGCAATGATTTTGTGCAGTTTTTCACGACAAAGAATGTTTGCTTTGACTTCAATGAATTAGTTCTCAGGTGAGCTGTAAAATGTCCAATGCAATCCAGTTTGGAATTATTGGCAGAGAATAGTAGTTTATCTGCAGGAAGTAATTTCACAGAGAGTTTATGAGCAATAGCTTCTGGAATTATGCTGACATCAGCCCCTGTGTCAATTGTGAAGTCTATGTCATGTTTATTTAGTTTCAAGCTGATATTCCATTGTTTATCAAAATCTTGTGACATATTTTCAGTTTGTATTTTTCCAATGAATGCAAAATTTGCTGATTCTTCGGTTTCATCATTTGATGACTCTGAACTTGACTGATTATCTTCCCTATCATGAGGTTCACTGATTGTCTCATTTCATACTTCCCTAATCTGCTTACTCATGCAAAATATTTGGCCCAGTGTCCACGCACAGAACATTTTGCACATGAGCTAAATCGAGCAGGACACATTCGCTTGGGATGTGCCGGCTTATTTCCACACCGTTTACATACAGTCTGATCTGAATGATGAAATTGTTCCAAATAATGACCTCTGGCAGAGGTGAATTGTGGTTTCTTTTTTGTCTTCTTTGCAACAAAATCTATGTCAACTTTGGCTGCACATTCATCCTGTTCCTTTGCTAGGATAGAATGCTCACGTTTCACTTGTTCATTCAAACGAGCTGCTTGTTTGCCTTTTATTAGTGTAAGTTCACTATCCAACTGAAGTTTTTGTTGTAATTTTACGTCTCTTATGCCAACCACTATACGGTCTCGTATGAGTTCTTCTTTGAGATTCCCATAATTACAGTGTTCAGCTGCCAGATACAATCTGGTTATGAATTGGTCTACTGATTCACCTCCCTGTTGTGAACATTTGTTAAAAATGGCCCGTTCATAAATAATATTTCGACGAGCGATGAAATGGTCTTGAAAAGCAGTTTTTACTACTTCATATGTTGGCCACGGTGTTAGAGGCTGTTCATCATCACCCACTGGTGCTTCAGGTAGTTTAATACTATTTAAGATATCTTCAGCCTTTTCACCCATGAAATATACGAAAGTGTCTATTTGTATTGATTGCGGTTTTTCGTTCAGGCCACTCACCGAGCAGTATCTGTCGAAGCGCTTACTCCACGCTTCCCACTCTTCTGACTTGAAGGTGAACTCCGTCGGCGGCTTAATATGTAAATCTGCCATCTTCTGACACCATGTGATGAGATTCAAATAGTAATAATAATATATAAGCATAAGTGTAACTTTGATAACTTTTATTCTGCTTTATAATTTCGTCATTCCAACTCTCGCAACACATAATCTCGAACCCATAATCTCGAACCCTCGTCTATCTACAGTGTAACGGAATTTCTCTATTATGACACTTACTGTGTAATTTGCTGCTTGTAGAGACTTGTCAGTATTTGTAATGCTGATTTTAGACGTCCCAGTCGAGCCAGTCTTCAGATAAAAAACGCCAATCCCGCTGATTTCTTTATTTTCCATCGTGCACTCGTTCTCCTTCAGGAGTACCGTCCGGCATACCACTCCTCCCCGTTCCATTAAGCTGAAACCAATATCTGTTAAAATGTTTGTGGTTAATGTGTGCGTCATGAACAAAGAACCAGTGAATATTAAGCCATTACCATTACCATTAAATTGACCATCACATAATCAAAATTCTTAATAATTAGGAAATATGTTTGATTTCAGACTTTCTGTATTGATAGATATCATATAATATATCTATATTCTTTGGAAATGATTTGAATAGCCTGAAATATTTATATTACAAAGTTGCTGTTTATTTAGTGTTGTATAAATAAAAGAAATCCATTCTCAAGACTGATAATTCATGTACCAGTACAATCTGTACAGTAATTTCTATTTCAGAGGATCAAACGCAAATAACTTTTGAACATCTGATAATTATTTACATTTGTATAGACGTATAAATATACATAATTTACAAAATATTCAGATGATATACCCGACAAGCGTTTTGATTGGCCAATGCCACCAAAACTGATACAGGTACGTTTTTCAGTCTGGAGATTTTTTCCATAATAGCAGTTATCATCCAAGGCGTATTTACAGGGCAATGGCGAAGGGGCGACAAATAAGGTGAATCTGTTTCCAAAAGTATTTTTTCTGTTTGGAGCCTAGAAACCGCTTCTATGGTATTGGCATCATTGACAATATTATGGGTAAACCCAAATTTGCAGTTTGGTAATCTCTGCTGCCATAAATTGATTTCCTTGGGTGTACCAATGAAACAATGTCTATGAATATTTAAATGGGTCATATCTAAAGCTTCCAGGATTGTAAGAACCCTATTTGCTGCCTCGCCAGTGCCCTCATCTCTACAATGGATGATTAAAGCTTTATTGTATGCCTCAGCTAGGGGGATAACCTTGCGCAGAAATTTTTCCTGCGTCATAATTTTATTCTCATAACAGGCATTCCTGTCATGACAGCGAGGATGACATTTACAAGTTGTCGTTAGATCTATCCCGACTTCTCCTAGACCAATACACCGTGGAAGTTTCATGAAATTCTCTAGGTTTTTCAAATGTGAATCCAACATATTAGCATCTACCATATGAGGATGTACTCCAAACGTTACAAATATTCGGTTGTCACCAGCCAGTTGTTGCTCCCACAATGCCCATTTATCAGGATAGACATAATTGGCAACAGCACCAATCAAGGGAAATGATTCGGTGTTTTGAACCATATTCTCTATCTCACTCAATGACTTCTTTCCAGATCTTTTAACCAGCTGATCCAAGTGAAAGTGAGTGTCGATAAAAGGTACAGGACACCTGGCCTCAGATGAGTTCACAGCTAATACCTCTATTCCGCTGATATACATTGGAGTCTCCAAAGATAAAATTTCCTGACATGTGGAGTATTCTAATTTTAACAAAACCTGCGTTAATATCCTCCAGTGCAAGATACAGATTACAGCATTTGGTGGCGAGACTGTAAATGAATTGGGAATATTTAATTCTTGGTGTTCCAAATATAGAGTCATTAATGCAATCTCTTCCGCTGTGAATGGTCCAACTGACATTTCTGAAGGGTATATTCTTTCTGTAGTAATGAAATTTAGAAGCTCTTCTAGAGATGACAATTCAAATTGTGCTCTGAGGTAATGCAGTAATCCATTGATGAGATGTATCCAAGTAACTAAATTTTCTTCATTGAATTCTGCACCACTTGGATGACTACTGCTTGGGCCATGTTTGTTGAGGATAAAGCAAGTGGCTCCTTCTTGTCTTTTACAGACCCAACATGCTGTCTTAGCGGCTACATACCAGGGTACATGAAAACACAGAACATGTCGTTTCAGGTTTCTATACCGTTGATGAGACACTGGGCATGTCCTGTGAGAAGCACCAGGTTTTGTCATGTTGATTCTTCTTTCATCTTGTACTGAGCTGAACTGAAGATCGGAAGGAGCTGTGACTACAATAGTTGATTCTGTATCTTCAGAAGACAACTCATCCAGCGTAATAAATTCTGCTAAATTGGACGGAGGAAAATCCGACTCTGATGTGTCAGCTTTGGTGTCGATCTTAGTCGTCTCCTCATCCAAACCTTCTTCATCATAATCTGGGATAAAATTGGCTTCATTAAATTCATCCATCTGGAAAAATATTTACAGGAAGTATCAGGAAGAACACAGATATTTACAATTTGAGGTTAGTTGAAAGAACTAAACTGTGCAAGGCAGTGAAAATAAAATGTGTGCTCTGTATGTCAGATCATTATCTAAAATGTATCAATGTAGTCCTTAAATCTGACTGGAGGGGTAATTTTCCTTCCCTTTCTTGTTACAGATGTGGGAAATTTGAACAGATTGGATAGATCTCCTTCATTAATATTTTTTAAAGTTTCATCTGTACTCCTTGGTTCAACTATAACTGGGTCTCTGGGAGCAGATGGTAATGTCTCATTTGTGCTGCTTGTAGACTCGGCTGTAACTGAGTCATTGATAACAGATGGTAAATCAAGTCTTTCAGTAATTTCCCCTTCTGTCTGAAAAAGATCATGTCGTAAATGTTTCAGCCAAAGAGGTTGTACAGCATCTCGGCATATCTTCAATCTGTCATGATGCAACATATAGGTACCTTTCCGATCCTTAATTTTGTACAAAGGACATTTATTCTCCACAACCAAATAAGGCCCACACCATGGCGCTCTCAACTTGCGGCTTTGTCCAATCTTTGTTGCCAAATCTCTTTTGTACACCACATCCCCAGGTTGATACTGTATTTCATGCACTCGAAGGTCATAATTCTTTTTCTAGGGGATTTGAGATTGACCCAGATTCCTGCGTGCAAAATGATGAATTGATGGTATTATCTGACTAAGGTGTGCTACCCAACTTTCTTCGTTTATTTCCTGAATTCCAAATAGAAGGTCAACTGGTTGTATAACTTCTCGTCCCAGCATTAAACGATTTGGACTAAAACCTGTTTGTTGATTCTCCATCGAGTGGAGAGCCATAGCCAATAGCGGAAGATCTCTATCCCATTCTTTACAATGCCCTTCAATGAAACACCGTATCATTTGTAAAACAGTTCTGTTGTATCGTTCCACCTGTCCATTAGATGAAGGATGATATGGAGTGGTCCGTGTTTTGGCTATCTGCATCTGCTCACAGAGGGACTTGAACAAATTCCCATCAAAATTTCTGCCCTGGTCAGTGTGTACCTCTAGTGGGCACCCAAAAGTGACGATGAAATGTATGATGAACTTGCGAGCAATTTTTTCAGCTGTTTGATATGGAAGAGCTGCCATTTCAACCCACTTTGTAAACTGGTCTATCATCATAAACACATATGAATTGCCACTGTTACTTTTTACAAATGGCCCCAATATATCAAGATGTACTCTTTCCATTGGATATCCAGCATGGAAAGATTTCAAATGAGCTCTTGGGTTGACATTTGACTTCTTCTGTACATTACAAGTTTTGCAGGACTGCACATAAGTTCTACAATCAGCAGACATATTGTGCCATAAAAATGATTTTTTTAACCTCTGTAGTGTTTTAGTCTGCCCCAAATGTCCTGCAGATTTGACATTGTGACAATAGTGTAACACATCTTGTTTCAGTGATTCAGGTACAACTAATACAAGGTCACGATCTATTTTATGCTCCCATCGATAAACTAAAGTACCATTATGAAGCTGTAATTGGGAACGACACAACCAAAGAGCTTTTACAGCAGGGCTACAGAGATACAGCTCATGCTTGTCTGGCACAATATTATTTTCTAACCAATAAATTAGTCTTCCAATATCACAATCTTTTTCTTGTAAAATACGCAATTCTTCACTAGTGTAAGGCTCTAACCATGATACACGAGAAACCTGCAACTGAGGAGTATTTTCTACCTTGACGTTTTCAGATACCAATAAATCATCCACTGGCATATCATTCGATGGAACATGTACTTGTCTCAAGGCAAGTGGTATAACATCATCTACATCTTCAGTAAATCTTTCCCATTGGTGATGAGCATGGCTACAGTAATGACAGCCTCCACAAGGTAAATTTTGGGGGTTGTTACCTGCATGATAACAATTACAAGCTTCAGTAGTATCTGGAATACGAGAAAGACTGTCAGCATTTAAATGTTTATTCCCAGGACGGTGCAAAATTTGCATGTCATATTGAGCTAGCTCTTCCATCCAACGTGCTAACTGACCCTCAATATGCTTGAACCGCATCATCCACACCAAACTGTTATGGTCTGTATGCACGATGAAACGTCGTCCAAGCAAATAGTGTCGAAATTGCCGACAATATTTAACAACTGCTAGTAGCTCTTTGCGTGTAGTGCAGTATTTCTTTTGTGCTGGCAATAAAATATGGCTTGCATAACAAATTACTTTTATTTCACCAGACTGTACTTGAGATAGCTCAGCACCAATAGCCTTATCTGATGCATCAGTATCTAAGATAAACAATCCCTCTGAAGCTGGATATGACAGTAAAGGTGGTGTCATTAGTACCTGTTTAAGCTGTTCAAATGATTTATGATGAAGTTCAGTCCAATGGAATTCTTTCTTTGGAGCCGTCAAATCATAAAGGGGTGCTGTAATATTGGCAAAATCTTTGACATGATCCCTATGATAGTTTACTAGCCCTAGGAATGACATCACTTGCTTTTGGTTAGTTGGAACAGGCCAGTTTTTTACAGCTTCTACTTTGCTTGGAGCTATTGTTACGCCATTCTTGTTGACCAATTTGCCCAGAAATTCCACTTCTTCTTTGAACAAATTGCACTTCTTCGGTTTTAATTTCAAATTATACTGAGCAAACCTCATAAATACATTTTTCAGATGCTCCAGCGATTCTTCAAAAGTTGCACCAAGTACGATGATGTCGTCCAAATAAACTAGCAATTCTTTCCAGTTTAAACCTCTTAAGACTAGCTGCATGGCCCTCTGGAAAGTCGCAGGTGCATTGCACAGGCCAAAGCCCATTCGCGTGTGTTGAAAAAGACTGAACTTTGTTACAAATGCTGTTTTCTTCTGATCGGACTCATCTAACTGTATTTGATAATATCCCGAGGCCATATCAAGGGTGGAAAAGTATTTGGTTCCCTGCAATGTGTCTAAGCAATCCTCTATTAAAGGTAATGGGAAACGATCTTTGATGGTCTTATCATTCAGAGATCGGAAGTCAACACAACAGCGTACAGTTCCATCTTTTTTACGTACCAACACTGGTGCCGATGCCCAATCGGATATGGAGGGTTCAATTATTCCTGCTTCTAACAGCTTTTGAAGATGGTTAAATTCTTGGTCCTCGAATCCTAAAGGGGTTCTCCGAATTTTGTTTTTGACTGGAGGAGCATCTCCAGTATTAATTTGATGCTTGATTTTGGAGAAACAGCCAAGATCTAAATCATGAGCAGCAAAAACATTTTTATACTCAATGAATAATTTTCCCAACTTTACACTTTGCTCATCATCCAATTTGGTGATGGAACAGTCAAACAGGTCTTTCAGGTGGTGTGGTATTTGCTCCTTTATGGATTCCAGCTGACATGCTTTGTCAGTTATGAAGTCAAATTTAAGGACTGGAGATTCAAAATCACAGAAATTTTGAACTGTCTCAATTCGTCCTTTATCAACTTCACCATTATTCAATGGTGGTTCAAAATCATTTAAACTTTGAACCTTGCATTGAATATCTTCATTGCCATTCCAGAGAGAATCACCATTTTTGTTAAATGGACATTGAACATCATCCTCTGTTATCTCTTCAGCATTTCCCACATGGGTGTATTTTTTTAATTTTATAAAATGGGATGAATCATTTATCACCTTTATTTTTACCATTTTCCCTTTTCCAATCGCCGAGGAAAATAAAACACCATTCTCAAGATAAACAGGTTCAAAAACAAAGCTTGAGTCCAATGGTTGCTCCAATTTCAAATCTATCATAGATACTACATTCGGTGGCAAGGTAACCGAGGTATCCACAATCACTTTTGATATCTGTATATCCGCATCTGTTCCAATTTTCTTGAAGGATGCATTTATTATCTCATTTCCAACAGTCAAGGTATTGTTGCGAAGATTCACAATGCACTTCTTGGAAATAAGGAAGTCCAGGCCTAAAATAAAATCATCGTTGATTGGTGCCACACAGACATCCCATTTATATGTCTGCGAACCTATTTTAATATTCATATTTGGAACTATTTTACCCATAACTGGTTGTTCACCAATTCCCTTCAGTCTAACTTGTTGAGCATTAGGTGTGGGCTCCAAATAGAAAGATTTGAAAAATTCTTCATTCATTAAAGTGAGCATGGCTGCAGTATCCAGTACTGCAGTTGTAGTTACATTATTTACAGACAAAGGCATCATTAAAAAAACACCATTTAATTTATTTACAGTGAACTCAGGAACTGGAGTACCAGGTTTTGACTGTACAGGTGAAAAGTTGCTCTTCTGTCTGAAGTGTTTTTCATGTAGGCCTAGTTCATGTTGGACCAAGCGTTGGCCTTGCCACTGGGTCCTGGGCCGTTTAAATCTCTCTGGTTGGTTGAAGACTGTTTCATAAAGTCACCTCTTCCATCTTGAGTGGGATTTTGAGATGATGATCTCCAGGAAGGAGGAGACCCTTGTGCTGTGGGTGTCGTATCAACAGAATCTTTATAATTATTCCTGTTCTTCTGATTACGATTTTTTCCTCTATTATATCGATACCCAGGGGCTTGATAAAAATTTCCATCTCCAGCACAAGAATTTTCTTTCATCAGTGTTGCCAAATCTTGAACCATGTTTTTAATATCCCCAACTTCTTTTTCAAGACAGGAAATTTTTGGATCAACCTCTACATTGTTGACTTGAAATTCTGTTTCTGCTTCATTGGGTGAGTCTGCAAATGAAACTTGCCGTTGGTTATAACTGGCTGATCTATATCCTACAATTGCTCTTTGATTAGCCACAGAAGCCTTCATATATTTCAAGGCCTTAAGGATAGTCGGTGGATTTTTTTCCATGATCACTTTAACGGCCTCTTTGTCTCTGCACCCACGCAAGAATGCCTCGGTAGAAATCTGGTCTACTGTTCTTCTGTCTGAGCTTGGAAAACCATCTACGGTGAGTAAATGCACCCTTTGAGAAAACTCTTCTAAGGTTTCATCTTCTTTTTGTTTTATGAATTGTAATTGCCTTCTAGCCGGTTGCGGTGCTTCTTTTTGACTAAATCGTCGCTTCATTTCATGTTTAAGGCTTTTGTAATTGTGCCCAGTCTCAAGAAGATTTGCATATTCCAATGCATCTTCTGCAAGGCAATCGTAGAGACGGTTTAATTTTTTTCTGGAGCTCCATCCTCTATGCTTGGCAGTTCTTTCAAACTGAAGTATGAATGGCTCCCATTTCTTTGTACCTTTCCCATCAAAGATAGGTAATTTGGGGCGTTGAGGACTTTTGCTTCTGTGAGTACGATGTTGCCTTCTACGATGATAATAACTGTCTCTTGAACTGGATCGATCTGACGATTCAGATGAGCTGCTCCTGCGCTTTTTACTGATTCTACTTCTATGTCTTCTATGCTCAGGTGAAGAGTATGAGCCGTCAGATGAAGTTGAAGATCTTCTTACATTTTTTCTCTGCTTTCGGCTCCTGGAATATTTTCGATCAGCTCTCGAGTCTGTAGATTCATATGAATACCTTGCATGATGACTTCTGGAAGCTTGTCTTACATCTTCAGATGAAGTTGAAGATTTCCTCACACTTTTCGCATCCTTTCTGTTCCTGGAAGGTTTCTGATTGGCTCTTGAGTCTGTGGAGTCATACAAATATCCTGTATGATGACTTCCAGAAGCTCGTCTTACATCTTCAGATGAATTTGAAGATTTCCTCACACTTTTTGCTTCCTTTCTGGTCCTGGAAAATTTCTGATTGGCTCTTGAGTCTGTGGAGTCATACAAATATCCTGAATGATGACTTCCAGAAGCTCATCTTAGATCTTCAGATGAAGTTGAAGATTTTCTTACATTTTTCACTTGCCTTCGGCTCCTAGAAGGTTTTCGGGAAACCATTGAGTCTGCTGAATCAGACAACTTTTTTCTATCTCTGTCATGTGAATGTTTTTGCTTATAAACTTCAGACTTATTATTGTTTTCTGCATCTGATATTTTTGAAAATTCCTTCAAATTACTGGCATATAACTTGGTTTCAATGTTTGGCTTGGCAACTATTTGTTTCGTATGTTCCAAAAATTCACCATTTTCAGAATCACTTAAATCTGAATTTGTCAGCCTGGTTTCGCTGTTTAAACTTCCTAGTTTTTGACCAAATAGATCACCTTTATGTGAAATCTTCTCAGTTTTGACCATGTAAGAACCTGCCCTGTGCCATGCCTGTGGTGATATGACCTGAGGTTGTTTCAAGTTGCATTCTCTCTCTTTCTTTAAAGCAGACAGAAGTTTATCATATTCAGAATTGAATTCTTCACTCAGCCCCATCAGATGTTGAGCTGAATTGTATTTAAGTTCCTCTAAACTAGTCTGATGAATTTTGCTTTGGGTTTCTGCAAAGACCCTGGCTGATTGGAGAAGGGTTCTCTCTCTTTTCCAATGTACTTTTTCTTCTTCATGCTGTTTGTGCATGATCTCAATTTCTTTCCTCATTTGTAATAGGGCTTCTGAAACATCTTGTGTGCTGTCAGTAGATTGTGAATTGTTAGAGTTTTTAATTGGTGAAGCACGAGAAGAATCTAAGGTTATTATTTCTTCATTTAACCAATCTTGCCAAACTGATTCTGTGATACCAGTTTCTCTAACTAAATCATCCATGTCTAATGAGCCCTTAATTTCACGGCACTCATGAAGCTTTTGAGCCTTTGCTGGTCCAACATTTTTCAACAGCTTAAATTCATCTAACGTAATCGTTTGTAAATTAAGTGCCATTGTGAAAAAAAAAAAAAAATTTGTACCCAGCACCAATATTTGTAAACAATACTCTATAAGATTACACAGAATATTGTGTTAGATATTCAACAGTGAAAATATATCACAGGTTGGAAATTTCCATTCACTTTTCAAATTTTCCTCAAATAATAAAGAACAGTATTGTTTCAAAAATAACATTTCAACAGTAAAAAAAAAAAAAAAAAAAAATAAAAATATAGCAATCAATGAACATCAAATGAAAATATAAATCAATTCATAAAATGTAAAGTGTTATTTTACATTTAGGTTCTTCTAACCCAAAATTTTATCGATCCACATTTAGGTTCTTGCAACCCAATAAATCAATCATCTACAAGTTACCTCCCTTGCATATCTAACCAGCATTGTTTACATCGAAATTCGGATTTTAATCCTTGCTTTTCACCAGCTACTGGGACCTCAAGAAATTAACTCCCCACAAAAAACTGACATAGTGTTTCAGAAGCGTGAACTTTTTAAACAATTTTGAGATAATTACTTGAAATTTCAACGAAAGAACATTTTTTTGTTTGGACTGTTATGCTGGTTCAGTGGTTGGCCGCTTTTCAATCGAAAATTCTCGCCTCGATGATAAACATATGGGAAACCCTGCGTTACCTTAATACCTCGTCGCCATTTGTAACGGAATTTCTCTATTATGACACTTACTGTGTAATTTGCTGCTTGTAGAGACTTGTCAGTATTTGTAATGCTGATTTTAGACGTCCCAGTCGAGCCAGTCTTCAGATAAAAAACGCCAATCCCGCTGATTTCTTTATTTTCCATCGTGCACTCAGGAGTACCGTCCGGCATCACAACAGCAAACGGTCCTACTAAACATATGCCCATTATATATACCATAACAGATGCCTCTTCCTGTAATGTTTATATTTACCCCCAAATACTCGTAATCACCCGTCTCTCCTACACCGAGAAGTTTGCTGCTCCCTTCCGGAATGCAGAACTCACCCACTCTCCACCTTCGAGTGGGGTCCACTTTGCGGCCCACAGGTATAACTTTGCTCTTGCTTTCATTAAGTTCGAGTCTCCATTTGCTCCCATATTTCCCAACAGTTCCCGGCATTTTCGTTAGCTCCTCTTCACTTTCTGACACTAAAACCATATCGTCTGCAAAAAATAGCCCTGGGATCTTCAAGTCCCCAACTGCTACCTCCTCATCGCTACGCAGGAGTTCATCTCCTAAACCTTTGATGTACAATGCAAACAGGATTGGCGAAAGGATACACCCCTGTTTTAGGCCTATCTCCATAGGCGCACGTTTTGTTGTAATGTTTCCCAGGCTAAGTTCACTCTGTACATCTTTATATAATGCTTTCATAATTCCAACAAACTCGCCTCCTAAGCCCAGAGCCTCCAGCTTGCACCACATACCCTCCCTCCATACTCTATCGTATGCCTTTTTTACATCCAAAAAGGCCATAAACATCTTTTTCTTTTTTGCTTTCGCGGATTCTACCATTTGGGATAGCGTGAAAAGATGGTCAGTTACTCTCCTTCCCTTCCTGAAGCCATTCTGGATTTCTCCAAAAAAACCCTTCTCTTCAATCACCTCCTCTAGTCTCCCATAAAGGACTTTACAGAAAACCTTTCCAATGTTGTTACTGACAGAGATCCCTCGATAGTTATCCAAAACGTCTTTTCCCCCTTTTTGTGAGTAAGTGTCACTTTGCTTTCTCTCCATCCCCTTGGGACCTCTTGATTTTCTATGGCTAGATTGAATAGGACAGTTAGGCTTTCCACGAGTTCCTCCCCCCCTTTTTGATAAACTCGTTAGGAATTTCATCCACCCCTACCGCTTTTCCATCCCTTAATTTTGTTATCACCTTTCGCACCTCCTCCGTTTTAATTTCGCTGCACACGAAGTTCGACAGGTTTTCCTCGACCTGATTCAGACACTCAGATGTGCTTCCCTTGAATGAAAATGTTAAGTTCCTATTGGATACTGGTTCGGCGGTGAGTTTAATCAGTACCAAAGTGTTACATGATATTTTGGGTATCTCCACAGAGTACCGAAATGAAAGTGTATTGAAAGTGTTGCAAGTGAATTAAGAAATCAGAATGCTCAGCTATTTATAACTAGAGGGGTGTCATTTGTGCGCAAAGCACACTATAGTATATCTCCGCATTCGCATTTGTGATTATTGTCGGGGCCGAATCAAAAATCCAAAACCTTTATGCACATCTACAGACGCTATTGATTAACATGAACACACTTTTAGTGTTTCGAATTGAAACCCCTAGGAGTTTTTCACTGGAAACCATTCCTCTAACGACAAAAGTGGTGGCCCTTGCGCCCCCGGGGGCCTAATCAAAAATCCAAAACCTTTATGCACATCTACAGACCCTATGAATGAACATGAACACAATTTCAATGTTTCGAATTGAAACCCCCAAGGAGTTTTTCTCCGGAAACCATTCTTCTAACGACAAAAATGGTGCCCCTTGCACCCCTTGAAGCCGAATCAAAAATCCAAAACCTTTATGCACATCTACAGACCCAATTGATTAACATGAACACACTTCCAGTGTTTCGAATTGAAACCCTGGGAGATTTTTCTGGAAACCATTCCTCTAACGACAAAAATGGTGCCCCTTGCGCCCTCCGAAGCTGAATCAAAAATACAAAATCTTTATGCATATCTACAGGCCCTATTGATTAACATGAACACACTTTCAGTGTTTCGAATGGAAACCCCTAGGAGTTTTTCTCTGGAAACCATTCCTCTAACGACAAAAATGGTGCCCCTTGTGCCCCTCGGGGCCGAATAAAAAATCCAAAACCTTTATACACATCTACAGACCCTATTAATGAAGATGAACACACTTTCAATGTTTCGATTTGAAACCCCTAGGAGTTTTTCGCCGGAAACCATTCCTTTAACAACAAAAATGGTGCCCCCTGTGCCCCTCGAAGCCGAATAAAAAATCCAAAGCCTTTATGCACATCTACAGACCCTATTAATGAAGATGAACGAACGTTCAGTGTTTTGAATTGAAACCCCTAGGAGTTTTCCGCCGGAAACCACTCCTCTAACGACAAAAATGGAGCCCCTTGCGCCCCTCGAAGCCAAATAAAAAATCCAAAACCTTTATGCACATCTACAGACCCTATTGATTAACATGAACACACTTTCAGTATTTCAAATTGAAACCCCTAGGAGTTTTTCGCCGGAAACCACTCCTCTAACAACAAAAATGGAGCCCCTTGCGCCCCTCGAAGCCGAATAAAAAATCCAAAACCTTTATGCACATCTACAGACCCTATTGATTAACATGAACACACTTTCAGTATTTCAAATTGAAACCCCTAGGAGTTTCTCTCCAGAAACCATTCCTCTAACGACAAAAATGGTGCCCCTTGCGCCCCTCGGGGCCGAATCAAAAATCCAAAACCTTTATGCACATCTACAGACCCTACTGATTAACATGAACACACGTTTAGTGTTTCGAATTGAAACCCCTAGGAGTTTTTCTCCGGAAACCATCCACCTAATGACAAAAATGGAGCCCCTTGCGCCCCTCGGGGCCGAATGAAAAATCCAAAACCTTTATGCACATCTACAGACCCTACTAATGAACATTAACGAACTTTCAGTGTTTCGAATAGAAACTCCTAGCAGTTTTTCGTCAGAAGCCATTCCTCTAACGACACAAATGGTGCCCCTTGCGCACCTCGGGGCCGAATCAAAAATCCAAAACCTTTATGCACATCTACAGACCCTATTGATTAACATGAGCACACTTTTAGAGTTTCGAATTGAAACCCCAAGGAGTTTTTCTCCGGAAACCATTCCTCTAACGACAAAAATGGTGCCCCTTGCACCCCTCGGGGCCGAATCAAAAATCCAAAACCTTTATGCACATCTACAGACCCTACTAATGAAAATGAACACACTTTCAATGTTTCGAATTGAAACTCCTAGCAGTTTTTCGCCGGAAATCATCCCTCTAACGACAAAAATGGTGCCCCTTGCGCCCCTCGGGGCCGAATCAAAAATCCAAAACCTTTATGCACATCTGCAGACCCTATGAAAGAACATGAACACACCTTCAATATTTCAAAATGAAACCACTAGGGGTTTTTCGCCGGAAACCATTCTTCTAACGACAAAAGTGGTGCCCCTTACGCCCCCGAGGCCCGAATCTAAAATCCAAAACCTTTATGCACATCTACAGACCCTATGAATGAACATGAACACACTTTCAATTTTTTGAATTGAAACTCCTAGGAGTTTTTCGCCGGAAACCATTCCTGGATGGACAGATGGACGGAGACAACCAATATATCCCCGCAATTTTCAAATGCGGGGATAAAAAAAAGTTTCAACTTCAAGAGATAGTTGGTGTTCTGTAAAAAAATTTGCATTTGGGTGAAAGCTGAAAAAGAAATTAATTATTCACCATGTATTTTGAAAATCAGATCAACAAAAAGAAAAAAAAGATGCCCCCCTCCCCCCCCCCCCCCCCCCCACACGCACACTCCCTTTCCTCAGAAGAAACCCTTAAGTCCCAATGTACCCTTATCCCTACATAGAGGGAAGAATGGGTAGTAAACAGTAAAAAAAAAAGTAATCTTAAATTGTGAGGGGTTGTTCGTCCATACACATCTCACAAAGTTTCGCCCCCGCATTCAACAATAGACCAGATAAATCATTTAAAAGACGATTATCAGATTTGGCAGCGACTTTGATTTAACTGTCCGTGATTCTTGTGAAAATTAAAATTCTACAATTTTTTCAGCATATTTTCTTTCATTGCCGCCACTAATTTACCAGGTGAACCTGATTTGAAATGATATTGAAGGATGTTCCAGTCCAGTTACGACACATTTCTTTTCTTTATGATATGTGTCGCAGATCGAAGTTAATGACCTCGTGAATAACACACTACATTCTGCGTTACATAGCACAGAAGTTATCGTATGTTTAATGAGGTTTACTTGACTATTCTGCACTAGATAGCGCATTAACTAATGAGCGTTTTCTGCACTTGACGTGACAGGACTTCGAGTTTTAACTGTAAAAATATATGTCAGAGTGCCATATGATATGTTCTATTTCTGTTTAATGTCAACAAGGACCTGGAGCTGTACTTTGAATAGTAAACTTTATGTCAGGTAACACAAATAACATATAGACCGCATATCATGTAAACTTGCTTTTTTGGTCCCTGAAAGTCCTGGAAAAGTCCTTGAATTTCAATCTTGATTTGGTGTTCGAGGCCTGACTTCAGGCAGATGCAAACACCAGTGCTGCTGATGATTGATTGATGCTCAACATCATTCCACCATTCCGTCTTACTAGATCCTGCAACTTGGCGAACATTTTGCGTGACCCGGCGACAATTTTGGCAGAAATCACAGGGGTCGAAATGACGCTTGTCTACTTGTTGCCGACAAGTAATTTCTACCTACCAACGAAAACCAAAAAATAAATTCACTTGTCCTGGGCGACAAGTGTATTTTTGCCATGACTTGTTATGTTGTTGAAATAATTCCCAAACATTCCAATTCCGATTTCAAAAAAAAAATCGGAAATAATCGGCACAGTTAACAATAATTGCATTCCACTTCCATTTTGTTTGTGGGGGGAAACTCGTTTCTCTTTTGAACCAAACATGTTATAGATATTGAGGGAGATTCTGTACATACTCATCATCTAGTGTTTCTGGGGAAAACTTGTTTCCATTCTTAACTAAATTTATACGTCATGCCGGGGTAACTACACAACTGTTGAAAGACAATGTGTTCAGCGTCATCTGCAAAGAGTTTAGTCCTGGGTAAATTTGTGTTAAAAAAAACCCTGAATTGACTTGGAAAAATCGGCGGAATGCACAAAGGGGGCCGAATGTATTGAAAGTCAGTTTGTTATTTATTTATTTTATTTTATTGATGTTTAAGGTCACATATTTATGCACAATGGCTAATCATGACCGCGACAGTTTTATGGGTGGAGGAAGCCGGAGTACCCGGAGAGAACCACCGAGCAACGACGAGCAGCTGCCAGCTCCCCAACATCGTAACACCGCACTGCAGCACATGCAGGGTTAGATTGGTTGAAGACATGCGTACCATCGACGTGCAGTACGCCTTAGTACACGTCGTCATCGTGCCCCCACGCGGGCAATGGAGATGAAGTGTCTTGCCCAAGGACACAACGCGGTTGCCGCAGGTGGGATTCGAACCGAGGACCTCTCGGCTTGCAGCCTGCACCTCTACCTACTGAGCCACCGCGCTCCCAGTCAGTTTGTTAAAGTTGGTTTCAATGGGTGACAAGTAAAAACAAATTTACTTGTCACAGGTGACAAGTCAATTTTTTTGAACATTTCGACCTAATAATAATAACACTTTGGCCAGCCGCTGATTTGTCGCGGTTCTCGGACGAGAAGGCCATGGTTACCCCTGAACTCCCAACTGCCTCCCTATTCCCACGCTTCTCCTCTCCTCACAACACTCGGAGACGAACTGCTCGATGATATCCCTTGTCCCATTCTTCCCAATCTCTCCGATTAGCATATTAACCCTCTCCTTTGAGTCTCCCCCTAACCACATGCCCTTCATTCTCCCATCCCACTTCCCCATTATACTCCCAGCGAATCTCATTCTTTTAGACTGATACTTTGGGCATTCTAGAAGAAAGTGTTCCAGGGTCTCCACCATGCCCAAGTTACACATCTGGCACTCCCTTTCACCGTCTTTTCCAATTTTTCCCTTCACTTCCAGGGATCGCGACCTCAGCTTGAACAAAAGTGACCCCCAAAGGTGCCATCAAGGTACTCTTCAAAACCTGGCCTTTATCACGCAGGCCACCCAAAGACCTCTTTGATTTGACCCCCTCTCGCCAATTACAGTTACAATCCACCATGACCCTTTCTCTGACGATTTTTTCACCCTGGTTTGCCCCAACATCCAGGTCCGAGATCTCCAATAAGTAGCTCTCTACTAGCTCCCTCACTTGGACCATCCACCCCGTTTTGATATTTGAGTTGAAAATCCTCAGGAACATTACTTTACACCATCGGCTGTCGGGGAGATTTACCAAATAATTACGATAACCGAGTTTCAACAGGTCTATCCTGTCCTTGATCCTCATCCACCCAAGCTCACCCCTGATTGCTTCTAGCGCTGCGGCATTACTCGGCCCCGTTATCCATCGGCCTACATCGTCCTGCAAGATTTCCAAGCTCTTTACGGCCGTCTGGTTTAGGGGTACCACTTCCGTACCGTATGTTATACTTGGCAGCCCCACCATTTCCCAAATGGTTTTCCCCACGAAAACCTTATTGAAACTGTTTCTCCCTATCAGTTTCATTTGGTTAAGGATTCGCTTCCCCTTCAGAATCAATTTATTTGTGTGGTTTCGGTAGATGCTGTGATGAGATTCAAACAGTAATAACAATATATAAGCATAAGTGTAACTTTGATAACTTTTATTCTGCTTTATAATTTCGTCATTCCAACTCTCGCAACACATAATCTCGAACCCATAATCTCGAACCCTCGTCTATCTACAGCAAACGGTCCTACTAAACATATGCCCATTATATATACCATAACATTCCCCCTCATAAATCTAGGCGATTTACTGGCTTAACAATTCTACCAAATCTTGTTTTGAGAGAGGGCATACATGTACCAGAATTGACAACCTGCCGAGGTGATCTTGGAAGCTCATTAACAATCTGCTGAGGTGACCTTGGATGTTCATTAACTTCCCCTGGTACATGATTATCAGTTATCTCAGGTGAATTTACATTTGAATCTGAATTAACATCATCAGCTAGAACACCTGTGTTCCCAGACAGAAGTTCATCCACAATATCGCCATGGCCGTCTTGATTATCTGATTCAATACTACAATGGCTACACTTTGATAAGAACTTTGAATTCCGCTGATAATTACCTGAGGGTGTATTGACCGTGAAGGAACGAGGTCTTGGACCTTTTTGTATTATCTCACCATGAGAGTTTAAATCTTTGATGAACACTTGTTCACCTGTGGCTAATTCCGGTCGAATTCTAGCTTTATGTTTTGCATCGTTATTCTGCTTGGACTTAATTCTTTGCTTTGTCTCAAAATATCTGAGCTCCCCGAGTTTGGGCTGACTAGGAAAAAGTTGCTCTTGCATGACTGGTAATCTTGTCCTTATTTTACGCCCAAACAACAACTCCGCTGGGCTATAGCCATTGGCAAGAGGTGTTGCTCGATACGACAACAAGGCCAAGTTCTGATCCTTTGATTTCTTAAGTAATCTCTTAACCGTCTTTACTCCTATCTCCACTTCCCCATTGGACTGGCTGTATAAGGGACTAATCGTTATGTGAAAAAATCCATAAGACTCTGAAAATGTTTTGAATTCGTGACAAGAGAACTGAGGACCATTATCAGATCGGAAAATGTTTGGTATGCCATGTCGTGCAAAAATGATCTTTAAATGTGCAATAACATTTGAAGACTTTGTGCTCTTCCCAAGATTTACAATTTCAGTATAGCGGGAATAATAGTCCACTATAATCAAATAATTATCCCCATGTAAATAAAACAAATCAGCTCCTAATTTTTGCCACGGTCGACTTGGAAATTCTGAAGGCATCATAGGTTCAATTACCCCTTGACGTTCATGTACACAAATAGGGCATTTGTAGACCAGATCTGAAATGTGCCCACTTAACCCAGGCCACCACACAGAACATTTAGCTCTCTCTCTACACTTAGTTACACCTTGATGACCTTCATGAATGAAGTCTAAAACTTCTAATCGCAACTTACTAGGAATTATTACTCTACTTCCCCTCATCAAAATGTCATTAGTGTAAGAAATTTCAGCTCTGAATGGATAATATGCTTTAATAGGACCTGGAATAAATGATTTTTCTGGCCAACCTTGACTACAATAATGAATTAACTTGGAACAAATGACATCTGTATCCTGTTCCTTCTGTATTTTGATCATATATGGGCTTTTTATGGGTAACTGTTCTATAACACTGCTAATATATGCATCCACATTCCTACAAAACCGCTTGGTATCATTGTTGGTGACAGAGTCAATTGGAGCTCTTGATAACAGATCTGGAATTGTCAAATTTTTTCCCGGGATATGAGATATTGTAAACTTATATCTCATCAACCGAATACGAAAGCGCTGAATTCTAGGCGTAAGCTCATTCAAATCTTTCTTACCTAACAATGACACAAGTGGCTTTGAATCGGTTTCAATATAAAATTGGAAGTCCAATTAAGAGATGTGCAAAAGTTTCGCACGCCCAAACTATGACAAGTGCTTCTCTCTCTATGGGGGCGTAATTTGATTCTGTTTTTGTCAGTGAACGTGAAGCACAAAAGACAATTCTATATTCCCCATCAGGTTGTTTTTGTGATAATGTGGCCCCAATGCCTAATAAAGAACAATCAGCTGAGATTCTTGTTTCTAGATTAGGGTCATATAAGGCAAGCCAAGGTGGATGAGAACAAATGGCCTTAATCTTATCGAATGCTTTAGTATGATTTTCCTCCCAAACCCAGGTTTTATTTTTTGAAGCAATTCCCGAATTGGGGCACTTGTATTTGATAAGTCAGGAGAAAATTTAGCAAACTGATTTACCATGCCAAGAAATCTGCGAATGTGATGAATGTTTGTCGGTTGAGGCATCTCCGAAATTGCTGCTATTTTCTTGGGATCTGCAATTATCCCAAATTCAGAAACAATATGTCCGACGAAGTTAACTGATTTTCTACTGATTTCACATTTATCCTCATTGAGAGTTACATGAGCCTTCTCCAACTTTCGGAGAACCCGCTCTAAACGTATATCATGTAACGTTTGATTTGGAGCATGAACTAAAATATCATCAAATATCACTTCAATGCCTTCAATGCTATCCAAAATGTGGGACAGGCGCCTTTGGGCGTGCTCAGGTGCTGAAGTGATTCCCATTGGGAGTCTCTTGAAAGCATATCTGCCAAATGGTGTTATAAATGTTGTAAGTAATTGTGAATTCTCATGTAAATTTATCTGGTGAAAATAGGAATTTGCATCAAGCTTGGAGAAGACCTTTGCTCCCGGCAGCCTACTCAAAACTTCATTGACACTTGGTGTAGTGTATTTTTCACTATGCACAAATGCATTGAGTCTTGAATAGTCCACACAGATACGCACATCAACAATATTGTGGTTTTTGTCATACTTCGGTACTGGCACCATAGGGGCGCACCAATCAGTTGGCTCAGTCACCTTGTATATGACATTATCATTTTCAAGCTTATTTAGTTTTTGCTTAATTGTCTGATACAAAGGTATTGAGGCAACTTTCCTTGGTGCATTTACTGCATATGGAATAGCTTGTTCCTGTAATCTAATTTCATAATTCCCCTCTAATTTTCCCAAACCTTGGAATAATTTAGGATGTTTTTTTTCTACACACACATTATTTACTATTTTGACAATATCAAGTGCAGATATCGCTGGCTTTCCCAGCAATGATTTTGTGCAGTTTATCACGACATAGAATGTTTGCTTTGACTTCAATGAATTAGTTCTCAGGTGAGCTGTAAAATGTCCAATGCAATCCAGTTTGGAATTATTGGCAGAGAATAGTAGTTTATCTGCAGGAAGTAATTTCACAGAGAGTTTACAAGCAATTAACTTCTGGAATTATGCTGACATCAGCCCCTGTGTCAGTTGTGAAGTCTATGCCATGTTTATTTAGTTTCAAGCTGATATTCCATTGTTTATCAAAATCTTGTGACATATTTTCAGTTTGTATTTTTCCAATGAATGCAAAATTTGCTGATTCTTCGGTTTCATCATTTGATGACTCTGAACTTGACTGATTATCTTCCCTATCATAAGGTTCACTGATTGTCTCATTTCGTACTTCCCTAATCTGCTTACTCATGCAAAATATTTGGCCCAGTGTCCACGCACAGAACATTTTGCACATGAGCTAAATCGAGCAGGACATATTCGTTTGGGATGTGCCGGCTTATTTCCACACCGTTTACATACAGTCTGATCTGAATGATGAAATTGTTCCAAATAATGACCTCTAGCAGAGGTGAATTGTGGTTTCTTTTTTGTCTTCTTTGCAACAAAATCTATGTCAACTTTGGCTGCACATTCATCCTGTTCCTTTGCTAGGATAGAATGCTCGCGTTTCACTTGTTCATTCAAACGAGCTGCTTGTTTGGCTTTTATTAGTGTAAGTTCACTATCCAACTGAAGTTTTTGTTGTAATTTTACGTCTCTTATGCCAACCACTATACGGTCTCGTATGAGTTCTTCTTTGAGATTCCCATAATTACAGTGTTCAGCTGCCAGATACAATCTGGTTATGAATTGGTCTACTGATTCACCTTCCTGTTGTGAACATTTGTTAAAAATGGCCCGTTCATAAATAATATTTCGACGGGCGATGAAATGGTCTTGAAAAGCAGTTTTTACTACTTCATATGTTGGTCACGGTGTTAGAGGCTGTTCATCATCACCCACTGGTGCTTCAGGTAGTTTAATACTATTTAAGATATCTTCAGCCTTTTCACCCATGAAATATACTAAAGTGTCTATTTGTATTGATTGCGGTTTTTCGTTCAGTCCACTCGCCGAGCGGTATCTGTCGAAGCGCTTACTCCACGCTTCCCACTCTTCTGACTTGAAGGTGAACTCCGTCGGCGGCTTAATATGTAAATCTGCCATCTTCTGACACCATGTGATGAGATTCAAATAGTAATAATAATATATAAGCATAAGTGTAACTTTGATAACTTTTATTCTGCTTTATAATTTCGTCATTCCAACTCTCGAAACACATAATCTCGAACCCTCGTCTATCTACAGCAAACGGTCCTACTAAACATATGCCCATTATATATACCATAACAGATGCCTCTTCCTGTAATGTTTATATTTACCCCCAAATACTCGTAATCACCCGTCTCTCCTGCACCGAGAAGTTTGCTGCTCCCTTCCGGAATGCAGAACTCACCCACTCTCCACCTTCGAGTGGGGTCCACTTTGCGGCCCACAGGTATAACTTTGCTCTTGCTTTCATTAAGTTCGAGTCTCCATTTGCTCCCATATTTCCCAACAGTTCCCGGCATTTTCGTTAGCTCCTCTTCGCTTTCTGACACTAAAACCATATCGTCTGCAAAAATAGCCCTGGGATCTTCAAGTCCCCAACTGCTACCTCCTCATCGCTACGCAGGAGTTCATCTCCTAAACCTTTGATGTACAATGCAAACAGAATTGGCGAAAGGATACACCCCTGTTTTAGGCCTATCTCCATAGGCACACGTTTTGTTGTAATGTTTCCCAGGCTAAGTTCACTCTGTCAATCTTTATATAATGTTTTCATAATTCCAACAAACTCGCCTCCTAAGCCTAGAGCCTCCAGCTTGCGCCACATATCCTCCCTCCATACTCTATCGTATGCCTTTTTGACATCCAAAAAGGCCATAAACATCTTTTTCTTTTTTGCTTTCGCGGATTCTATCATTTGGGATAGCGTGAAAAGATGGTCAGTTACTCTCCTTCCCTTCCTGAAGCCATTCTGGATTTCTCCCAAAAAACCCTTCTCTTCAATCACCTCCTCTAGTCTCCCATAAAGGACTTTACAGAAAACCTTTCCAATGTTGCTACTGACAGAGATCCCTCGACAGTTATCCAAAACGTCTTTTCCCCCTTTTTGTGAATAAATGTCACTTTGCTTTCTCTCCATCCCCTTGGGACCTCTTGATTTTCTATGGCTAGATTGAATAGGGCAGTTAGGCTTTCTACGAGTTCCTCTCCCCCTTTTTTGATAAACTCGTTAGGAATTTCATCCACTCCTACCGCTTTTCCATCCCTTAATTTTGTTATCACCTTTCGCGCCTCCTGCGTTTTAATTTCGCTGCACACGAAGTTCGACAGGTTTTCCTCGACCTGATTCGGACACTCAGGTGTGCTTCCCATGCCCCATCGCTTATCGTTTACGCTGCAAGCCGAGAGGTCCTCGGTTCGAATCCCACCTGCGGCAACCGCGTTGTGTGCTTGGGCAAGACACTTCACCCCGATTGCCTACATGGGGCCACGACGACGCTGTGTTCTGAGGCGTACTGCACGTCGATGGTGCGCATGTCTTCAACCAATCTAACCCTACCTGTGCTGCGGTGCAGAGTTCAGAGTTAAGATGTTGGAGAGCTGACAGCTGCTCGGTGGTTCTCTCCGGGTACTCCGGCTTCCTCCACCCGTAAAACTGTCACGGTCACGATTAGCCATTGTGCATAAGTATGTGACCTTAAACACCAATAAATAAATAAATAAATAAATAATATTGAATTCCCAAATCTCCTTAGAGCTTCCTTTGCTTTTTACTAGAGTTTTGGCCCTGATCGTCACTGTAATCAAGTTGTGATCACTATCCACCTCCATTTTACCCTCATCATCCACTTCCACCCCTATCACCTCGCTCCATACATTAATATCTGTGAGGATGTAGTCGATTATTGATTTTCTGTCGTTCCTCTCCCAGATCCATTTCCCCTTACACCTCGCGTCCCTGTTCAGAAGCTTCACACCGAGCTCGTTTGTGAAGTTCAACAGCTTCCTTCCATTCCCGTTGACCTTATTGTCCCCACCCTCTGTGCCTTCTTCATCATTACCTATGTGGCCATTACAGTCACCCATCAGAATTATACCGAGCCCCTTGTTTTGTAATTCGGTGATATTGGCCCTTAGTGTTGATTATATCGAATCATTCCATTCCGGTTTACTTCCCTCCACCGTACAATACACAACCCAAGGGCAATACTTTTGTTTTTCAGACTGATCCTTACCCATCCAATTTCTTTCGATACCTCAGCCGGGGTGCTGATGTTTTCCAGGTCTGTGATCAGTGACGGTTTTAAATCCTCTTTAATGTACATGCCTACCCCTCACCCATTTTTCTGGCCTTCCGTTCGCCCTACACCTATCCATACGTACCCCCTTACTTGGTCTACCCGTTCCTCGTGTCTCACCCACGTTTCGCTTAAGCCCATGACGTCAAACTCCTCTGCCTCGATCAATGTAGCAATTTCACTTACTTTCCGGTGGAGACCCTGGATGTTGCTATAACCCACTTTCAGGGTATCAAGACTGAATCAGTTAGTGATGTTATGGTGATCGGAATCAGGATCGGTTATCGACCGATAACAGCCCATCGGAAAAACATTGACCTCGCACTTGAATATCGGCTTTTGCCAATTAGGAAAAAAAAATTGGTTACTGATGTTCCGAGCTGTATAGTTTTTGGTGTAAATCTGTTATTTTGATCCTGAGATTTTAACCCTTTATCTTTTAAATTGAAAATTCCTCCAATGCCTTTGGCATTCGATAACTTGAAAAATATTGCTTGGATTGTCAAGTTACTTTTTATTTGTGTTCAGGTTACTGATGTGCCGAGCTGTATAGTTTTGGTGTAAGTCTGATAATTTGATCCTGAGATATTAACCCTTTATCCTTCAAATTGAAAATTCCTCCAATCTCTTTGGCATTCGATAACGTGAAAAATATTGCTTGGATTGTCAAGCTACTTTATATTTGTGTTCAGGTTACTGATGTGCCAAGCTGTATAGTTTTTGGTGTAAATCGGATAATTTGATCCTGAGATATTAACCCTTTATCTTTCAAATAGAAACATCCTCCAGTCCCTTTGGCATGAGATAACTCAAAAAATATCAATCCGATTGTCATGTTACTTCATATATGTGTTCAGGTAACTGATGTGCCAAGCTGTATATAGTTTTTGGTGTAAATCTGATAATTTGATCGTGTGATATTAACCCTTTATCCTTCAAATTGAGAACTCCTCCAATCCATTTCTTCGGCATGCGATAACTCAAAAAATATTAATCTGCTTATCAGGTTACTTTATATATGTATTCAGGTTACTGATGTGTTGTGCTGTATGGTTTTTTATGTAAATCTGATAATTTGATCCGGAGATATTAACCCTTTATCCATCAAATTAGGCACTCCTCCAATCCATTTCTTTATGTGCCCATACCATATATGGTGTACATAATGTCGGTATCCAGAGTGGCCCTCTATCATATAGCTTTCTACTAGTTGTGCGTATGGGTACACATCTGACGATTTCATCTTCCCATTTTTTAATATTTGAACAGGTAAGAGCATTTCCCCGACATAAACCATCGTAAATAGAGTTGTGCTTGGATGTGGATTATGGATTTCGGATGCATTCTGAATTTCGAAGAGTTGTTCGATCTGTGTACAGAGTATTTCCAAGCATGTGCTTCTGTATGAGAAATTGAGAATACACACTGGAGAGTTAATAAGTGGGAGACAGACAAGGACATACAAAAGGGGAATGACAATTTGGAAACACCACAATTCAACACCAGTTTTGAGTTTTCTGTGCGTTTCGGCACTTGTGTCAGGTCGATTCAGCAACCAACCTTAGTATCAAAGTGTTGTTATTTGTTTTTTTGTCCACATGAATATAACAAATTAAACTTTTCAGAGTCCTGGTAATTTTTCTTTGATTGACATTCTCGAAGATAGTGACAAATGTATCGGATAAAAACACAGCATTTTATTTATCTGACAAATTTGTCACATTCATTAACTGGTTGAGAGCTAGATTATTTTTGGAGGTGTGAATTGGTTACTCAAAATTCGTTCCATTACAAATTATTGGAGAGAAGCACTCTCCAATAATTTGTAATAGAACAAATTTATATAAACAAAATATCATTTGTGTCTGGCTGATTATGAAATGCAACGACGAGCAGCTGCCAGCTCCCCAACATCGTAACACCGCACTGCAGCACATGCAGGGTTAGATTGGTTGAAGACATGCGTATGATCGACGTGCAGTACGCCTTAGTACACGTCGTCATCGTGCCCCCACGCGGGCAATGGAGATGAAGTGTCTTGCCCAAGGACACAACGCGGTTGCCGCAGGTGGGATTCGAACCGAGGACCTCTCGGCTTGCAGCCTGCACCTCTACCTACTGAGCCACCGCGCTCCCAGTCAGTTTGTTAAAGTTGGTTTCAATGGGTGACAAGTAAAAACAAATTTACTTGTCACAGGTGACAAGTCAATTTTTTTGAACATTTCGACCTAATAATAATAACACTTTGGCCAGCCGCTGATTTGTCGCGGTTCTCGGACAAGAAGGCCATGGTTACCCCTGAACTCCCAACTGCCTCCCTATTCCCACGCTTCTCCTCTCCTCACAACACTCGGAGACGAACTGCTCGATGATATCCCTTGTCCCATTCTTCCCAATCTCTCCGATTAGCATATTAACCCTCTCCTTTGATTCTCCCCCTAACCACATGTCCTTCATTCTCCCATCCCACTTCCCCATTATACTCCCAGCGAATCTCATTCTTTTAGACTGATACTTTGGGCATTCTAGAAGAAAGTGTTCCAGGGTCTCCACCATGCCCAAGTTACACATCTGGCACTCCCTTTCACCGTCTTTTCCAATTTTTCCCTTCACTTGCAGGGATCGCGACCTCAGCTTGAACAACAGTGACCCCCAAAGGTGCCATCAAGGTACTCTTCAAAACCTGGCCTTTATCACGCAGGCCACCCAAAGACCTCTTTGATTTGACACCCTCTCGCCAATTACAGTTACAATCCACCATGACCCTTTCTCTGACGACTTTTTTACCCTGGTTTGCCCCAACATCCAGGTCCGAGATCTCCAATGAGTAGCTCTCTACTAGCTCCCTCACTTGGACCATCCACCCCGTTTTGAAATTTGAGTTGAAAATCCTCAGGAACATTACTTTACACCATCGGCTGTCGGGGAGATTTACCAAATAATTAAGATAACCGAGTTTCAACAGGTCTATCCTGTCCTTGATCCTCATCCACCCAAGCTCACCCCTGATTGCTTCTAGCGCTGCGGCATTACTCGACCCCGTTATCCATCGGCCTACATCGTTCTGCAAGATTTCCAAGCTCTTTACGGCCGTCTGGTTTAGGGGTACCACTTCCGTACCGTATGTTATGCTTGGCAGCCCCACCATTTCCCAAATGGTTTTCCCCACGAAAACCTTATTGAAACTGTTTCTCCCTATAAGTTTCATTTGGTTAAGGATTCGCTTCCCCTTCAGAATCAATTTATTTGTGTGGTTTCGGTAGATGCTGTGATGAGATTCAAACAGTAATAACAATATATAAGCATAAGTGTAACTTTGATAACTTTTATTCTGCTTTATAATTTCGTTATTCCAACTCTCGCAACACATAATCGCGAACCCATAATCTCGAACCCTCGTCTATCTACAGCAAACGGTCCTACTAAACATATGCCCATTATATATACCATAACATTCCCCCTCATAAATCTAGGCGATTTACTGGCTTAACAATTCTACCAAATCTTGTTTTGAGAGAGGGCATACATGTACCAGAAGTGACAACCTGCCGAGGTGATCTTGGAAGCTCATTAACAATCTGCTGAGGTGACCTTGGATGTTCATTAACTTCCCCTGGTACATGATTATCAGTTATCTCAGGTGAATTTACATTTGAATCTGAATTAACATCATCAGCTAGAACACCTGTGTTCCCAGACAGAAGTTCATCCACAATATCGCCATGGCCGTCTTGATTATCTGATTCAATACTACAATGGCTACACTTTGATAAGAACTTTGAATTCCGCTGATAATTACCTGAGGGTGTATTGACCGTGAAGGAACGAGGTCTTGGACCTTTTTGTATTATCTCACCATGAGAGTTTAAATCTTTGATGAACACTTGTTCACCTGTGGCTAATTCCGGTCGAATTCTAGCTTTATGTTTTGCATCGTAATTCTGCTTGGACTTAATTCTTTGCTTTGTCTCAAAATATCTGAGCTCCCCGAGTTTGGGCTGACTAGGAAAAAGTTGCTCTTGCATGACTGGTAATCTTGTCCTTATTTTACGCCCAAACAACAACTCCGCTGGGCTATAGCCATTGGCAAGAGGTGTTGCTCGATACGACAACAAGGCCAAGTTCTGATCCTTTGATTTCTTAAGTAATCTCTTAACCGTCTTTACTCCTATCTCCACTTCCCCATTGGACTGGCTGTATAAGGGACTAATCGTTATGTGAAAAAATCCATAAGACTCTGAAAATGTTTTGAATTCGTGACAAGAGAACTGAGGACCATTATCAGATCGGAAAATGTTTGGTATGCCATGTCGTGCAAAAATGATCTTTAAATGTGCAATAACATTTGAAGACTTTGTGCTCTTCCCAAGATTTACAATTTCAATATAGCGGGAATAATAGTCCACTACAATCAAATAATTATCCCCATGTAAATAAAACAAATCAGCTCCTAATTTTTGCCACGGTCGACTTGGAAATTCTGAAGGCATCATAGGTTCAATTACCCCTTGACGTTCATGTACACAAATAGGGCATTTGTAGACCAGATCTGAAATGTGCCCACTTAACCCAGGCCACCACACAGAACATTTAGCTCTCTCTCTACACTTAGTTACACCTTGATGACCTTCATGAATGAAGTCTAAAACTTCTAATCGCAACTTACTAGGAATTATTACTCTACTTCCCCTCATCAAAATGCCATTAGTGTAAGAAATTTCAGCTCTGAATGGATAATATGCTTTAATAGGACCTGGAATAAATGATTTTTCTGGCCAACCTTGACTACAATAATGAATTAACTTGGAACAAATGACATCTGTATCCTGTTCCTTCTGTATTTTGATCATATATGGGCTTTTTATGGGTAACTGTTCTATAACACTGCTAATATATGCATCCACATCCCTACAAAACCGCTTGGTATCATTGTTGGTGACAGAGTCAATTGGAGCTCTTGATAACAGATCTGGAATTGTCAAATTTTTTCCAGGGATATGAGATATTGTAAACTTATATCTCATCAACCGAATACGAAAGCGCTGAATTCTAGGCGTAAGCTCATTCAAATCTTTCTTACCTAACAATGACACAAGTGGCGTTGAATCGGTTTCAATATAGAAAATTGGAAGTCCACTTAAGAGATGTGCAAAAGTTTCGCACGCCCAAACTATGCCAAGTGCTTCTCTCTCTATGGGGGCGTAATTTGATTCTGTTTTTGTCAGTGAACGTGAAGCACAAAAGACAATTCTATATTCCCCATCAGGTTGTTTTTGTGATAATGTGGCCCCAATGCCTAATAAAGAACAATCAGCTAAGATTCTTGTTTCTAGATTAGGGTCATATAAGGCAAGGCAAGGTGGATGAGAACAAATGGCCTTAATCTTATCGAATGCTTTAGTATGATTTTCCTCCCAAACCCAGGTTTTATTTTTTTGAAGCAATTCCCGAATTGGGGCACTTGTATTTGATAAGTCAGGAGAAAATTTAGCAAACTGATTTACCATGCCAAGAAATCTGCAAATGTCATGAATGTTTTTCGGTTGAGGCATCTCCGAAATTGCTGCTATTTTCTTGGGATCTGCAATTATCCCAAATTCAGAAACAATATGTCCGACGAAGTTACCTGATTTTCTACTGATTTCACATTCATCCTCATTGAGAGTTACATGAGCCTTCTCCAACTTTCGGAGAACCCGCTCTAAACGTATATCATGTAACGTTTGATTTGGAGCATGAACTAAAATATCATCAAATATCACTTCAATGCCTTCAATGCCATCTAAAATTTGGGACAGGCGCCTTTGGGCGTGCTCAGGTGCTGAAGTGATTCCCATTGGGAGTCTCTTGAAAGCATATCTGCCAAATGGTGTTATAAATGTTGTAAGTAATTGTGAATTCTCATGTAAATTTATCTGGTGAAAATAGGAATTTGCATCAAGCTTGGAGAAGACCTTTGCTCCCGGCAGCCTACTCAAAACTTCATTGACACTTGGTATAGTGTATTTTTCACTACGCACAAATGCATTGAGTCTTGAATAGTCCACACAGATACGCACATCAACAATATTGTGGTTTTTGTCATACTTCGGTACTGGCACCATAGGGGCGCACCAATCAGTTGGCTCAGTCACCTTGTATATGACATTATCATTTTCAAGCTTATTTAGTTTTTGCTTAATTGTCTGATACAAAGGTATTCAGGCAACTTTCCTTGGGAATTCCCCTCTAATTTTCCCAAACCTTGGAATAATTTAGGATGTTTTTTTTCAACACACACATTATTTAATATTTTGACAATATCAAGTGCAGATATCGCTGGCTTTCCCAGCAATGATTTTGTGCAGTTTTTCACGACATAGAATGTTTGCTTTGACTTCAATGAATTAGTTCTCAGGCGAGCTGTAAAATGTCCAATGCAATCCAGTTTGGAATTATTGGCAGAGAATAGTAGTTTATCTGCAGGAAGTAATTTCACAGAGAGTTTACGAGCAATAACTTCTGGAATTATGCTGCCATCAGCTCCTGTGTCATTTGTGAAGTCTATGTCATGTTTATTTAGTTTCAAGCTGATATTCCATTGTTTATCAAAATCTTGTGACATATTTTCAGTTTGTATTTTTCCAATGAATGCAAAATTTGCTGATTCTTCGGTTTCATCATTTGATGACTCTGAACTTGACTGATTATCTTCCCTATCATGAGGTTCACTGATTGTCTCATTTCGTACTTCCCTAATCTGCTTACTCATGCAAAATATTTGGCCCAGTGTCCACGCACAGAACATTTTGCACATGAGCTAAATCGAGCAGGACATATTCGTTTGGGATGTGCCGGCTTATTTCCACACCGTTTACATACAGTCTGATCTGAATGATGAAATTGTTCCAAATAATGACCTCTGGCAGAGGTGAATTGTGGTTTCTTTTTTTTCTTCTTTGCAACAAAATCTATGTCAACTTTGGCTGCACATTCATCCTGTTCCTTTGCTAGGATAGAATGCTCGCGTTTCACTTGTTCATTCAAACGAGCTGCTTGTTTGGCTTTTATTAGTGTAAGTTCACTATCCAACTGAAGTTTTTGTTGTAATTTTACGTCTCTTATGCCAACCACTATACGGTCTCGTATGAGTTCTTCTTTGAGATTCCCATAATTACAGTGTTCAGCTGCCAGATACAATCTGGTTATGAATTGGTCTACTGATTCACCTTCCTGTTGTGAACATTTGTTAAAAACGGCCCGTTCATAAATAATATTTCGACGGGCGATGAAATGGTCTTGAAAAGCAGTTTTTACTACTTCATATGTTGGCCACGGTGTTAGAGGCTGTTCATCATCACCCACTGGTGCTTCAGGTAGTTTAATACTATTTAAGAAATCTTCAGCCTTTTCACCCATGAAATATACTAAAGTGTCTATTTGTATTGATTGCGGTTTTTCGTTCAGGCCACTCGCCGAGCGGTATCTGTCGAAGCGCTTACTCCACGCTTCCCACTCTTCTGACTTGAAGGTGAACTCCGTCGGCGGCTTAATATGTAAATCTGCCATCTTCTGACACCATGTGATGAGATTCAAATAGTAATAATAATATATAAGCATAAGTGTAACTTTGATAACTTTTATTCTGCTTTATAATTTCGTCATTCCAACTCTCGCAACACATAATGTCGAACCCATAATCTCGAACCCTCGTCTATCTGCAGCAAACGGTCCTACTAAACATATGCCCATTATATATACCATAACAGATGCCTCTTCCTGTAATGTTTATATTTACCCCCAAATACTCGTAATCACCCGTCTCTCCTACACCGAGAAGTTTGCTGCTCCCTTCCGGAATGCAGAACTCACCCACTCTCCACCTTCGAGTGGGGTCCACTTTGCGGCCTTCAGGTATAACTTTGCTCTTGCTTTCATTAAGTTCGAGTCTCCATTTGCTCCCATATTTCCCAACAGTTCCCGGCATTTTCGTTAGCTCCTCTTCGCTTTCTGACACTAAAACCATATCGTCTGCAAAAAATAGCCCTGGGATCTTCAAGTCCCCAACTGCTACCTCCTCATCGCTACGCAGGAGTTCATCTCCTAAACCTTTGATGTACAATGCAAACAGGATTGGCGAAAGGATACACCCCTGTTTTAGGCCTATCTCCATAGGCGCACGTTTTGTTGTAATGTTTCCCAGGCTAAGTTCACTCTGTACATCTTTATATAATGCTTTCATAATTCCAACAAACTCGCCTCCTAAGCCCAGAGCCTCCAGCTTGCGCCACATACCCTCCCTCCATACTCTATCGTATGCCTTTTTGACATCCAAAAAGGCCATAAACATCTTTTTCTTTTTTGCTTTCGCGGATTCTATCATTTGGGATAGCGTGAAAAGATGGTCAGTTACTCTCCTTCCCTTCCTGAAGCCATTCTGGATTTCTCCCCAAAAAACCCTTCTCTTCAATCACCTTCTCTAGTCTCTCATAAAGGACTTTACAGAAAACCTTTCCAATGTTGCTACTGACAGAGATCCCTCGATAGTTATCCAAAACGTCTTTTCCCCCTTTTTGTGAGTAAGTGTCACTTTGCTTTCACTCCATCCCCTTGGGACCTCTTGATTTTCTATGGCTAGATTGAATAGGGCAGTTAGGCTTTCCACGAGTTCCTCCCCCCCACCTTTTTTTGATAAACTCGTTAGGAATTTCATCCACCCCTACCGCTTTTCCATCCCTTAATTTTGTTATCACCTTTCGCACCTCCTCCGTTTTAATTTCGCTGCACACGACGTTCGACAGGTTTTCCTCGACCTGATTCGGACACTCAGGTGTGCTTCCCTTGAATGAAAATGTTAAGTTCCTATTGGATACTGGTTCGGCGCTGAGTTTAATCAGTACCAAAGTGTTACATGATATTTTGGGTATCTCCACAGAGTACCGAACTGACAGTGTATTGAAAGTGTTGCAAGTGAATTAAGAAGTCAGAATGCTCAGCTATTTATAACTAGAGGGGTGTCATTTGTGCGCAAAGCACACTATAGTATATTCCCGCATTCGCATTTGTGATTATTGTCGGGGCCGAATCAAAAATCCAAAACCTTTATGCACATCTACAGACGCTATTGATTAACATGAACACACTTTTAGTGTTTCGAATTGAAACCCCTAGGAGTTTTTCTCCGGAAACCATTCCTCTAACGACAAAAATGGCGCCCCTTGCACCCCTCGTGGCCAAGTCAAAAATCCAAAACCTTTATGCACATCTACAGACCCTATTGATTAACATGAACACACTTTTAGTGTTTCGAATTGAAACCCCTAGGAGTTTTTCACTGGAAACCATTCCTCTAACGACAAAAGTGGTGGCCCTTGCGCCCCCGGGGGCCAAATCAAAAATCTCAAACCTTTATGCACATCTACAGACCCTATGAATGAACATGAACACAATTTCAATGTTTCGAATTGAAACCCCCAAGGAGTTTTTCTCCGGAAACCATTCTTCTAACGACAAAAATGGTGCCCCTTGCACCCCTCGAAGCCGAATCAAAAATCCAAAACCTTTATGCACATCTACAGACCCAATTGATTAACATGAACACACTTCCAGTGTTTCGAATTGAAACCCTGGGAGTTTTTTTCCGGAAACCATTCCTCTAACGACAAAAATGGTGCCCCTTGCGCCCTCCGAAGCTGAATCAAAAATACAAAATCTTTATGCACATCTACAGGCCCTATTGATTAACATGAACACACTTTCAGTGTTTCGAATTGAAACCCCTAGGAGTTTTTCTCTGGAAACCATTCCTCTAACGACAAAAATGGTGCCCCTTGTGCCCCTCGGGGCCGAATAAAAAATCCAAAACCTTTATACACATCTACAGACCCTATTAATGAAGATGAACACACTTTCAATGTTTCGATTTGAAACCCCTAGGAGTTTTTCGCCGGAAACCATTCCTTTAACAACAAAAATGGTGCCCCCTGTGCCCCTCGAAGCCGAATAAAAAATCCAAAGCCTTTATGCACATCTACAGACCCTATTAATGAAGATGAACGAACGTTCAGTGTTTTGAATTGAAACCCCTAGGAGTTTTTCGCCGGAAACCACTCCCCTAACGACAAAAATGGAGCCCCTTGCGCCCCTCGAAGCCGAATAAAAAATCCAAAACCTTTATGCACATCTGCAGACCCTATTGATTAACATGAACACACTTTCAGTATTTCAAATTGAAACCCCTAGGAGTTTTTCGCCGGAAACCACTCCTCTAACGACAAAAATGGAGCCCCTTGCGCCCCTCGAAGCCGAATAAAAAATCCAAAACCTTTATGCACATCTACAGACCCTATTGATTAACATGAACACACTTTCAGTATTTCAAATTGAAACCCCTAGGAGTTTTTCGCCGGAAACCACTCCTCTAACGACAAAAATGGAGCCCCTTGCGCCCCTCGAAGCCGAATAAAAAATCCGAAACCTTTATGCACATCTACAGACCCTATTGATTAACATGAACACACTTTCAGTATTTCAAATTGAAACCCCTAGGAGTTTTTCTCCGGAAACCATTCCTCTAACGACAAAAATGGTGCCCCTTGCGCCCCTCGGGGCCGAATCAAAAATCCAAAACCTTTATGCACATCTACAGACCCTACTGATTAACATGAACACACGTTTAGTGTTTCGAATTGAAACCCCTAGGAGTTTTTCTCCGGAAACCATCCCTCTAACGACAAAAATGGAGCCCCTTGCGCCCCTCGGGGCCGAATGAAAAATCCAAAACCTTTTATGCACATCTACAGACCCTACTAATGAACATGAACGAACTTTCAGTGTTTCGAATTGAAACTCCTAGCAGTTTTTCGTCGGAAGCCATTCCTCTAACGACACAAATGGTGCCCCTTGCGCACCTCGGGGCCGAATCAAAAATACAAAACCTTTATGCACATCTACAGACCCTATGAATGAACATGAACACACTTTAAATGTTTCAAATTGAAACCCCTAGGAGTTTTTCGCCGGACACCATTCCTCTAACGACAAAAGTGGTGCCCCTTGTGCCCCCGAGGGCCAAATCAAAAATCCAAAACCTTTATGCACATCTACAGACCCTATTGATTAACATGAACACACTTTCAGTGTTTCGAATTGAAACATTGAAACTCCTAGCAGTTTTTCGCCGGAAACCATCCCTCTAACGACAAAAATGGTGCCCCTTGCGCCCCTCGGGGCCGAATCAAAAATCCAAAACCTTTATGCACATCTACAGACCCTATGAAAGAACATGAACACACCTTCAATGTTTCAAAATGAAACCCCTAGGAGTTTTTCGCCGGAAACCATTATTCTAACGACAAAAGTGGTGCCCCTTACGCCCCCGAGGGCCGAATCTAAAATCCAAAACCTTTATGCACATCTACAGACCTATGAATGAACATGAACACACTTTCAATTTTTTGAATTGAAACTACTAGGAGTTTTTCGCCGGAAATCATTCCCGGACGGACGGACGGACGGACGGACGGACGGACGGACGGACGGACGGAGACAACCAATATATCCCCGCAATTTTCAAATGCGGGAATAAAAAAAATTTAAACTTCAAGAGATAGTTGGTGTTCTGTAAAAAAATTTGCATTTGGGTGAAAGCTGAAAAAGAAATTAATTATTCACCATGTATTTTGAAAATCAGATCAACAAAAAGAAAAAAAAGATGCCCCCCCCACACACACACACTCCCTTTCCTCAGAAGAAACCCTTAAGTCCCAATGTACCCTTCTCCCAACATAGAGGGAAGAATGGGTAGTAAACAGTAAAAAAAAAAGTAATCTTAAATTGTGAGGGGTTGTTCGTCCATACACATCTCACAAAGTTTCGCCCCCGCATTCAACAATAGACCAGATAAATCATTTAAAAGACGATTATCAGATTTGGCAGCGACTTTGATTTAACTGTCCGTGATTCTTGTGAAAATTAAAATTCTACAATTTTTTCAGCATATTTTCTTTCATTGCCGCCACTAATTTACCAGGTGAACCTGATTTGAAATGATATTGAAGGATGTTCCAGTCCAGTTACGACACATTTCTTTTCTTTATGATATGTGTCGGAGATCGAAGTTAATGACCTCGTGAATAACACACTACATTCTGCGTTCCACAGCACAGAAGTTATCGTATGTTTAATGACGTTTACTTGACTATTCTGCACTAGATAGCGCATTAACTAATGAGCGTTTTCTGCACTTGACGTGACAGGACTTCGAGTTTTAACTGTAAAAATATATGTCAGAGTGCCATATGATATGTTCTATTTCTGTTTAATGTCAACAAGGACCTGGAGCTGTACTTTGAATAGTAAACTTTATGTCAGGTAACACAAATAACATATAGACCGCATATCATGTAAACTTGCTTTTTTGGTCCCTGAAAGTCCTGGAAAAGTCCTTGAATTTCAATCTTGATTTGGTGTTCGAGGCCTGACTTCAGGCAGATGCAAACACCAGTGCTGCTGATGATTGATTGATGCTCAACATCATTCCACCATTCCGTCTTACTAGATCCTGCAACTTGGCGAACATTTTGCGTGACCCGGCGACAATTTTGGCAGAAATCACAGGGGTCGAAATGACGCTTGTCTACTTGTTGCCGACAAGTAATTTCTACCTACCAGAGACAACCAAAAAATAAATTCACTTGTCGTGGGCAACAAGTGTATTTTTGCCATGACTTGTTATGTTGTTGAAATAATTCCCAAACATTCCAATTCCGATTACAGAAAAAAATCCGAAACAATTGGCACAGTTAACAATAATTACATTCCACTTCCATTTTGTTTGTGGGGGGAAACTCGTTTCTATTTTGAACCAAACATGTTATGGATATTGAGGGAGATTCTGTACATACTCATCATCTAGTGTTTCTGGGGAAAACTTGTTTCCATTTCTAACTAAATTTATACGTCATGCCGGGGTAACTACACAACTGTTGAAAGACAATGTGTTCAGCGTCATCTGCAAAGAGTTTAGTCCTGGGTAAATTTGTGTTAAAAAAACCCTGAATTGACTTGGAAAAATAGGCGGAATGCACAAAGGGGGCCGAATGTATTGAAAGTCAGTTTGTTAAAATTGGTTTCAATGGGTGACAAGTAAAAACAAATTTACTTGTCACAAGTGACAAGTCAATTTTTTTGAACATTTCGACCTAATAATAATAACACTTTGGCCAGCCGCTGATTTGTCGCGGTTCTCGGACGAGAAGGCCATGGTTACCCCTGAACTCCCAACTGCCTCCCTATTCCCACGCTTCTCCTCTCCTCACAACACTCGGAGACGAACTGCTCGATGATATCCCTTGTCCCATTCTTCCCAATCTCTCCGATTAACATATTAACCCTCTCCTTTGAGTCTCCCCCTAACCACATGTCCTTCATTCTCCCATCCCACTTCCCCATTATACTCCCAGCGAATCTCATTCTTTTAGACTGATACTTTGGGCATTCTAGAAGAAAGTGTTCCAGGGTCTCCACCATGCCCAAGTTACACATCTGGCACTCCCTTTCACCGTCTTTTCCAATTTTTCCCTTCACTTCCAGGGATCGCGACCTCAGCTTGAACAACAGTGACCCCCAAAGGTGCCATCAAGGTACTCTTCAAAACCTGGCCTCTCTCTCGCAGGCCACCCAAAGACCTCTTTCATTTGACCCCCTCTCGCCAATTACAGTTGCAATCCACCATGACCCTTTCTCTGACGATTTTTTTTACCCTGGTTTGCCCCAACATCCAGGTCCGAGATCTCCAATGAGTAGCTCTCTACTAGCTCCCTCACTTGGACCATCCACCCCGTTTTGATATTTGAGTTGAAAATCCTCAGGAAGATTACTTTACACCATCGGCTGTCGGGGAGATTTACCAAATAATTAAGATAACCGAGTTTCAACAGGTCTATCCTGTCCTTGATCCTCATCCACCCAAGCTCACCCCTGATTGCTTCTAGCGCTGCGGCATTACTCGACCCCGTTATCCATCGGCCTACATCGTTCTGCAAGATTTCCAAGCTCTTTACGGCCGTCTGGTTTAGGGGTACCACTTCCGTACCGTATGTTATACTTGGCAGCCCCACCATTTCCCAAATGGTTTTCCCCACGAAAACCTTATTGAAACTGTTTCTCCCTATAAGTTTCATTTGGTTAAGGATTCGCTTCCCCTTCAGAATCAATTTATTTGTGTGGTTTCGGTAGATGCTGTGATGAGATTCAAATAGTAATAATATATAAGCATAAGTGTAACTTTGATAACTTTTATTCTGCTTTATAATTTCGTTATTCCAACTCTCGCAACACATAATCGCGAACCCATAATCTCGAACCCTCGTCTATCTACAGCAAACGGTCCTACTAAACATATGCCCATTATATATACCATAACATTCCCCCTCATAAATCTAGGCGATTTACTGGCTTAACAATTCTACCAAATCCTGTTTTGAGAGAGGGCATACATGTACCAGAATTGACAACCTGCCGAGGTGATCTTGGAAGCTCATTAACAATCTGCTGAGGTGACCTTGGATGTTCATTAACTTCCCCTGGTACATGATTATCAGTTATCTCAGGTGAATTTACATTTGAATCTGAATTAACATCATCAGCTAGAACACCTGTGTTCCCAGACAGAAGTTCATCCACAATATCGCCATGGCCGTCTTGATTATCTGATTCAATACTACAATGGCTACACTTTGATAAGAACTTTGAATTCCGCTGATAATTACCTGAGGGTGTATTGACCGTGAAGGAACGAGGTCTTGGACCTTTTTGTATTATCTCACCATGAGAGTTTAAATCTTTGATGAACACTTGTTCACCTGTGGCTAATTCCGGTCGAATTCTAGCTTTATGTTTTGCATCGTAATTCTGCTTGGACTTAATTCTTTGCTTTGTCTCAAAATATCTGAGCTCCCCGAGTTTGGGCTGACTAGGAAAAAGTTGCTCTTGCATGACTGGTAATCTTGTCCTTATTTTACGCCCAAACAACAACAACTCCGCTGGGCTATAGCCATTGGCAAGAGGTGTTGCTCGATACGACAACAAGGCCAAGTTCTGATCCTTTGATTTCTTAAGTAATCTCTTAACCGTCTTTACTCCTATCTCCACTTCCCCATTGGACTGGCTGTATAAGGGACTACTCGTTATGTGAAAAAATCCATAAGACTCTGAAAATGTTTTGAATTCGTGACAAGAGAACTGAGGACCATTATCAGATTGGAAAATGTTTGGTATGCCATGTCGTGCAAAAATGATCTTTAAATGTGCAATAACATTTGAAGACTTTGTGCTCTTCCCAAGATTTACAATTTCAATATAGCGGGAATAATAGTCCACTACAATCAAATAATTATCCCCATGTAAATAAAACAAATCAGCTCCTAATTTTTGCCACGGTCGACTTGGAAATTCTGAAGGCATCATAGGTTCAATTACCCCTTGACGTTCATGTACACAAATAGGGCATTTGTAGACCAGATCTGAAATGTGCCCACTTAACCCAGGCCACCACACAGAACATTTAGCTCTCTCTCTACACTTAGTTACACCTTGATGACCTTCATGAATGAAGTCTAAAACTTCTAATCGCAACTTACTAGGAATTATTACTCTACTTCCCCTCATCAAAATGCCATTAGTGTAAGAAATTTCAGCTCTGAATGGATAATATGCTTTAATAGGACCTGGAATAAATGATTTTTCTGGCCAACCTTGACTACAATAATGAATTAACTTGGAACAAATGACATCTGTATCCTGTTCCTTCTGTATTTTGATCATATATGGGCTTTTTATGGGTAACTGTTCTATAACACTGCTAATATATGCATCCACATTCCTACAAAACCGCTTGGTATCATTGTCGGTGACAGAGTCAATTGGAGCTCTTGATAACAGATCTGGAATTGTCAAATTTTTTCCAGGGATATGAGATATTGTAAACTTATATCTCATCAACCGAATACGAAAGCGCTGAATTCTAGGCGTAAGCTCATTCAAATCTTTCTTACCTAACAATGACACAAGTGGCTTTGAATCGGTTTCAATATAGAAAATTGGAAGTCCAATTAAGAGATGTGCAAAAGTTTCGCACGCCCAAACTATGCCAAGTGCTTCTCTCTCTATGGGGGCGTAATTTGATTCTGTTTTTGTCAGTGAACGTGAAGCACAAAAGACAATTCTATATTCCCCATCAGGTTGTTTTTGTGATAATGTGGCCCCAATGCCTAATAAAGAACAATCAGCTGAGATTCTTGTTTCTACATTAGGGTCATATAAGGCAAGGCAAGGTGGATGAGAACAAATGGCCTTAATCTTATCGAATGCTTTAGTATGATTTTCCTCCCAAACCCAGGTTTTATTTTTTTGAAGCAATTCCCGAATTGGGGCACTTGTATTTGATAAGTCAGGAGAACATTTAGCAAACTAATTTACCATGCCAAGAAATCTGCGAATGTCATGAATGTTTGTCGGTTGAGGCATCTCCGAAATTGCTGCTATTTTCTTGGGATCTGCAATTATCCCAAATTCAGAAACAATATGTCCGACGAAGTTAACTGATTTTCTACTGATTTCACATTTATCCTCATTGAGAGTTACATGAGCCTTCTCCAACTTTCGGAGAACCCGCTCTAAACGTATATCATGTGATGTTTGATTTGGAGCATGAACTAAAATATCATCAAATATCACTTCAATGCCTTCAATGCGATCCAAAATCTGGGACAGGCGCCTTTGGGCGTGCTCAGGTGCTGAAGTGATTCCCATTGGGAGTCTCTTGAAAGCATATCTGCCAAATGGTGTTATAAATGTTGTAAGTAATTGTGAATTCTCATGTAAATTTATCTGGTGAAAATAGGAATTTGCATCAAGCTTGGAGAAGACCTTTGCTCCCGGCAGCCTACTCAAAACTTCATTGACACTTGGTATAGTGTATTTTTCACTACGCACAAATGCATTGAGTCTTGAATAGTCCACACAGATACGCACATCAACAATATTGTGGTTTTTGTCATACTTCGGTACTGGCACCATAGGGGCGCACCAATCAGTTGGCTCAGTCACCTTGTATATGACATTATCATTTTCAAGCTTATTTAGTTTTTGCTTAATTGTCTGATACAAAGGTATTGAGGCAACTTTCCTTGGTGCATTTACTGCATATGGGAAAGCTTGTTCCTGTAATCTAATTTCATAATTCCCCTCTAATTTTCCCAAACCTTGGAATAATTTAGGATGTTTTTTTTTCAACACACACATTATTTACTATTTTGACAATATCAAGTGCAGATATCGCTGGCTTTCCCAGCAATGATTTTGTTCAGTTTTTCACGACATAGAATGTTTGCTTTGACTTCAATGAATTAGTTCTCAGGTGAGCTGTAAAATGTCCAATGCAATCCAGTTTGGAATTATTGGCAGAGAATAGTAGGTTATCTGCAGGAAGTAATTTCACATAGAGTTTACGAGCAATTAGCTTCTGGAATTATGCTGACATCAGCCCCTGTGTCAATTGTGAAGTCTATGTCATGTTTATTTAGTTTCAAGCTGATATTCCATTGTTTATCAAAATCTTGTGACATATTTTCAGTTTGTATTTTTCCAATGAATGCAAAATTTGCTGATTCTTCGGTTTCATCATTTGATGACTCTGAACTTGACTGATTATCTTCCCTATCATGAGGTTCACTGACTGTCTCATTTCGTACTTCCCTAATCTGCTTACTCATGCAAAATATTTGGCCCAGTGTCCACGCATAGAACATTTTGCACATGAGCTAAATCGAGCAGGACATATTCGTTTGGGATGTGCCGGCTTATTTCCACACCGTTTACATACAGTCTGATCTGAATGATGAAATTGTTCCAAATAATTACCTCTAGCAGAGGTGAATTGTGGTTTCTTTTTTGTCTTCTTTGCAACAAAATCTATGTCAACTTTGGCTGCACATTCATCCTGTTCCTTTGCTAGGATAGAATGCTCGCGTTTCACTTGTTCATTCAAACGAGCTGCTTCTTTGGCTTTTATTAGTGTAAGTTCACTATCCAACTGAAGTTTTTGTTGTAATTTTACGTCTCTTATGCCAACCACTATACGGTCTCGTATGAGTTCTTCTTTGAGATTCCCATAATTACAGTGTTCAGCTGCCAGATACAATCTGGTTATGAATTGGTCTACTGATTCACCTTCCTGTTGTGAACATTTGTTAAAAATGGCCCGTTCATAAATAATATTTCGACGGGCGATGAAATGGTCTTGAAAAGCAGTTTTTACTACTTCATATGTTGGCCACGGTGTTAGAGGCTGTTCATCATCACCCACTGGTGCTTCAGGTAGTTTAATACTATTTAAGATATCTTCAGCCTTTTCACCCATGAAATATACTAAAGTGTCTATTTGTATTGATTGCGGTTTTTCGTTCAGTCCACTCGCCGAGCGGTATCTGTCGAAGCGCTTACTCCACGCTTCCCACTCTTCTGACTTGAAGGTGAACTCCGTTGGCGGCTTAATATTGTTGTAGGTGCTTAAAACAGCGAGGTGGTGTTTCTGGTATCCAGTGAGAACAGTTCATCGGTTCGTGCAACTGGCCTAAAAAAGTGGTTTGGCGCGAGATTGGTCCTTGTCGTTGTTGTCAAGATACTGTGTAAAATGGTGGACGTTGCTGGCTTGCTCCTGGACGATAATAGAATCATGGTTTTATGTTAGAGGATTGCCTGTGTACAATCTTGATATTTGTCTGTGTGACAAAGTACTGCTGTGTGCGGTAAGAGTTATTGATGTATTTATATTCTCATGTTAAAACTATATAACCAATTTTGATTATTTCAATTGCCATTGTATTGAACACCGGAAAATACAACAATGGCGTCGCCGACAGGAAAATTAATTTTTCAATTTCGGTCATTCAAATTTTATTAAATTAAATCTATTTCTATTCAATTTATAACACACATTTGAAGGTTATTAGCTTTCATAAGTTGTGATATTTTTTGTTTGTTGTTGTTATTTGGTAACTTTGAAATTATTCAATAAAATAAAATGTCAACGACACAACCAATTTTTGTGGACTCTGCCACTACAGAAGAATTTCGCAAATTACATAACATTGGGGAATCAAGAGCACGAAATTTGGTTCAATACAGACAAACTCAAGGCGTTCTTGATATATCTGCATTAGTTGAGGTTTCAGGTGTCTCTCGTGCAGTTTGGGAAGGGTGGCAAAGAGAGGGGATTGTTGTCTTGGGTGAAGAAACAAAAACTTCACAAGCATTTAATAATTCTAAAGGAAATGAACAGAAATCTTCACAGACTATTGACTTTGGTGCAGAATTAAATAAAATTGCCCATAATCAAGACCGATTAACGGCAATGTTAGAAGCTATGAAAATAGGACAAGAGCTTAGAGATAAAGAAATGAAATTAGTTCACATGAAACTGGCAACTGTTGATGAAAAATTGACAGCCTTAACATTATTAAAAAATGATACTTCAACTAGTATAGTTTCACAAGGTGTCAATAATGCAGTACCAAAATTTATGCCCCCCTACAATACTATACAAAATACAAATGTAACATCAACATTACATACTGTTAGTTCTGCACGATCAGGGGATATTCAGCCTTTTCAAACACAAGTACATTCCCCGGTACCAACATATCCATTATCATTTACAGATTTTCACATACCACCACCCAATTTCTCAACACCTGTTCCAAATTATCAACAGATTCCACCAATGCAAAATTTAGATCCGATGCGGTCATTTACTGCATCAGTTCCAAGTGGAAATACACTCAATAAGAATCTTGATCCAATGGCAATGCAAAATTTAGATTCAATGCGGTCATTTACTGCATCAATTTCAAGTGGAAATGCACTTAATAAGAACCTTATTGGACAACAAAATCAATCTGTTGATAATGATACACACACACATCATCACAGATCTCGCAAATCAACATTGAAACACGGAAAACATAGAAAATACCGTTCTAGCTCTTCAGATTCTTCTGATCACCAACATTTCCAATTTTCAAATAAAAGTAGACATTCAAACAGATATCCTTCCACCTCGAGTGATTCAAGATCACGCTCAGACTCGCGTAATCGGCGTAGTCGTCATGCACGTCACTTTAAAAGTCCTCCCAGAGCTCGTATGGCCACTTACAATGGAGAAGGTAATTGGGATTCATTTTTTTCCAACATCAAAGAATGGTTGAGAGATATAGATGGAATACAAGCAGAGCTGAGCAAGAATTAATTGATGTCTTACGAGACAAAGCATTAGATTTTGCTAGGGATCTCCGGTATCGAGATTATAATGATCTCATTAAAAAAATGACTAGAAGATTTAGTAAGAAAGAGGTACCAATTGCTGCTAGACGGCAGTTACAATATATAAAACAAAATGAAACTGAAAGTTTAGAAGAGTTCTCACAGCGGGTTCACTTCTTAACCATGGATGCTCATCCAGAGGCTCTAGATGAAACTATTGAGCAAATTGCTGTTGAGTCCTTTCTTCGTGGTTGTAAAGAAAAAGATGCTGCTAAGTCGGCTATGGATAAAAACCCTAAAAATATTTATAAGGCTTTGAAATATGTAAAGGCATCAATAAACAACACAAGGGCATTGTTTGGTACACGGTCAAATGTAGCTCGACAAGTATCATTTTCCCATGATGTTGACTTTGTACCTCAGTGTGTACCTGAAGATAGTCTCTTGAGATCAGTACAACAATCATTTACTGAGTCAGATCAACAGGGTAAAGAAATTAATGATTTGATGGTAGCTGTTAACAACTTATTATCAGCTATAAATAAAAAAACGGTTAACACTTTTCAATCTAGGTCTAGGAGTCCGAGTCCCCAAAATGCATCACGATTGCAATGCTATAACTGCCATGGCTTTGGACATATTGCGAAAAATTGCAAGAAAAGTTCAGCCTCGGAAGTGTCAAAAAACGAATAGGGGTTAGCTCTTCTGGTCAGATACTAGCCCAACGTATTGTCGATGACCAGTTCTCTCTCAACTGTAAAAATGTAAATAGTTTTGAAACTGATTGTGATGATGTTGATTGGTCGCTTGGATTCAGCGATTTGTTTGAACATAAAACAGATGTTGTAAATTATGATAATGTACATAAAGATGATGTTAATAAATCACAAATGGCTGACATAGGTAATGCAATCATGGAAATTGTTGGACGACCCAAAATGAACAATATGAATCTCAAGGTTCCTTGTTGTATTGGGTATAAAAATGTCCTTGCTGTACTTGACACTGCGGCTCAAGTTACTGTAATGTCTGAGCAATTAGCCAAAGATCTAGAAATAAATCTACATGACAAATCTAAAGTTCGTCTTAGAGGAGCAGCAACTGATAGTATTATGTATGCATACTTTGTTCCAAACATAACTCTAAAAATAGCATCAATGACTTTCAGCTGGGATATTTATGTAGCACCAGTAACAGATTCTCTTTTATTGGGTTTAGACTTTTTGAGTTATCACAAATGTATTGTGAATCTTGAAAATAATACTCTCCATATAGGTGATAACAAAATTCAAGGACTAATGCAGTGTAACATTTCCACTAATTTATTGGTGCCCAGGCGAACAATTGGTTCCTCCAAATAGTATATTACGTACAACATTAGACGTGGAGGAGCCTTATCGAATAAAAGACTTTGATTGTGTAGTAGAATCCTTAAAAAATTCAAATGAAGATACAAATCCACTTCAGACAGTTCTATTAGCATCAACTTTAGTCACTGGAAATGACTTTGTAACTGTAAGTTTGTTGAATCCCACTGAGAAAGGGGTAACACTAAAATCGGGTTCTAAAATAGGGACAGTAACACCAATACTAAAAATTATATCCGATTGTTCTATATCTGACACTGGAGATATAAGATCTATAGGTATCAACATGTCCACTGATAATAACCTCAATGAAAATGAAATGCCACTTCATCTTTGTGACTTATTTAAACGATCAAGTGAGGGCCTTTCAGAAAAAGAAAAACAAAAATTAATGGAATTACTTATCAATTATCAGGATGTTTTTGCTAAACATGACCTAGATCTCGGTTGTCTAACTGAAGTTGAGCATAAAATTAACACACAAGAAGCAACCCCAGTAAAACATAAAGTACGTCGTACTCCATATGGATTTGAAAAAGAGGAAGAGAAATATTTAGAAAAAATGTTAGAAGCCAAAGTAATTGTTCCATCAAAATCCAAATGGGCATCTGCTCCTGTGTTAGTGCGGAAAAAAGATGGCACAGTTCGATGGTGTATCAATTACCGCCAATTAAATAATAAAACAGTTAAAGATGTTTTTCCTCTTCCAAATATAAATGATTGTCTAACAGTCTTGTCAGGTGCTGTTTATTTTAGCACCCTTGATATGGCATCTGGTTATTATCAAATTCCTTTAGCCACTGAGGACAGAAAAAAAACTGCTTTCGTTACTCGATATGGCCTGTTCGAACATACTAGAATGCCAATGGGCCTTTGCAATAGTCCGGCAACTTTTCAGCGGGCAATTCAGTTGGTTTTACGAGGGTTGACATGGAAAGAAGTATTGGCTTATCTTGATGATATCAGTGTTTTGGGAAAAGATTTTGACGAACATTTGTTAAGACTAGAAAAAGTGTTAAAAAGATTTCGTCAGTATAATCTGAAGCTTAAACCTAAGAAATGCTTTTTGTTTAGAAAGGAATGTGAATTCTTGGGTAAACATATTAGTAGTGAAGGAGTTAGTATAGCACCAGACAAGTTAGATGTTATCAGACTATGGGTAGAACCATCAAATAAAAAGCAATTGGAGTCTTTTTTAGGATATGCAAACTATCACAGGGAACATGTTAGAGGGTTTGCAGGAATTTCAAAACCATTATATGAACTAACAAGTGCCACAGAGTTCAAATGGGATAAAAATCATCAACTGGCATTTGAAAAACTTAAACAAGAACTAACATCTGCACCATGTTTATCATTTCCGATCCCGGATGGTGAATTTATTTTAGACACTGACGCATCAAATACTGCAATAGGGGCTCAACTCTCACAAGTACAAGATAGCAATGAAAGGATAATAGCTTATAACAGTTTTGTATTAACTCCAGAGCAGAGGAAATACTGTACTACTCGAAAAGAGTTACTTGCAGTAGTTAAGTTTACAAGATATTTTAGGCATTATCTACTGGGTAGAAAATTTAAGCTTAGAACAGACCATAATAGCTTAACTTGGTTAACTCGATTCAAACATATTGAAGGGCAACTTGCACGTTGGTTAGAAGAATTAGCACAATTTGATATGGAAATCTGTCACCGAAGTGGAAAGAAACATTCAAATGCCGATGGTCTTTCCAGAGTGCCAGATATCTTGGAAAGCTGTGATTGCTATCAAGCAGGGTCAAGTCTTAGTACTCTTCCATGTCATGGTTGCCGTTACTGTACCAGAGCGCATAGTCATTGGGCTCGATTTGAAGAGGATGTTGATGATGTTGTTCCATTAGCTTGTATATGTAAACCTCTGTCATTGGAAAATAAAACTGATATAAACTTCACCAAAATACAGGCAATAGAATTAGATAATAAAGATTCTGCAACATTTGAAGTTAACTGGGCTCAGAGTAGAACTTCAGAAAACTTAAGAATGTTACAATTAGAAGACCCAGACCTTCGTACCATTATTATGTGGTTGGAAGAAGGTGGGCCGAGTGACCCTGAATTATTTTTGCAAAGCCCTGCTGTCAAGTATTTATGGCTTTGTCGTGATCAATTACATCTCAAAAAAGGTGTTTTATATTACATCTGGTGTAATCAACCTGACAGGCGTTGTTGTCTGTTAGTTCCCAAATCATTGAAAGAGGAAATATTATTATACTGTCATGATAACAAGACATCTGGACATCTCGGACAGGAAAAAACATTAAACAACATGAAACGATCTTTTCTTTGGTATCAGATGGCCCGAGATTGTAGAGAATATGTTTCCTCATGTTCGGTATGTGCTATGAACAAAAAATCTTGTGTTAAACCAAAGGCTTCAATGCAACTTCATCATGCTGGTTTTCCAATGGAAAGAGTCCATTTGGATATACTTGGTCCATTCACTCCAAGTGATCAAGGCAATGTTTATGTTTTGGTAATGATTGATCAATTTTCTAAATGGATAGAGTGTGTAGCATTGCCTAATCAAACAGCTGAAGTGGTGGCTAGAGCGTTTTTGTTACATTTTATTGTGACCTTTGGTTGTCCCGTTTATGTACATACTGATCAGGGGCGAAATTTCGAGAGTGATTTGTTCAAATCTTTTTGTAATTTATTAGAAATAACAAAAACCCGAACTACACCCTATCATCCATCTTCAAACGGACAAGTGGAGCGTTACAATAGGGTAATATTACAAATGATAAGATGTTATATCGACAAGAAAATTACCCATTGGGATAGAGATTTACCTCTACTCACAATGGCTTTACATGCTACTGAGAATAAATCCACAGGCTTTACACCAAATCGTATGATGTTGGGAAGAGAGGTAATTATGCCAGTTGATATTCTCATGGGGATAGATAATATCCAAAATCAATTTTCATCACATACATGGGTTCAGCATTTGGACAAGCTTATGCAAGAAACACATACTTTTGCTCGAAAACATTTAGCTGATACTCAGAGATGTCAGAAAAAGCTATATGACATGAAATTGAGGGAATGCTTTTTTAACACTGGGGATATTGTTTATTGTCTCAATCATGCAACTAAAATAGGTCAAAGTACCAAGTTGCGATCCCCATGGAAAGGACCATTTTTAGTCATCAAATGTCACCCCCCTTTATATACAATTTTTGATCAACATAAAAAATCGGTTACAGTTCATCATGACAGATTGAAATATTCTAAGGACAGACATATACCATTGTGGTTAAAAAGAGCCCGTAGTCGGTTGTTTGATGAACATTCTGTGGCAAAAGACTATGAAAATGATTATAGTTTCACTCACATGGATGTTTCAGATGAACAACAGACTGGGGAAGATAAAGACAACCAAGAGGATCAGAACACAGAAGAATTTATTGAATCAGATTCTGATCAAACTTGTGATATTAGTCTAAAAAGTGACAGTGTCAGTCAAAGTCAAGATCAACAAAATGACACTGTTGATTCTGTGATCGATAGACAAAATGACAATGCCAGTTTGGCGGTCGATCAAACAAGTCGAAGGGGACGGCAAATAAAACCCCCTGGTTATTTGAAGGATTATGTGTAGAATGGATTTTAATAAGCTTCAGAGATGAGGTAAGTAGCTTCATTTCCTGTGGCTTAAACGAAGCTTGATTCATAATCAGATTAATAATTTGCACAAACTGAATAGTTGATTTTATTATTTGAAAAATTATCTGTAGAATGGATTCTAATGAGCTTCAAAGATGAGGTAACTGGCTTCATTTCTTGTGGCTAAAAAATAAAAAAAATTGATTCATAATCAAATTAATCTACACATCATCCTTCAAGCTGAATTGATTGATTTTTCAAAATATGATTTTATTTTATTATTTGCATGTGTTAATAGAAAAAAAAAAAAAAAAGAAAAGAAAAAATGGTGAAGGGTTATTTTTGCATGTACATAGAATTCTAGTCACCACAGAACACTCCACTGACAAGAATTTGTCATATTCACTTCAAGAGTTTGGGCACTTTCACACAAGTCTTGGTCATTGTGCACAATATAATAGAAATTAATATTGTGCTTCTGTTCTGCTTGTAGACATGTCCTTCGATGACTTGGATGAGGCGTTATTTGTGCCCGATTATGATGAAATTGATTATACCTCTTCTGAGTCCACTAAAAACTCTCATGTTGAAAGTAAAATTGCAGTATCATCAGGGACTACAACATCTACATATAATTATTCTGCAACAAGTGGAAGAGTTGGTCAGTTGAAGAAAAGGCCATCATCTGGACGTCAGTGCCCACTTTGTGATGCGAACAGTAACCATCTGAAATCACATGTACAGAGGTCACATCTGCCTTGGTATGTGGGGGCTTTTACTGCTTGTTGGGAGTGTCAACAGCAAGAGGGACGAACATGTTTTTTAATCGCAAAACATAAAGAAACTTTAGTTCATGGCGATAAAGCCTGTATTAGTTTGAATCAATACAGACAGTGGGTAAATTTGATGAATGGTTTATTTCATTTCATTTGTTTCCATCTAGGAAAGAAAACTTTACAAGAGTTATTTCAGTTTGTTATCGCTGAACAATTATATCCCAGTCCACAGAAAGTGATTTCTTCTCCTTTCACAGATTCAGAGATCAAACTACTTTCTACCTTTCAATCTGTTAATTGTCAACCAGAGTTTCAACATTTCTCAATTTCACCACCCAATTGTCTGGCTGTTATGACCCATTGGCGAATACTTGCCAATCTGATTAATCTTTTGATACCACAAGTACAGAGAACTATCCTCACTTATACTCAGGAAACATTTTTGTCTGGTGTAGCATACAAGAATTTCAACATTACTTTAAAAGCTTTAGAAAAACCTTTATCTTTCATAGATTCCCATTTTCACTTGGACGCTCTTTTGAAAAGAACTGGTCATTCAAATTTCCATGACTTAAGTTTAGATGTGGCAGACAAAGATTTTCATCCAGAAATGCTCATAGCAAATTATGTATATCCAGGCTATTGGTCATTACATCATACTCAAATGCATGGTTGTGACAATCTGAGGGTTTCTTTTGGTATACATCCCCATTTTGTGAAAAATTTTGTGCATTCACAACATCACCTTATGAAGTTGAAGTTTTTTCTAAAACAAAAAAAATGTGTTGGTATAGGTGAAATAGGGTTAGATTTAACTTCAACATGTACCTGTAGTCCCTCATGTACAGATAAAAAGTTGTGCCGTCAAGCAATAATTAAAGCTCAGAAAGATTTTCTTTCTGAAATTCTACCCTTTGCTCGAACATTAGGGAAGACACTTATTTTTCACTGCAGAGATTATGGAACAGGGCAAGCTGCTGATGCAGTATTAGAATTGGTACGGAAACCGGTGTACCCATCCATTGCCATTGTTTCAATGGTACTCAGAAACAACTTGATGAGTGGAGAAGTACTCTGGTAAATGTCAAATTTGGATTTACTGCATTAATTCTCAAATCATCAGCATTAGATTTTGCTCTAAAAACTCTTCCAATAGAACAAATTCTTCTTGAGTCTGACTCTCCATATTTATCTCCTGTTCCATCTATAGTGAACACTCCATGGCAATTAAAATCAGTTGCACAAAAAGTCGCCGAGGTAAAAAACCTCTCACTTGAAGAAGTTCTTTATAAAACATCCATTAATGTAAAGCAACTCTATTCAATATAATTGAAACACAGCGTGTACATAAATGTTTATATCATTACAATTCAATTTAAATAAGTTAGTTACAGAATTGGATGAAAAACCAAGATGAGGTAATTTGCTTCATCGGTTTTGATTTTTTATATATATACTTACATTCATGTTGGATTTTTGTGTTGACTAAGACATTAAATTTCACTCAAAATCAATGAGGTAATTAGCTTCATTAATATGAGTGATATAAATTGACCAATGTGGGATCAGTCTATTTACTGTCTTGGATGAGGTTATTGGCTTCATCTTTTGGGGACCTGACATGACTCACAGCAAATATATACCTATACATTTTTTTAAACAGGCTTGGTTCAATTTTCAATAATGACAGGGAGAGTGTTGTAGGTGCTTAAAACAGCGAGGTGGTGTTTCTGGTATCCAGTGAGAACAGTTCATCGGTTCGTGCAACTGGCCTAAAAAAGTGGTTTGGCGCGAGATTGGTCCTTGTCGTTGTTGTCAAGATACTGTGTAAAATGGTGGACGTTGCTGACTTGCTCCCGGACGATAATAGAATCATGGTTTTATGTTAGAGGATTGCCTGTGTACAATCTTGATATTTGTCTGTGTGACAAAGTACTGCTGTGTGCGGTAAGAGTTATTGATGTATTTATATTCTCATGTTAAAACTATATAACCAATTTTGATTATTTCAATTGCCATTGTATTGAACACCGGAAAATACAACAATATGTAAATCTGCCATCTTCTGACACCATGTGATGAGATTCAAATAGTAATAATAATATATAAGCATAAGTGTAACTTTGATAACTTTTATTCTGCTTTATAATTTCGTCATTCCAACTCTCGAAACACATAATCTCGAACCCTCGTCTATCTACAGCAAACGGTCCTACTAAACATATGCCCATTATATATACCATAACAGATGCCTCTTCCTGTAATGTTTATATTTACCCCCAAATACTCGTAATCACCCGTCTCTCCTACACCGAGAAGTTTGCTGCTCCCTTCCGGAATGCAGAACTCACCCACTCTCCACCTTCGAGTGGGGTCCACTTTGCGGCCCACAGGTATAACTTTGCTCTTGCTTTCATTAAGTTCGAGTCTCCATTTGCTCCCATATTTCCCAACAGTTCCCGGCATTTTCGTTAGCTCCTCTTCGCTTTCTGACACTAAAACCATATCGTCTGCAAAAAATAGCCCTGGGATCTTCAAGTCCCCAACTGCTACCTCCTCATCGCTACGCAGGAGTTCATCTCCTAAACCTTTGATGTACAATGCAAAAAGAATTGGCGAAAGGATACACCCCTGTTTTAGGCCTATCTCCATAGGCACACGTTTTGTTGTAATGTTTCCCAGGCTAAGTTCACTCTGTACATCTTTATATAATGCTTTCATAATTCCAACAAACTCGCCTCCTAATCCCACCTGCGGCAACCGCGTTGTGTCCTTGGGCAAGACACTTCACCCCGATTGCCTACATGGGGGCACGATGACGCTGTGTACTGAGGCGTACTGCACGTCGATGGTGCGCATGTCTTCAACCAATCTAACCCTGCCTGTGCTGCGGTGCCGATTTCAGAGTTACGATGTTGGAGAGCTGACAGCTGCTCGTCGTTGCTCGGTGGTTCTCTCCGGGTACTCCGGCTTCCTCCACCCGTAAAACTGTCACGGTCATGATTAGCCATTGTGCATAAGTATGTGACCTTAAACACCAATAAATAACTCGCCTCCTAAGCCCAGAGCCTCCAGCTTGCGCCACATACCCTCCCTCCATACTCTATCGTATGCCTTTTTGACATCCAAAAAGGCCATAAACATCTTTTTCTTTTTTGTTTTCGCGGATTCTATCATTTGGGATAGCGTGAAAAGATGGTCAGTTACTCTCCTTCCCTTCCTGAAGCCATTCTGGATTTCTCCCAAAAAACCCTTCTCTTCAATCACCTCCTCTAGTCTCCCATAAAGGACTTTACAGAAAACCTTTCCAATGTTGCTACTGACAGAGATCCCTCGATAGTTATCCAAAACGTCTTTTCCCCCTTTTTGTGAATAAATGTCACTTTGCTTTCTCTCCATCCCCTTGGGACCTCTTGATTTTCTATGGCTAGATTGAATAGGGCAGTTAGGCTTTCCACGAGTTCCTCTCCCCCTTTTTTGATAAACTCGTTAGGAATTTCATCCACTCCTACCGCTTTTCCATCCCTTAATTTTGTTATCACCTTTCGCGCCTCCTCCGTTTTAATTTCGCTGCACACGAAGTTCGACAGGTTTTCCTCGACCTGATTCGGACACTCAAGTGTGCTTCCCATGCCCCATCGCTTATCGTTTACGCTGCAAGCCGAGAGGTCCTCGGTTCGAATCCCACCTGCGGCAACCGCGTTGTGTCCTTGGGCAAGACACTTCACCCCGATTGCCTACATGGGGCCACGACGACGCTGTGTTCTGAGGCGTACTGCACGTCGATGGTGCGCATGTCTTCAACCAATCTAACCCTGCCTGTGCTGCGGTGCAGAGTTCAGAGTTACGATGTTGGAGAGCTGACAGCTGCTCGGTGGTTCTCTCCGGGTACTCCGGCTTCCTCCACCCGTAAAACTGTCACGGTCACGATTAGCCATTGTGCATAAGTATGTGACATTAAACACCAATAAATAAATAAATAAATAAATAAATAAATAAATAATATTGAATTCCCAAATCTCCTTAAAGCTTCCTTTGCTTTTTATTAGATTTTTGGCCCTGATCGTCACTGTAATCAAGTTGTGATCACTATCCACCTCCATTTTACCCTCATCATCCACTTCCACCCCTATCACCTCGCTCCATACATTAATATCTGTGAGGATGTAGTCGATTATTGATTTTCTGTCGTTCCTCTCCCAGGTTCATTTCCCCTTACACCTCGCGTCCCTGTTCAGAATCTTCACACCGAGCTCGTTTGTGAAGTTCAACAGCTTCCTTCCATTCCCGTTGACCTTATTGTCCCCACTCTCTATGCCTTCTTCATCATTACCTATGTGGCCATTACAGTCACCCATCAGAATTATACCGAGCCCCTTGTTTTGTAATTCGGTGATATTGGCCCTTAGTGTTGATTATATCGAATCATTCCATTCGGGTTTGCTTCCCTCCACCGTACAATACACAACCCAAGGGCAATACTTTTGTTTTTTAGACTGATCCTTACCCATCCAATTTCTTTCGATACCTCAGCCGGGGTGCTGATGTTTTCCAGGTCTGTGATCAGTGACGGTTTTAAATCCTCTTTAATGTACATGCCTACCCCTCCCCCATTTTTCTGTCCTTCCATTCGCCCTACACCTATCCATACGTACCCCCTTACTTGGTCTACCCGTTCCTCGTGTCTTACCCACGTTTCGCTTAAACACATGACGTCAAACTCCTCTGCCTCGATCAATGTAGCAATTTCACTTACTTTCCGGTGGAGACCCTGGATGTTGCTTTAACCCACTTTCAGGGTATCAAGACTGAATCAGTTAGTGATATTACGGTGATCGGAATCAGGATCGGTTATCGACCGATAACAGCCCATCGGAAAAACATTGACCTCGCACTTGAATATCGGCTTTTGCCAATTAGGAAAAAAAAATTGGTTACTGATGTTCCGAGCTGTATAGTTTTTGGTGTAAATCTGTTATTTTGATCCTGAGATTTTAACCCTTTATCTTTTAAATTGAAAATTCCTCCAATGCCTTTGGCATTCGATAACTTGAAAAATATTGCTTGGATTGTCAAGTTACTTTCTATTTGTGTTCAGGTTACTGATGTGCCGAGCTGTATAGTTTTGGTGTAAGTCTGATAATTTGATCCCGAGATATTAACCCTTTATCCTTCAAATTGAAAATTCCTCCAATCTCTTTGGCATTCGAAAACGTGAAAAATATTGCTTGGATTGTCAAGTTACTTTATATTTGTGTTCAGGTTACTGATGTGCCAAGCTGTATAGTTTTTGGTGTAAATCGGATAATTTGATCCTGAGATATTAACCCTTTATCTTTCAAATAGAAAAATCCTCCAGTCCCTTTGGCATGAGATAACTCAAAAAATATCAATCCGTTTGTCATGTTACTTCATATATGTGTTCAGGTTACTGATGTGCCAAGCTGTATATAGTTTTTGGTGTAAATCTGATAATTTGATCGTGTGATATTAACCCTTTATCCTTCAAATTGAGAACTCCTCCAATCCATTTCTTCGGCATGCGATAACTCAACAAATATTAATCTGCTTATCAGGTTACTTTATATATGTATTCAGGTTACTGATGTGTTGTGCTGTATGGTTTTTTATGTAAATCTGATAATTTGATCCGGAGATATTAACCATTTATCCATCAAATTAGGCACTCCTTCAATCCATTTCTTTATGTGCCCATACCATATATGGTGTACATAATGTCGGTATCCAGGGTGGCCCTCCATCATATAGCCTTCTTCTAGTTGTGCGTATGGGTACACATCTGACGATTTCATCTTCCCATTTTTTAATATTTGAACAGGTAAGAGCATTTCCCCGACATAAACCATCGTAAATAGAGTTGTGCTTGGATGTGGATTATGGATTTCGGATGCATTCTGAATTTCGCAGAGTTGTTCGATCTGTGTACAGAGTATTTCCAATCATGTGCTTCTGTATGAGAAATTGAGAATACACACTGGAGAGTTGATTAAGTGGAAGACAGACAAGGACGTGCAATAGGGAAATGACAATTTGGAACCATAACAATTCAACACCAGTTTTGAGTTTTCTGTGTGTTTCGGCCCCAGCGTCAGGACGATTCAGCAACCTTAGTATCAAAGTGTTGTTATTTTGTCCACATGAAAATAACGATTTAAACTTTTCAGAGTCCTGGTAATTTTTCTTTGATTGACATTCTCGAAGATAGTGACAAATGTATCGGATAAAAACACAGCATTTTATTTATCTGATAAATTTGTCACATTCATTAAGAATGTCAACTATAAACATCACAACACTGCCAAGCATAAAATTATTTAGGCAATGACATAAGTCACATTCTAATTGCAAGCGGTGTAGTTTGGGAATCAGGTAGGCGGGACTAAATTCGTATTATGTTCTGAAAGTCATAAGGCCTAACCAAAGGGATTCACAGGGAACGTGATGGACAGCTATTTTACAACAAACAAGATTCTGTAAATTGTCGCTAAATAACAAATAATAACCAGTCAATCAAAGACCCAATGACTTCACTGCCACGTGTCTGATTTCTGCACTTGACAATCATCTTACTCTGTATCCATGAATCTAATCAGCATCTGTGATCTATCTGACAGTCTCTGCCCAGAATAAATCAAAGGCACCATAAGGCAGAGATATTGCATTGTGATGTGAGTAGGAATAAAACGCGACAGTGTGTTTACAGCTCTTTGATCTATCTTACTTCAAAGTTCAAAGTATTATAGTAGAAAGGGGTGGGTGGTCTTTCACTATATACCACACACGGCACACAGGGATAATAATGTACCTGAACATCGGAATCGGAACCAGGAATCGGCCAATAACACATTCACATAATCAGAAATCGGTCCGATGGCAAATTTCGTTATCGGAAAATCACTAGAATCAGTTTACCCCCTGGTGACCCAAACGGTCGTTCACCTCAAATCGAAAGGCCTGGAAACAGAAGACATACATGTACTTTGTGGGGTCACACATGTTTAGCACCTTAATAAATGGGGGCGCAGTGGCATTGTGGTAACTGGTTCTCGTCAGATCACCAAAGTTAAAATGTATGATTGACCGTATGAGCGTTTGATTCAGGCTCCTGCGTTGTGTCCTTTGGCAAGACAATTAACCCCGATTGTTCACATGGGAGCACGATGGTGCCATGTACGTGTACTGCCGAATATGCACACGTCTTTAACCAATCTAACCCTGCCTGTGCCCCAGGGCAGAGTTACGATGTTGGGGGGCTGGCAACTGCTCTTCATTGCTCGGTGGGTCTCTCAGGGTACTCCGGCTTCCTCCACCTATAAAACTATCACAGACACCATATGACCTTGGCTGCTAATGCATCGTTAAACCTTAATGAACTAAAATAAATAAAGAGCACCTTAAAACAGTAATTTACCAAGTGACATTATTTGTGATAAAAGGAAATTAAAACATGGATTGATCTTAATACTGTTGTATAATTGTGGTTAATTGATTTCGTGAAGATCAGTTGCCAAGATCCACTTAGTGAACAGTGTTCACAGTAATGCTCGGTTGGTTTCCCAGTGTGATTGAGATGTCAGTTTGGGAGCAATTTGAGTGTGACTTTGGATGTTAAACTGTTCGGACTTTTATTTCGACTGTGTGTCAGCCTCTGTTTCTTAATACTGCTGTGTGCGGTATTCTGTTTGTTATACTGCTGTGTGCGGTATTCTGTTTGTTATACTGCTGTGTGTGGTGTGCTATATATAATACTGCTGTGTGCGGTATTCCGTCTGTTATACTGCTGTGTGCGGTATGACATCTATAATACTGCTGTGTGCGGTATTCCGTCTGCTATACTGCTGTGTGCGGTATGCTATCTTTTATACTGATATGTGCGGTATTTACTGCTGTGTGCGGTAAGACTGTTATGATTTCCATGTCTTCCTTAATTGATAACGCCCTTAAGGGGTCGTCCAACCTAACTTTGGTCAATTTTTTGACATTTTCCCCAATGCCTCAGAAACAGATAAGAGAAGTAAGGAAAGGCAAATTATATATCAAATTAATGAGTAAAGTGCATAGAAAAGGTACATTTAATTTTTTTCAGGAAAAAAAGTGAATTTTATGATTTTGAAGAAGATTAATTTGCAAATGGCATAAGTAACGAAGCGGTAAAACCACAAAATAATCGGTAATTCGAAAGCCTTGTCCTCAATATAATGATAACATACTACAGACTCGGAGAAAGCATTTTTTTGACACACACACTCTGGTGGGTTTTGACGTTTGAATGTAATAACATCAACACAAATTTTTGATGTTCCGGATGTGGCCATGTTTCAACGATGTTTTTCCGGTCATGTGATTACGATGTGTTTCTTGCAGAAATACTCAATTTGGCAATCGTAAGAATGCAAGGACGTGATCACGCCCTTTATTTGTTCGAGACAATGTATGAGCGTATTTGCAAACAGGTGACAGCAAGTACTTGAGCTGTTAATGTCATAACTGCAATATATGGTTCGAAATTCCCTCTCGTGTTTACAGGCCGTCTGAACTTTTTTGTTGACAAAAAATCTGAATTATTGCGCACTAGAAAGACAACATGAACCACTTGTAAAAAAAATAACCGAGTGTATAAAATCGGGACGATACACATAAAATAAGGCAATATTCATAACAAAGTAAGCAGAATGCTTCAGAAACCACTTTTTCACGAAGTATATTCCAAGTGACCTGGAACTATATTGAGCGTGTTAATTTCCCCCTGTCGCTGCGAAGTTATTTACTTCCTAGTAGCCATGGAATTTGAAGGCGGGTATGTTTGATGTCTGCAAAGGACCGATTGAAGATGGGTTGAAAATGATGCATTCGTGCTTTTAAATAAGGTGCGCTTGGACGATGCTGAGAATTTAGTTTTTTCTTGCAACCAACCATAGTAATACAAGCGTCGATCAGTGTCTTTTATGATCGTTTTACATTGACAAATGTGACAAATCTCCTTCACCGGAAACCATCCCCCAATTTGCATATCACAATAAACATAACCGCTGTCACGGAGTGTCAGCGTGGCCGTGTGGTCAAAACCGAAACGAATTATCGAATGCACGGTCAATATTAGCTGCAATTGGCTTTTAAATAAATGAAATACACGAAATATTCGCAATTTCTTCATTATTCATGCCGAGTTACTTTTTAATCAAACCACATGCGTTCAGTTTCGTTTGTCGGCATCAAACTGATATTGTTTGTGGTAATTAAATAGTACGAGAAGGCGAAGGAAGCCAAATATTTTCCATCATCTATTATTTAATTCAAATTGATAATTTCTTTTATTTTACTGAAATTATGAACTGATAAGGTGGGTGTGTTGCGATTATTATGCCCCAGACCTGGAAGTTGGAAAATCAAAGGTGCATCTAGGGCCGTGCAGTGGTGACCCCTGTCCTCTTAATCTTAGTCTTACCCATTCGTCATTACATGTACCAACATTCCCCCTTGTATCTCAACCATTGCTACTCCAATTTGAAGGATATTTGGTTTTGTGATCGAGCATCATGGGGAAACAATGCCTGTGTAGCTGCTGTAGCATGTGTTTCTTCCCACATTTTTTCAGAGTTGTGGTACTTTCTCACTCTTTTGAGTTAGAAAATTTTGTTTATAACTAGTTGATTTGTTACAATTTGTTGCAAAGTGCCTGCTAATACCCTCAATTGTATTGCTACAGAATTTTCTTGTGAAGATTTTGTTCCTATTACTTATCAAGCAACAACCTAATGAATATTCTGTATAAAGCCACCAATCTGATGTTTGACACTTTTATCGGAGCTGTTTTGAAGGCTTATGGAACTCAAAATGTTGATTATGGCAGGACTTTTCTATTCACCCATTAATCGATAAATTAAGTGTTATAGTTGGAAGTAAGAAGCATGAAAGGTCCAGAACTAAAACTCTAAAAAGAATGTTTTGCAATATAACATGATTTTTGCAGATACACTTATTTGGAGGTTTACCTAATAATAATAATAACTCTTTGGCCAGCCGCTGATTTGTCGCGGTCCTCATAAGAGAAGGCCATCATTCCCCCTGCACCCCACCCCCTCTTCCCCTCCTCTCCTCCCAGCATTCAGATATAAACTGCTTAATAGTGTCCCTCACTTCCTCTTTTTCAATTTCTTCAATAAGCATTCCTACCCTCTCCCTCGTGTCCCCCTTCAGCCATCTATCCTTTGTTTCTTCACCCCACTTCTGCATTATTCTTCCAGTAAATTTTATTCTATGAGGTATATACTGTGGGCATTCCAAGAGAAAATGTTCCAGGGTCTCCACTACTCCAGAGTGGCACATTTGGCATCCCTTTTCCCCATCTCTCCCATTTTTTTCCCGAAGCTCCAGTGATCTTGATCTCAGTTTGAACAGCAGTGACCCTCCAAAGGTGCCATCTAGGTACTTCTCAAAAGCTGGCTTTTCTTTATATTGTAACCCCTGCAGTGATCTTTTCACGCTAATCCCTGCTGGCCAGTTTCGATTGCAATCTTCCATGACTCTCTCTTTGACAAACCTTTTGCCTTCTTTCATTCCTACTTCTATGTTTGTGACCTCTATAGAGTAATTGTCCATTAGTTCCCTCACATGTTTTGACCACCCCGTTTCTATATTAGATTTCCAAATGGTATCGAGCATCAATTTGCACCACCGGTTGTCAGGCAGGTTTCTCAAGTAGTTAAAGTAACACAGTTTTCCCAAATCTACCCTGTCCTTGATTTTCATCCACCCAAGCTCCCCCCTTACTGCTTCCAAAGCTGCAGCATTACTCGACCCTGTTATCCATCTGCCGGCATCATTCTGAGTACTTTCCAACTTCTTAATAACGGTTTGGTTTAATGGAATCACGTCCGTGCCATACGTTATACTTGGTAAACCCACCCTCTCCCACAGTGTTTTCCCCACAAAGACCTTGCTGAAACTATTTTTCCCTAAAAGTTTTAGTTGGTTCAGAATTCTTTTCCCCTTCAGAATCAGTTTGGCTGAGTAATTTCTGTACACCCCTCTTCCCGTTATATTCATGCTTATCCCTAGATACTCATACTCTCCCGTTACAGTGATTTGTTTGCTTTCCCCTTCGGGGATTGAGAACGCCCCCACTCTCCATCTCTTCGTCATATCTACCTTGCGTCCAACGGGTATTACCTTGCTTTTATTTTCATTTAGTTCGAGCCGCCAAGTGTTCCCATATCTACCAACAATTTCCAGCAATTTCTCTAGCCCCTGTTCAGTTCTAGACATTAACACCATGTCGTCCGCAAAGAATAAGCCTGGTATCTTTATGTCTCCGACATTTACCCCCTCCGCACTCTGAATTAGTTCGTCCCCTAAATCTTTAACATACAATGCAAACAAAATCGGTGAAAAGATACACCCCTGCTTGAGGCCTATATCCATAGGGACTCGTTTTGTAGTGATACTCCCTAGACTGAGTTGGCTTTGCACATCTGTATACAGTGCTTTCATGATTCCCACAAAGTCACCCCCCAGTCCGATGACCTCGAGCTTTCGCCACATACCTTCCCTCCACACTCGGTCGTACGCTTTTTTCACATCTAGAAATGCCAGAAACATCTTTTTCTTTTCAGCCTTTGTTGATTCTATCAGTTGGGTGAGTGTAAATAGGTGATCAGTGACTCTTCGTCCTTTCCTGAAACCATTTTGAATTTCTCCTAAAAAGCCTTTCTCTTCAATAACTTCCTCTAGTCTATCGTATATGACCTTACAGAATACTTTTCCGATGTTACTACTAACTAATATCCCCCTATAGTTATCTAGAACTTCCTTATCCCCCTTTTTGTGTATGAACGACACCTTACTTCCCCTCCACTCTCTGGGGACCTCTTGCTTTCGCAGAGCCAGGTTGAAAAGGTTTGTTAGGACTTCAATAAGTGCCTCCCTCCATTTTTGAGGAATTCGTTCGGAATTTCATCAGTCCCTCCCGCTTTACCATTTTTTAATTTCGAGACCACGTTCCGCACTTCTTCTGCCGTTATTTCGCTACATACACGATTGGATAGGTTCTCCTCCACCAGTGTATTTCTTTTTGGTGGGGACCCACTGCCCCATCGCCTATCGTTTATCTTTTCCCAGTGCTTGACTAACTCTGAAGCGATACGGCCTTTATCTTCTGTACTTTCCCCATCCACTTTGATACTCTGCACACTACTTTTCACCCGTTTATTTACCCAGTTCCAAAATACGTTTGAGCTCGGACCCCCCGTTTTCTTTATTGTTCTGGCAAGACTGCAATTGCGCTCCTTCCTATTATTATTCTTTACCTCATTCACATTTTTCCGTGCCAGTTCATATTCTCCTTTCATTAGTCTCGTGTCGTTGTTATCCACCCCTTTAAGCTTCCTACTTCTTCTGTAAGCAGCGCATTTTACCTTCCTTTCTTTTATAGCCTTTTTCAGTCCCTCGTTAACCCTGTATCCAAGCTCTCTCGTTGGTACCCTCACCCTTCCTATACAATCCTTCCCTGCCTCTGTTAGGCTATTTACTATGCCATCTGAAATACTCTGGACATTTGCATCCCTAGGTATACATTCAAGATTTGGTTTTAGTTTTTCCCGAAACTGCTTCCAGTCGGCTCCTTGTTTTAGTCCCCAAACTTCCTTGAAGGTATTTCTGTCTCTATTCGTCTTTTTGCCCATAATCTTAACTGTTATCAGGTTGTGATCACTACCCAAGTCATTTTTTCCCTCGTCATCTATTTCTGCATCTATAACCTCCCTCCATACGCTAATGTCAGTGAGTATATAATCAATTATTGTTTTCTTATCGTTCCTCTCCCAGGTCCATTTACCCTTACATTTCGCATCCCTGTTCAGGATCTTTAAACCAAGCTCTTTTGATAGGTCTAACATCTTCCTCCCATTCGTGTTAATTTTCCTATCACCTCCCTGTATGCCCTCCTCCTTATCCCCGATGTGCCCATTGAAGTCCCCCATTAGGACAATACTGAACCCTCTGCTTTCAAGCTCTGTGATATTCGATCTAAGAGTTGTATATATTGAATCATTCCACTCGGGCTTACTTCCCTCCACTGCTAAGTATACAACACCAACGGCAACACTCCTGCTTCCTAACTTGATTTTTGCCCAGACTATTTCGTTGGATATGGAATCTGAGTCCTTGCTTCTGTGAGATCTGTAATCAATGAGGGCTGTAATTCCTCTTTAGCGTAGATGCCAACACCCCCACCCCGTTTCTGACCCTCAGTTCGTCCAGCTCCTATCCACATGCAACCCTTCATCTGATCAACCCGCTCATCCCGTCGTATCCACGTCTCACTTAGACCCATTATATCGAAGTCTCCTTCGTCCATCATTGTTGATATTTCGCTTACTTTCTTGTGCAGACCCTGGATGTTGCAGTACCCAAACTTAATGAATCTTTGTTTTTTTTGTCATCACTGGCACACTATTATAACCCTGGTATGTCCCTGTGTTGTGCATGTTTGTTGTTCTTCCTATGTTCCCAGCATTTGTGCCCCTCTGGGTTATCGGCTGTGGTCCCCTACCCCCCTTTTCTCCAAAAAGGCCCAGCCACCTGTAAATCCGTCTCGCCCATACAACTCTCCTTGTCCCCAGAATGAATCCCAGTGGTCAATGAAATGTATTCCCAAGTCTTTGCAGTGCTCTTCCAGCTCCTCGTTTAGTGCCATAATCCGCGAGTTCCTCTCATTCCCACCACCCATAACGGGAAGCACCCCTGAAACGATGATCCGAGCATTCCTGCTAAGTAGCTTACTAATTAGGTTTTTTACCTGTCTGATAGTGTTTGGAACATGTGTGGCCAGGATCTTCAAAAAGAAAAAAAAGTTAAACTTCGAGAAAAAAGGCATATGCCTTGAGTGCCGGAGGTAGAGTCATACAAGGAAGAGAGCCCCCACCCCCCCCCCCCCAAGGAAATTTTTTGTGTCAAATGGAGCTCACTTGTCATCTTTTGGGGATTGCTTTGTGTACTGCGTTCTTGAAAAAAATATGTGAGACCCTCTGTATGTGCCCTTCTGATCTCAATATGTCAATAAGCCTCCTTGGGGAAAGTACATGCAATAATGGTTATGTAAGGTTGATTTGATATGTTTTGAATAACAATGTACTTTTAAGTACTTTAGATGGTTTATTGCAGTGACAGGTTACAGTTACCCTTATTTCTTCTCCAACAGATATCATGAGTGTATTGGTGTCCAAGAGTTAAACAAAGCTAATATACTTATTGATAAACCAGACAAATTTAACAATTTAATCACGATCAAATTGATGCATGGGATAAAAGGGGTTACAGTGCAAGGGGTTTGTAAATATATTTATTCAACTACAATGTATGACTTTGCAGTGCATTCTACATAGGAGAATATCATATTTTCTTTCCAAACCATTTCAGTAACACATACATCTTGATATTGGGAGACACTCTTTTGTCCTTCCATACTTCTTCTGCTGGACTCCTTCAAGTTGACCTTTGTTGAACTCCCCAAATCAAAACATAAACAAAAGAAAATGTCTGCCTTTAATCAGTGAGCACTCCACTTATAACATTTGGTCTCAATCTTCATTACTTTCATGAATTAGGAAAAGATTTCTTCGAGTATGTACTTAAATGTTTATAGAATACAGCTGTTATTTTATTTTGAGGTATTTTATTGTAAAAATTTTGTTCTCTTACTTATGCCACAGCAGACTTTCAGGTGGTGGTATTTACACATGGCAGCAGTTCCATGGCAAATTTCAGTTTCCACATGTTCTATGTTTCATTCCAAGCATTTTGGTATATAATTTACTGGGGTTATTCATTTTGGGCCTTTTTTAGACTTGAAAGAAAATTACATGAAATTTGACCAAAGTTAGGCTGGACGCCCCCTTAAATTTCATCCAAATTCATTGAATGTTAATCAACACCGAAAATACAACATTGGCGTCGCCGACTAAAACTTAAGAAATTCGGCGATTGAAAATCATTCCTCTAATTTTATTAAAAAGTTCCTTTGGTTCAACATTTTATAAAAATGTCCATTCAAAGAGTTGTGATTTGAAGGTTATTAGCTTTCATTCACGACAATAAAATCTGTTCATATTTAACACCCTATTGAAGGTTAATTGCTTTCATGGGTTATATCATTTTTTAATCTGTTGATTTTTTAAATATTTTGTACTAGTTTTTAAAATTGTAACTAATCTCTCTATTTTTAAACAGACTGCTGTTGGTGATTTTTGCATGTCGCAAGATGTATTTGAAATCGAGACATTTTACCCAGACACGCAAACATGGAGGGGTGGAAGAATGGTGCAATCGGTTTGGTCACTGAGAGAAGCTAGTGCATTAAAGTATGGATATCTCCTCATTTCAACGAGGGAGAACACAGAAATAGATGAATAGCTTGGCAACAACTGGACGAAGCTGATTCAAGTAAACATCCGAATGTCGATGATAGCTTGTCCAGCCGCACAAAGAAAATTTACGAGGAAATAAAACTGGTGCAAGCACAACTTACAGACGCTGATGAGAAATTGGCCATTCTCATGATGACACTAAAGGATGATGAAGCTATATTCAATTCTGCACCATACTCAAATACTACCCAGCATACAATTACTAGCTCCGAATTGCCACTGTCTGTGCCAACACAATTCTACTCAACCATGTCGACACAGCCAAGTGGTATAAATTTTCAAAGGAAGATCATAAACTAGTTTATTCTTCAGTTTCGCATGTATCACATTCACCTCTGGATTTTATGTTTACACTGCTAGCAAATTATCCGATACATGAAATTAGGCACGGAAAGATTCAAAGCATCTCACCTTCAACATTTATGCGGCCATTTGCTGCATTTGGTTTGGAGAAGAATGCAATAATTATGTCAGTAAAAATAAGTCACCTAAACGCCAGCAACTTCAACACATTTCACCTTTACCAGACATGCGGTCATTTACTGCATCTGTTATTGATGATGAAATAGTCCATGAAAGTGTATGCGAAACTGAAGACTTGAGTAAACCCAATAATGATTGGGTTATTTACAATAATGGTTGTGATAGTGTTGAGCTGCCTTCTGAGTAAACTACAGGTTTGTGGCCACATAGTGTAGTTAATCCGTTTTCTCAAACAGAAGCCAGAACCAAATAGCAGCGCGGGATCAATGGGCGAAAGGACAATGCTTACTTTTATCACACCAGATTACCTCCAGATACATCATCCAGTCGTCTCGGGGTGGGTGAACTTGAGCATCCTGATGCTAACTGAAGTAAACTTGAAGCTACACTTACTTTTTTAAAAGGAATCATGTTTGGAATCGGTTGTAAAAATAACAGCCAACAAGGGGGGGGGGGGGGGGGTCTTGAAAAATTTCCTATACACGAGGCCGGGGTGGGTGGGTGGTCTGCCTGAGAAAAAAGTGACTTTTTTCCTTGCAATGAAATAATGCTTATTTTGTATTTTAAATCTGATATAAAACAATATTTGACACTTATACTATATGCAGAGGGACAGCCAGAGCAATAACCTCATAAATGGAAATCAAGGGGAGGGTGGGGTGGCCTAATAACTACCCTATATGTGTTGAAACACAAATATTGTTCAATAATGGCAATTTTCATGAATAAGAACACAAGTCGGCTTGACCAGGATTTTTGTCAGTTTCAACTAAATGTTTTATCATAATGATAAGTTAGGCAACGAGAAGCTCACCCTAGCATACATACTGGATTACTACATTGAACACAGCAACAATTGTCAATGAAATAATCAGCTCACCCACATTGACATATCAATATTTTGAAGAAACAAATTTCAACAAATTTGCTCCATCCAAACAATGAGATGGTTATGTGAACATCTGGACTATCACGTATGTGCTTAAACAGCCTGACTGCCAGTGTAGTGACACAGGAGTCACGATAGACATAGTAGTTTTGCTGTATTTTGTCAGAAAGTGAACACATTGGTGATGGGTCTCAATAAAATAAATTAATGTTTTTAAAATGATTTATTTTGTAAATAACATGTAATAATAAAACAAAACCATAATAAAATCAGACACTCAGTCTTATCTGTAACAGTAACGCAAAACCCTATAAATTACTCTAGTTGACACCTACAGCTGATCCTACAAACCGTTTTATAATTGTAATTCCGGAAATGTAATTTTTAAACTCAATAGTAAATGGTCAAACTGGTTTGCTGGTACACTATATGACACGTGTATATGATAAATTGCTGTTCCATTTAGGGTACCAACAAATAGTTTGACCATTTACTGTCATGTAACAGAATTACAAATCTGGAAATTACAATTGTGAAAAGGTTTATGGGATTGACACTAGGTGTCAACACAGACGGTGTCATTTCACACTGTTCTGTTAAACTTTCTGTAGTATGTTCACTTTCAGTCTGAGAATGTTCTACCCGAGGTTGCTTAGTTGAAGACTCCTTGAAGAATTGAGTAAGCAGAGTATTTTGGGGTGGTCGCCTTTTTCGACAAGATGTTTCATGCCTCTGTAGGTTGACATAATTACAATTTTCAAAAATTTTGGAACAATGTTTGCATTTGAGAGTTAACGTTGATTTTGTCTTCTTCGGCACATCAGTTTGGTCAGACATTATTGATTATAGTTACTCCTTAGAAAATAAGAAAAATCTATTAGAAACTCAAGACTGAATGACATTTCATACAAAGACAAACATCTCAGAGTATTAAAGTTTAACCCTTTACCAGCTTTTACTAAAACTATCAATCATAAGCGGCCAAAGCTATATACAAAGAAAATCCAGATTTTTTTTACATTTCCTTTTATGTGCAGTTTTGTGTCTCAAAAACATAGCTTATCAGTCCTATTCAAACTAGCGTGTCAAGCTTGTTGCAATGAGGGATCATAAGCTATCTTTTAAAGACAAAAAATGAAAAAATCCTTGGTATTTGAAAGTATCATTTTATTCCTGTCTTGGTTAAAGGGTTAAAGCTGATTTAAACAAGCAGCTACAGGGAATGTATCAGGTTAATTAAATGGAAGTATAATTACATGTGAAACCTAGGAAAAAGTTGTGTAAAACGCGGGTTTTTGGTGATACTAGGGGGTGGGTCCCCTCTCAGAAAAGGAAAAAAAAATTTTCCTCCTCAAAATGGGGTGGTGGGTGGTGTTGGGGCGGAAAATTTTTTTCAGCCTCGTGTATGGGACTTTTTTTTCCAGGACCCCCCGCCCCCCCTCCCTGCAGCCAAAGGAAAAAGAAAGAACATAATGATAATTGATGAGGTTACGAGTAATTATGTTTTTGATTAAATTATTGTCTTTTCTGGGAATTTATGAGTTCGACAGTGAGGTAATTCGCTTCACTGTTGAGCTGCTCATAGGACATATTTTATGGTTCTTCACATGATTCTACAACTACATTGTAGTTTTCTGCACCAATGTTCACTTGTTTGCATGAAAAACTCGGCAAATTGTTACTTCGCACTTCTGCAAGACACATGGATAACCACTTCCATTTTACACAACTCTTCACTTCTTAAATGCGGCCTCACTTCAAGCATTTGCTTTTAACAAAACTTCTGTTCTTCGTGTCAACCCTTAATGTATCACAGCACAGCCAATGCAGTGAATCATTATTGATTCTGCCCAGGTCTTGTCTCGATATGTTATGTTTCTGGGCAGAATTATTCAGCAATTTGTGGTATCTGTCGCCTGTTTGATCAGTGAAATGTCTTTTTGTACGTATATCATTTTAAACGCCCAACTAAGATCAAATATTTGATGAGGTTATTTGCTTCATTGAATATTTTCATTTGTAAATAGATGGTTTGTACCTCCTGGTGGATTGAACAAACTCGTGTCAATTTCCTATGAGTTCAGGACCCACAGTACTTTTCACATGTAAGCCTCTGTTCAGACAGGATTCAAACCATAAATATTCATGGGGGGAATGTTGTATAATTGGGGTTATTTGATTTAGTGAAGATCAGTTGCCAAGATCCACTTAGTGAACAGTGTTCACAGTAATGCTCGGTCGGTTTCCCAGTGTGATTAATAATAATAACTCTTTGGCCAGCCGCTGATTTATCGCGGTCCTCATAAGAGAAGGCCATCATTCCCCCTGTACCCCACCCCCTCTTCCCCTCCTCTCCTCCCAGCATTCAGATATAAACTGCTTAATAGTGTCCCTCACTTCCTCTTTTTCAATTTCTTCAATAAGCATTCCTACCCTCTCCCTCGTGTCCCCCTTCAGCCATCTATCCTTTGTTTCTTCACCCCACTTCTGCATTATTCTTCCAGTAAATTTTATTCTATGAGGTATATACTGTGGGCATTCCAAGAGAAAATGTTCCAGGGTCTCCACTACTCCAGAGTGGCACATTTGGCATCCCTTTTCTCCATCTCTCCCAATTTTTCCCCGAAGCTCCAGTGATCTTGATCTCAGTTTGAACAGCAGTGACCCTCCAAAGGTGCCATCTAGGTACTTCTCAAAAGCTGGCTTTTCTTTATATTGTAACCCCTGCAGTGATCTTTTCACGCTAACCCCTGCTCGCCAGTTTCGATTGCAATCTTCCATGACTCTCTCTTTGACAAACCTTTTGCCTTCTTTCATTCCTACTTCTATGTTTGTGACCTCTATAGAGTAATTGTCCATTAGTTCCCTCACATGTTTTGACCACCCCGTATCTATATTAGAATTCCAAATGGTATCGAGCATCAATTTGCACCACCGGTTGTCAGGCAGGTTTCTCAAGTAGTTAAAGTAACACAGTTTTCCCAAATCTACCCTGTCCTTGATTTTCATCCACCCAAGCTCCCCCCTTACTGCTTCCAAAGCTGCAGCATTACTCGACCCTGTTATCCATCTGCCGGCATCATTCTGAGTACTTTCCAACTTCTTAATAACGGTTTGGTTTAATGGAATCACGTCCGTGCCATACGTTATACTTGGTAAACCCACCCTCTCCCACAGTGTTTTCCCCACAAAGACCTTGTTGAAACTATTTTTCCCTAAAAGTTCTAGTTGGTTCAGAATTCTTTTCCCCTTCAGAATCAGTTTGGCTGAGTAATTTCTGTACACCCCTCTTCCCGTTATATTTATGCTTACCCCTAGATACTCATACTCTCCCGTTTCTCCTACAGTGATTTGTTTGCTTTCCCCTTCGGGGATTGAGAACTCCCCCACTCTCCATCTCTTCGTCATATCTACCTTGCGTCCAACGGGTATTACCTTGCTTTTATTTTCATTTAGTTCGAGCCGCCAAGTGTTCCCAAGTGTTCCCATATCTACCAACAATTTCCAGCAATTTCTCTAGCCCCTGTTCAGTTTTAGACATTAACGCCATGTCGTCCGCAAAGAATAAGCCTGGTACCTTTATGTCTCCAACATTTACCCCCTCCGCACTCTGAATTAGTTCGTCCCCTAAATCTTTAACATACAATGCAAACAAAATCGGTGAAAAGATACACCCCTGCTTGAGGCCTATATCCATAGGGACTCGTTTTGTAGTGATACTCCCTAGACTGAGTTGGCTTTGCACATCTGTATACAGTGCTTTCATGATTCCCACAAAGTCACCCCCCAGTCCGATGCCCTCGAGCTTTCGCCACATACCTTCCCTCCACACTCGGTCGTACGCTTTTTTCACATCTAGAAATGCCAGAAACATCTTTTTCTTTTCAGCCTTTGTTGATTCTATCAGTTGGGTGAGTGTAAATAGGTGATCAGTGACTCTTCGACCTTTCCTGAAACCATTTTGAATTTCTCCTAAAAAACCTTCCTCTTCAATAACTTCCTCAAGTCTACCGTATATGACCTTACAGAATACTTTTCCGATGTTACTACTAACTGATATCCCCCTATAGTTATCTAGAACTTCCTTATCCCCCTTTTTGTGTATGAACGACACCTTACTTTCCCTCCACTCTCTGGGGACCTTTTGCTTTCGCAGAGCCAGGTTGAAAAGGTTTGTCAGGACTTCAATAAGTGCCTCCCCTCCATTTTTGAGGAATTCGTTCGGAATTTCATCAGTCCCTCCCGCTTTACCATTTTTTAATTTCGAGACCACGTTCCGCACTTCTTCTGCCGTTATTTCACTGCCTACACGATTGGATAGGTTCTCCTCCACCAGTGTATTTCTTTTTGGTGGGGACCCACTGCCCCATCGCCTATCGTTTATCTTTTCCCAGTGCTTGACTAACTCTGAAGCGATACGGCCTTTATCTTCTGTACTTTGCCCATCCACTTTGATACTCTGCACACTACTTTTCCCCCGTTTATTTACCCAGTTCCAAAATACGTTTGAGCTCGAACCCCCCGTTTTCTTTATTGTTCTGGCAAGACTGCAATTGCGCTCCTTCCTATTATTATTCTTTATCTCATTCACCTTTTTCCGTGCCATTGTGTGATTGAGATGTCAGTTTGGGAGCAATTTGAGTGTGACTTTGGATGTTAAACTGTTCGGACGTTTATTTCGACTGTGTGTCAACCTCTGTTTCTTAATACTGCTGTGTGCGGTATGCTATATATAATACTGCTGTGTGCGGTATTCCGTCTGTTATACTTCTGTGTGCGGTATGACATCTATAATACTGCTGTGTGTGGTATTCCGTCTGCTATACTGCTGTGTGCGGTATGTTATCTTTTATACTGATATGTGCGGTATTTACTGCTGTGTGCGGTAAGACTGTCATGATTTCCAAGTCTTCCTTAACTGATAAAGCCCTTAAATTTCATCCAAATTCACTGAATGCTTATCAACACTGAAAATATAACAATACTTTGGACACCAAACATGTACATGTACACTGTACTGAACACACGTTCTGGAAGAATACATTAACAGGGCTTACATTTCATCTAATTTGAGAGAATCCATCTGGATTCTCAAAAACTGGTTGTGAGAATAATACTTGTTATGAGTATGATCTCATTATGCAACCAGGATCCAATTATGCAGCCATGGTTGAACCCCTGTTGTATGCTGATAACACATTTTAGTTTTAATTTTTAGACTATAAACTGAATTTGATAATTTAAAAAAAAACATAAACAATGTTTATCAATAAAGCCTTTCAAATATGGATGCCATAGGAACCATTGAGTCAGCTCCAATAACAGCCATTATTTGTATAATTTTATTGGAAAAGTGTTAGTATATTTCAGGTCATGTTAGCCTTGTGTTAGATAATTTGCTGCTGTCATGTTAGGCTCAGAGCTAAATTAACTCAATGCTTTTCAGTCCTAGCAGAGCTGCAATGAGAATGTACATGAATTTTCCCTGTCTTTGTTGCATGAATATTTGTGTGAAGGGATTCTCAGATTCTCGTCAAAATCTTAGCCCTATCCCTGCATTAATATGGTGAAGCTGAAGAATGGGGCCCTCTGCAGATTATATAAAAATCACTCATTTTTCTCCTTTTTCTGCTTGTTTCCTTTTTAGCTCACCTGACTGCAAGTCAGTGGGAGCTATTGCCATCACTTGGCGTCCATCGTCCATTATGTTTTGGAAGCTTGTCTTCTTCACAAAGACGAAGCCAAATTCAAACATGTATTGCACAGACCATCTATGGAGTATACCCTTTCTCTTTTGTAAAAATGAAGCTGCTGCCATCTTCTCCAATTTGAACCAAATTTTGCATGTACTTTCAGTGGGTCCCGGGTAAAGGATTGATGCCTGAAAAAAAATTTTCACAGCCCTGTGGCAACCGCTGGTGAAAAATATAGAAAAAAAATACAAAAGCTTATGTTTCTCACATCACCAGAGAACTGTTGTCTGGTATGAAGAATCCTTGAGACCAGAAAAATGGAGTGGTTAAAAAACATTGCCATTCATTGCCTCAGGATGTTCTGTAGGAGGCATTGAAAATATGCCGAGTCAGCATTTTTGCAGTAGTTTATCCTGAAGCAATATCTGTTACAGTTATTCAAACTAGAAACCAATTTACTGTTATTCAAACATTCATTTTCCAGAGCAGTAGAGTAACATGTTATTATTTTAATCAGGTGGAATGGAAATGCTTCAGTTCAATGTTTTTAACCTTCTCAAAACCTCCAGAGGTAGAAGAGGCAAAAATGTCCATTTCTGATTCCTTGATCGAACCCTCTTAATGCTGTGCACATATGCTTTTCTGGTTTCTTGGAAAATATTTATCTGATTCCAGTATGAATATCTTTAACCCTCAGCACACTGATGTCAAAATGGCAACAGTTTCAGCAGCAAATATTTCCCATAATGCAGTTTGATATTTAACCAAATATACATGTACGTTGTTTGACAGAGCTCAATGCGCTCCGTCAAACAAGTTATAATTGGTTAAATTCATAGTAACACAAGTGAAAAACAGAGTCATTGGAGAAAATTATGTTGTACTACCAGGGTGCTAGGGGTTAAATACTGATAACAAAAACCTTCTTTAAAAATAGTTGACCCCCAAAAACTAAGCCTCCATAAATTCTCTTTTTATTTTGTTTATTTCTGATGTTTTGACCATTTTCACACAGACTTGAATTTACTGGTAGCAATAATTCTCTAGTTTGACATTTTTCTTATTCTTTAAAACCACTGGGCCTTATTCATTCATTTACATGTGTGTCACAGACCATCTTTGGAGTAGACCTCTTCTACTTTATTCAAATGAAGCTTGCTGCCATCTTCAGGTTGGTGGAGTTTACTCTTCTGATTTTTTCCTCAAACATTACTATATCCTTTGGGGTGGAGTGAATGCTCCATAAGCCCAAAATGCATTTAAAATTATCTTCTCATAAGCCACTTGCAATAATGCTTAGATTTCTGGTATGGAACTTACTTTAGTGATGCAGATTCATTTTCTTACAAAGAAACTCCATAGGTGAAAATTTGGGCTCCATTCACATTTTCTATTTTCAAAACCAATCGGCAGATGTGAAAAAAAATTGTCATGTAGTTTATGACATCATTTATGTTGGAATTTTTTTTGGTGGGGGGTCCTCGGTTCGAATCCCACCTGCGGCAACCGCGTTGTGTCCTTGGGCAAGACACTTCACCCCCATTGCCCACGTAGGGGCACGGTGACGCTGTGTACTAAAGCGTACTGCACGTCGATGGTGCACCTGTCTTCAACCAATGCTAACCCTGCTTGTGTGGAGTTGGTATGTTGGGGAGCTGACAGTTGCTTGCAGTTGCTCGGTGGTTCTCTCCGGGCACTCCGGCTTCCTCCACCCGTAAAACTGCCACGGTCATGATTAGCCGTTGTGCAGAAATATTTTTTTTATTTAATCTTATTTGTTTTACAAGGATTGGCGAACAAGTTATGCAACTTATATTAACGCCTCTCCTTGGCCCAATGGCGTAGGTGTGTGGGATGACCTTCACAGCGGCAACTTCGTGGCCTAGCTCTTCTCGAATACTACGAAGGGATCTTTAGCCTGCACGGAGTGTGTCTCTCTCCGCACAGAGGACAGCCATTTTACGTCCCCACCCGATAGGACGGTACACTGTGACAGCATCAACCCCACAATTGATGCTGACAGAGAGTGTTCGGACACCTCGAGAACTTTCCCCGACCGGGGATCGATCCCGGGACCTCTGGCATGAGAGACCAGCGCACTTATCCACTTGGCCACCACTCTCCGTTAGCCGTTGTGCAGAAATATGTGACCTTAAACACCAATAAATAAATATAAATAATACAATTAAGAGAAATCTAATTAAGTGGGCTCCACTGTTGTACCATGAAAAAACACGAGGCACTCACGTGACCAAATTTGTTTAAAGAAGGATATATAAATCTAAATTTGGGGGGGGGGGGGAGGGGTCTCAGTTGAAATTTGCAGACGTCAGGTCCCATTTTTCGGTTTAGACCTTTTTTGTTTCATCCACCCACCACCTTGTGTGATATTTCTAGTGCATTTCAGACACCCACCCCTTCCTTCCCATTGAAATTATGAGTTGCTTTGACAAACGTCATAATAGGTATGGAAGGACGTATAGTTAGTTTGATTCCACCAGAAAGGTTAGTTTCATTTCTTGTTTGCACAATGAGGTTTCAGAAATTTAAAAAAAACTCCCCCAGGACAGCTCAATGTCCATAAAAGTATGAATGATGGCGTAAGATATGTCCAATCCCATTTTTCCCTGATTTGACATAAATAAAATATGTTTAAATTATTCCCCTGATTCGTACCGCATTAGTGAGCTAAAACTGTCCTAAAATTCAATCCATTCTGATTATTTACTTATTTATTTATTTATTTGTGTGTAAGGTCACATACTTATGCACAATGGCTAATCGTGACCGTGACAGTTTTACGGGTGGAGGAAGCCGGAGTACCCGGAGAGAACCACCGAGCAACGACGAGCAGCTGTCAGCTCCCCTACATCGTAACTCTGAACTCTGCACCGCAGCACAGGCAGGGTTAGATTGGTTGAAGACATGCGCACCATCGACGTGCAGTACGCCTCAGTACACAGCGTCATCGTTCCCCCATGTAGGCAATCGGGGTGAAGTAATCCATTTTGACCCATTTATTTATTATCCTCTCATTTCCAAAAATGTGGGGGTATAGTCGGGATCTCCATCCATACGTCAGGGGGCAGTCTGGCAGCTGATTTTAGGGAGAAGTGACTTCTCCCTTTTGAGACTTTAGGGAGAAGTCAGAGGCCAGGAGGGAGAAGTCAGTGGACATGAGGGAGAAATCAGGAAAAAACATAAAACGTATATGACATTGTGACAAAATAAATGTACATAGAGGACACAATTGTGGAGAAAAAAAATAAATAAAAGTTATACAAACATACACACACACACAAAACTAAGTCAGATTGTATATAACGATAATGTAGGTTAAAATCCCCCCCCCCCCCCCACACACACACAAAAAAACTGTCGTTCATGGTCTCTGAATACCTTTTCCCTAACAGTGATGACTAAGGTTACCATGCAGTTGATTTTGTATTAACCTCAATGCAGTGGATTTGAAATTTAGCATTACCCATGATGAGAGTGTTCTTCTCTGTCATAGAAGGTATATTCTTTTTAAAAAAATATTTGAAGTGTTTAAGGTGATTCTAAACTGAAGATTGCAGTTTGAGTGGACAGGTCGAAAACATGATGTTTTTTTCATTACTTTTCAATAGTAATGGTTATTTAATACATGAATGATTGCTTCCTACCTAATAGATTACACAAATGTGATAAAAAATTTTAAAAAAAGAATTTACTCACCAAAAAAATGCTTTTAAAAATTCCTAACTCAACTTCCTGCCACCAAAACTTAAAATATGAATCTCACATTGAAAAATATGTTTTCTATGTGCACTGGAGAACAACAGTTGAGTCATAACAAAATTGAAAAAGGGACATAACTCTGGCAAAAATTATCGGATCAAACCCTGAAACCCTGATCTGACTTGACCTGCATTTTATGTTGATACACCTACACAACAAATTTTATTTGATTCTGTCAATTACAGCTCAAGTTATTGGTTGGAAACTAAAGAAAAAGGAGTTTTCAAAGTTGAAAAAGTGTGTCACTGGAACCACCTACCAGGACAACATGCAGGCTCGAAGGAAAGTTATGGAATTGAATTCCGCCAATAAGTCGTATCGATTGACCAATACTTACAGTGCTTACAGTGCTCAAAGTATAAAATATTCGTCCAATTATTGAAAAAATCCGATAAGGTGCTTAATGTATAAAAGTATTTTTCAAGTGCTAAATGCTATGTTTTGGATCATGAATAAACTCATGTTGTGTCAGAAACCTACCTTATATTATTGGGGTTTTTTTGGTGGTGAGTTGACCCGTGGCGACTTGACCCGGTGGCGAAGTGACCCGTTCCCAAAAATTTGATGCTCGATTGTGCCTTGTGTTGAATTTCTATGCAACGACTGATAAAATAATTTTCTAGAGAAAAATTTCATGTTCACACTTCAGTCATATTTTATTTGTGATTAGGAGGTCTAGTGGGTTGGATAGAAAGAAAAAATATTATTTTTCGCACTTTGAACAAGCGACTTACCAACGCATGTGACTTTCCGGTGACAACAACTTCGATCAACAAATACTTGCAGGCATGAGTCTAATAGCCCACAGATTATTCGAAATTATCGATGATCTTTGTGGATTGCAAACAAATTTAATGAAATACATCATTTACAATGATTCGCAATGTAAATCACACCAGATCGCAAAATTAGGAGCATTATTTCTGGAACTCACCGAAACCAGACCGAAACGGGACCTAATGACAGACCAATAAAGTTAACCATCAATATTACATGACGAACAAATACTTCCCCCGATTTGCGATTAAAAGAAGTGAAAAAGCAACCAGTTTACGAATATTTCAACAACGAAAGAATACAACATGGTTTTCTAATTCCACTATATGGCACCGTTTTGTTAATTAAACAAATTTATTGCTTCAGTTGGTGAGGGAAGAATATTTACATAGAACAGACAATCAATGCAATTTGCCTCTATTAGTCTGCTTCACTTGAGATATATCGACAATCAGAATTTCAGCAGTGGCATTGTCATGAGAATTTACGGGACATATGGCGAGATCTTTTGTCGCAATGTTGCCCACAACCTTCAGTGTTTTGAATTTCCCACCGGACTCTTTTGAGACTGAAACGACCCAGGTTGACAACGTGCTTAGTCCTATCCTCGATGTGTTTTACTAAAAATTAAGACTCAACTGCTGCAGTACATTATTGATAGTTCACGTTGGTTGTTCATTGGAAGGTGAGGCGTCTCGCTATTTTTTGAAATCCTGCCCACGCCATTTCCGACTTTTTGACAGTACATATTTTCTAATGTCTCCAAATGACTCGTAAATTTGTTAAATGCATATTTTGCGGGTCCCATCACGTTCTATGTGACATGACCATTCCCCCCAACCCTGGTATCCAAGGGCAAGGCTGTTTCGTTGCCAAGTTATTGTTCAATGAAATGTTCACATTTGTCTGTGTTTCTGGCTTCCATGTTGGCAGCCATGTCTTCAGAATCACCTTAAAATAAATTTCAAGTTCACATAAGAAGCTGGGTCATTCATGGTTACTGAATGTCCTAATTGAATTGAAAAGCATAGTTAAAAATGTTTTTGATATCCTTCATAAATTAAGCGTTATTAACAATTTGAGTTAATTTATTTCTAAGGTAAATGACAAAATATTTCAGTTGTCTCCCTTCCCTGCTGCCCTGGGTAATAATACACTGTTCAGAAAAATGACAGTTTCTGCCAACCATCTTACACTGACACGTTCGATTGGTGCTATAAGGCCTGCCATTCTTATCCATCCTAATATGTGTGATCAGGTGTCAGCCTGGCAGCTGATTTTAGGGAGAAGTGACTTCTCCCTCCAGAGACTTTAGGGAGAAGTCGGAGGCCAGGAGGGAGAAGTCAATGGACATGAGGGAGAAGTTAAAAAAACATAAAACATATATGAATGTACATAGAGGACATGACAATAGCTAACATGAGGAATTGTGGAGACCCCCCCCCCCCCCCCCCCCAAGAAAAACTGTGTCTTTTATGGTTTCTGAATGTCCTCTTTGCCTACCAGTGATGTCTATGGTTATGGTTACCACGCAGTTGATTTTGTTTTTGCCTCAGTGCAGTGGATTTGGAATTTAGGATTACTCATTGTGATAGTGCTCTTCTCTTTTAGAGAAGGTATATTCTTTCGAAAAAAAAATATTTAAGTATTTAAAATAAATTTCAATTTCACATAAGAAGCTGGGTCATTCATGGTTTCTGAATGCCCTAATTGAATTGAAAAGCGTAGTTAAAAACGTTTTTGATAACCTTCGTTATTTAAGCAAACTTAAAAATTTGAGTTAATTTATTTCTGAGGTAAATGACAAAATATTACAGTTATCTCCCTTCCCTTCTGTCCCTGTGTAGAAAAATGACAATTTCTGCTGACTGACTATCTTACATTGACACATACGATTGGTGCAATGAAGGCCTGCCATTTTTATGTGTACCCATACTATGCCGGCGTCAGTATCCATTTCTTTGGCATTCGATAACTTGAAAAATATTGCTTGGATTGTCAAGTTACTTTATATTTGTGTTCAGGTTACTGATGTGCCGAGCTGTATAGTTTTTGGTGTAAATCGGATCATTTGATCCTGAGATATTAACCCGTTATCCTTCAAATTGAAAATTCCTCCAATCCCTTTGGCATTCGATAACTTGAAAAATATTGCTTGGATTGTAAAGTTACTTTATATTTGTGTTCAGGTTACTGATGTGCCGAGCTGTATAGTTTTTGGTGTAAATCGGATAATTTGATCCTGAGATATTTACCCTTTATCCTTCAAATTGAAAATTCCTCCGATCCCTTTGGCATTCGATAACTTGAAAAATATTGCTTGGATTGTCTAGTTACTTTATATTTGTGTTCAGATTACTGATATGCCGAGCTGTATAGTTTTTAGTGTAAATCTGATGATTTGATCCTGAGATATTAACCCTTTATCCTTCAAATTGAAAATTTCTCCAATCCGTTTGGCATTCAATAACTTTAAAAATATTACTTGGATTGTCAAGTTACTTTATATTTGTGTTCAGGTTACTGATGTGCCGAGCTGTATAGTTTTTGGTGTAAATCTGTTATTTTGATCCTGAGATATTAACCCTTTATCCTTCAAATTGAAAATTCCTCCAATCCCTTTGGCATTCAATAACTTGAAAAATATTGCTTGGATTGTCAAGTTACTTTATATTTGTGTTCAGGTTACTGATGTACCGAGCTCTATAGTTTTTGGTGTAAATTTGTTATTTTAATCCTGAGATATTAACCCTTTATCCTTCAAATTGAAAATTCCTCCAGTCCCTTTGGCATTTGATAACTTGAAAAATATTGCTTGGATTGTCAAGTTACTTTATAATTGTGTTCAGGTTACTGATGTTCTGAGCTGTATAGTTTTTGGTGTTAATCTGATAATTTGATCCCGAGATATTAACCCCTTATCCTTCAAATTGAAAATTCCTCCAATCCCTTTGGCATGAGATAACTAAAAAAATATCAATCCGATTGTCATGTTACTTTATATATTTATTCAGGTAACTGGTGTGCTGTGCTGTATAGTTTTTTTAAGTAAATCTGATAATTTGATCCGGAGATATTAACCCTTTATCCATCAAATTAGACACTCCTCCAATCCATTTCTATATGTACCCATACCTTGTATGGTGTACATGATGTCGGCATCCATGGTGGCTCTCCGTCGTACAGCTTTCTACTAGTTGCGCGTATGGGTACACATCTGACGATTTCATCGGCCTATTTTTATCCATCCTTATATATGTGATTATATCATAGCCTTATTACATTTAACCACCTTAGAACACAAATTTTCAAAGAAAAACTTTCAATGCAAATTGCTTTGCCAATTTCAAAGGAACAAATTTCTCAATGGAAAAGAATGTACTGTAACCATAAACAATTTTGACTTTTTATGTATGAACTGTCGCCTTCACATTTTTTATTCTTTTGAAATGGTGGTTAATTTTAATAAATTCAAATTGACACAATGCGTGTCTTGAGTGATTAGTTGGTTTTGCTGGCACTTTGTTTTAAACAGCCACTTTGTGCTGGTTGCTTACCTGTTGGGGCGAATTGTGCGAATGGCTATGCCATTACAACTCTTTTCACAAATATAAAATTAGGCTATTTTTAGAACTGTATGATGGATTTTAACAGCAGTTGTGTTTACTTAATGAATGCGGAAACGTTTTTTTTTAATAAAACACAAGAAAATGCATAAAACTGCCATGTCTCCCAAGGACGTTCTGGAGGGTGACTTGAATTTTGCCCCCAATGTAAGCCAAGGCGACTCGAGGAATGACAAGGCGACTTCTTCTTCCACTCGGCTGACCCCTGCCGTACGTTCGTCCATACATCACTCCCTGAAAGGCTCCAAGGGTATTCAATTCGAAATGGGTAGCATCTCTGGACGTGCATGAAGGTTTCGGAATTTTGATTTGGCCCCAAGTGGTTCCCATGGAACCACTTTTATTGTTAGAAAACCAGTTTTCTTTGAAAGGCTCCTACGGTATTTAGGCTTTTCCCAAACCCAGTTTGGGAAAAGACTATTGTTATTCTTCTTTTTCAAAATTTTTCTTCTCTATTTTTCTTTTTTTTTTTTTTTTTTTTTTTTCCTCCCTAAATTTTGTCTGTTGAACTGCTCGAAAACAAGTTGTACGATTTTGACCAGATTTGGCACACTTATGTAATGTCATAAAATCTCGTGAAATGCGGTATCGTCATATCTGTGAAAACGCGTGTTTTCAAAATATTCTGCCAAAACCATCAAAATTTCACCATTTTTAAAATGTCTCAAAATTCTTTACAGTTATTTAGCTCAAATTTTCCACACATTTAGAGCATAATATGATACACCACAATCACCACTCAGATCTTTCAACTTTAACCCCCACTGGCCAAAAATGACATGAATATAGAATTTTTCTTCAAAATTGACCAACTTCAAGGGCAAATTTCTCTAATAACAAGGTTGCTGTAACAATTATTTTGGTTTGGATAGATGCAACAATGATTGCGGAAGAAAGTTACTGTTTACTTCTTAATCTCAGATTTAACCCTCCAGCACAATGAGGCCGAGAATAACAGTACCGTTTGAAAATGCCAAAATTAGCCATTTTTGGTTGCCTTTTCTATCATTTTGGAAAGGGTTAATTTCGAACACTTTTCATGTACGTATTCACAATTGACTATCGAGCATATTTGCTGTTGTTAGCTTGGTTGTAAAGTTTAACCCTATCCCATTCTGGTTACATAAAAGTAGGTACCGTCCAAAAAATTTCCAATTTTTTCAGAATTTAGTAAATTTAGGTGGCGATTTACTCCATTTTTAATTGCTTGAGCTCTGAATGTTTTCTATAGCTGCTTGCAGCAGTCAAAGTATAACAAATTTTGTTCTATATATTATTATTAAAAGTTTAACCTTTGGCAGATTTGAGACTTTCCATAAGGGTATTGTCAGAATAATTGTTATTTTCGCCAACGTTTACATGCACTTTCTCAGCACTGGAGCCATGTTGTCTGAAAACCTTTTCCATGAGAGGATTGGGCCTTCACCCAAGAACAATTTTGCTGTTATATATTTTATTCAAAGTTTTAACTTTCACCCAGTTTTCGGGCCTTGAATTTGAGTGCCCTAAAATTCTTCATAAAACTGGCTAATTTGGAGCGCACTTTTCTTCCATTTTCGAAAGGAATATCGAAAAATGATTTACATGTTCTTATTTACAATTGCCTACCGAGCATATTTGCTGTTGTAAGTTTGGTTGTAAAGTTTAACCCTATGCTCGTTCTGTTTGCATAAAGATAGGTGCAGTCCAAAAAAACTCTCGTTTTCAGAATTTGGTAAGTTTAAGTGACGATTTACTCCCTTCCTAATTGATTGAGTGCTGAACGTTTTCTATGGCTGTATGCAGCAGTCATAATATGACAACTTTTGTTTTATATGTCATTATTAAAAGTTTAACCTTTGGCAGATTCGAGACTGCCCATATGGGTATGGTCGGAATAATTTTAATTTTCATAAAATCACTGAATATTGATAAGCGTGCAGCGGTAGTTTGGAATAGAATATCCGAAAATGCTTTCGAAATCCGGATTCACAGTTCAATTCCAAGAATATTTTCTGTTGTGAGGTTGCTGTAAAGTTTAACGCAATCCCTGTCTCCGATGCATAATGGTAGATGTCGTCGAAAAAAAACTCATTTTTTTCAGAATTTCGTAGGTTTAAGTGACAATTTACTCCATTCCTAATTCATTGAGCGCTGAATGTTTTCTTTGCCTGCATGCAGCAAGCATAGCATGACAACTTCTGTTTTATACGTTATTATCAAAAGTTTCACCCTTGGCATATTTAGGAGTTCCCATGTGGGTATAGTCGGAATAATTGTTATTTTCGTAAAATCAATCCCTGAATATATTGGTAACCCTGCGGTGGCCTTTCAGTGGTGCTACATGAAGCAGCAAATAGTTAAGGTTGAAAAGTTCATCAAATAGACAAATATAATACCTAACTCAGCCGGTGACAGGTAAATAATGAATGGAAAAGTCGTTGAGTTGAGAATAAAGTAGGGACGAATCGTGCCCTCGGTTTCCACCTGATCCACGGTATTTCTACGCGGTCTCGGCACTTGACAAAGATACTAAACTGTCGAGCAGGGACAGTAGGAAACATTCTGAGAATTTCAAGTTGCTGCCTTGCATGATCGCGACATAATTGGAATATATCCGACATTGTATCTGTCGGATATATTCCAATTATGTCCCGATCACTTCACTCCGACTGTCCGCATGGGGGCACCATGATGCCGTGTACTAAGGCATACTGCACGTCGATGGTGCGCATGTCTTCAATCAATCTAACCCTACCTGTGCTACAGTGCGGAAGCACTATGTTGAGGAGCTGGCAGCTGCTCGTCATTGCTCGGTGGTTCTCTCTGGGTACTGCGGCTTCCTCCACCCATACAACTCTCACCGACATAATATGACCGTGGCTGTTAATGTGTCGATAAAACCTAATAAATAAATTCAGTACCAGTTTTGCTCGTACAAATATTAGTACCGTCAGACAAAATTCCTTTTCTGATTAATTTCGTACTTTTCTGTACTCACCTTCCCTGAGTAAGATTGGTTTATCTTTTCAATCTCAGATTTAACCCTCAAGCACAATGAGAGTGAGAATAAGTGTTCCATTTGGAAATACCCAAATTATCCAACTTTGGTTACTCTCTACTACATTTTGGAATGGGTTAATTTGAGACACTTTGCTTTGCTATATGCAGAGATGTTTAATCAATAAATCCGGCTTTAGTTATATTCTGGGACTTAATGAAACATGTGCTTCGGCCATTTAAAAATAGCACTGTCTGCAAAAAATGACTTTGAGTGAATACTCACTTGTCCAAAAACAAAAAGGAAAGAGCTCTTTGAGCTTTCCATAACTGCTTTCAAAAATCAATGGGCAACAAATTTTGTGTTATATGTTTTGGTGTTCCGTGTTATCCAACACCAGTTTGGCCATACAAATATGAATACCGCCAGGAAAGAAAGCACATTTTCTCAGTGGTAGACTGTTTGACTTCTATGATAGAGGTCCCAAGTTTGATCCCTATCTGGGACGACCCACGTAATGTCCTTGGGCAAGGCACTTTATCCCGGTTACCAACATGGGGGCAAGATGATGTCATGTACTAAGGCGTACTGCATGTCAATGGTGCAAATGTCTTCAACCGCTGGTACCCTGCTTCAGCGGAGCTTGAACATAATTAGAATGTTGAGCTGACAGTTGCTTGTCGATGATCGGTGGTTCTCTCTGGGTCCTCCGACTTCCCCCACCCGTAAAACGGTCACGGTCACGATTAGCCATTGGGGATAAGTATGTGACCGCAAACACCAATAAATAAATACCGTCCGGGAAACTCTCTGTGAAATCCTTTTGTTAATAAAAAGCAAAGTAGTAATGTAATGCAAGAAAAACTAACAAGCTGTTCAACATCCCTTTAATCAAGTCATTTTGACTTGAACTGTACCCATCACTGTGTATACTAGATCTCTAGATGGTTTAAACCATATCAAATAAACAACTAATTTGTGCATGACAGTAACTCATATTACATGTATTTCATTGTGTCTGAAACAGATATGTTGGAAAAATTGTGAAATCATGGAGTGGGAAGCTTACCCTCGTTTGTTGACAAATCCTACACATTCACAAACAGACAGAATGATAGAGAATAAATTAATTATTGATATTTAAGGTCACTTTCAGCATCTACAGCTATATCATGACCATAATTTTGGTATTTATTCAAGCCCAGGTATTCGTTGCATAGGCGTACAGGGCTATTTTTCAGGGAGGGAGGATGAACCCTTTTAGCCCGAAAAAGTTGAATCCCAGGAGGAAATGCCAAATGTGGGTATGGGAGGGAGAGTGGGGGTACCTGGAGAGAACCACCGAGCAATGGCAAGCGACTCAGACTCCCCAACATACTAACTCCACAAAAGCAGGGTTAGCATTGGTTGAATACAAGTGCACTCTCAAAGTACCCTTAGTACACATCGCCATCATGCCCCCCGCCCCCCACCACGTTGGAAATTAAATTGGGATGAAGTGTCTTGCTCAAGGACACAATGTGGTTGCCACAGGCGGGATTCGAACCGAGGACTTCTTGGATTGCAACAATCATCTCTACCTTCTGAGCCACCGTGCTCCCGTAATATGCAGTAATAGAACTCTTTATATGTACTTGTGTGATTATAAATGAATCATATTAACGTAGATACGGTTCCACTGAATCAACTTGTACAGTATAATGGTCAGTTTAGTTGCTACTTCTAAGTGATGAGATAGGAAAATAACATTTTGTGTGGAAAACCAAAATGTTTAGTGATCATTTCTGGCAACTAAATTGTCCGAAATTTTCTGGCATATTGGCTGAAACATCGGCTCCTTCCTGACTCAGGGGTGGGTTGGGGCACAGTCCTTCATGAAACCCCGGCCCGTACGCCCATAATTCATATGTACTATTTTTTTCCAAAGCAGAAAGGACATCGCTTGTTTTGCTTTCTATGAAAATATTCTGTAATCTTTGGAGAGCAAATTTTGTGTTAAATGCTTTGGTGTCCTGCTGTATCTCAAATATCTGTTTTGGCTGCATAAAAACTAGTAGTATCACAAAAACTTTGATTTCCACTAAATTTTCTGTTTTCAAAACTGATCGATGGTTTTGTGTACAATACAGTTTGCCTTTTCACATTAAAAAGTTGGGAAAGCCCGTAATTTGTCCAACAAATTACAATTCTCTAGTTAATTCTAAATATTTAAACTGTGCTAATCTGTTCAGGTAACATCTCTAGATGTACACGAAGATTTCAAAAATTTGATTTGGCCCCAGGTGGTTCCAGTCGAACCACTTTTATCATTAGAAAATCAGTTTTCATCGTTGGCACCTAGGGTAAACGTCAAAACTCTGCCAATGTGAGCAGGTAGCATTTCACGATGTGCATGAAGGTTTCGGAATTTTGATTTGGCCCCAAGTGGTTCCAGTGGAACCACTTTTATCGTTTGAAAATCAGTTTTCATCGAAAGGCTCCTAGGGTATTTAATTCGAAACGTTAAAACTATGCTAAGGTGTTCAGGTAACATCTCAAGATGTGCATGAAAGTTTCGCAATTTTGATTTGACCACAGGTGGTTCAGGTGAATCCAGTTTTATCGTTATAAAATCAGTTTTCACCAAAAGGCTGCTAGGGTATTCAATTCGAAATGTTTAAACTATGCTGATGTGTTCAGGTAGCATCTCTAGATGTACATGAAGGTTTCGGAATTTTGATAGGCCTCAAGTGGTCCAGGTGGAACCTCTTTTATCTTTGGAAAATTAGTTTTCATCAAAAGGTTCCTAGGGTATTTGATTCGAAACATTTAAACTATGCTAATGTGTTCAGGTAACATCTCTAGATGTACATGAAAGTTTTGGAATTTTGATTTGGCCCCAAGTGGTTCCAGTGGAACTACTTTTATCGTTAGAAAATCAATTTTGATCGAAAGACTCCGAGGGTATTTAATTTGAAACATTTAATCTATGCTAAGGTGTTCAGGGTAGCATCTCCAGATGTACATGAAGGTTTCAGAATTTTGATAGGCCCCAGGTGGTTCCAGTGGAACCACTGTTTATCATTAGAAAATCAGTTTTCATCGAAAGGCTCCTAGGGTATTTAGTTCAAATCTTTCAACTAAGCTAATGTGTTCAGGTAACATTTCTAGATATGCTTGAAGGTTTCGGAATTTTGATTTTGCCCCAAGTGGTTCCAGTGGAACCACTTTCATTGTTAGAAAATCAGTTTTCATCGAAAGGCTCCTTGGGTATTTAATTTGAAACGTTAAAACCATGCTAAGGTGTTGCTAAGGAACTGCGGGGATACACCATTGTGTGCTTTGCACACAAATAACTCAATCTAGTTTTTTACTTGATTCTGGCAGGAGTTTGCATGTTTGATTTGATAAGTGAATCCAAGTAGTAAACTTGTTCGTATGGTGTATTTATTTCTCGTTTATTTTTGCCTAATTCTCAATTAAAAATCAGCTGAAACTGATATTTGTCAATTTTCCAACATCTCAAGTTACCTATGACACATGTGGTAAAGTAACAATAATAATAACACTGGCCAGCGGCTGATTTGTCGTGGTTTTCGGATGAGAAGGCCTTGGTTACGCCTGTTCTCCCAACTGCCTCCCTATTCCCACGCTTCTCCTCTCCTCCCAACACTCGGAGACGAACTGTTTGAAGACATCCCTTGCCCCATTCTTCCCACTCTCTCCGATTAGCATATTAACCCTCTCCTTTGAGTCTCCCCCTAACCACATGTCCTTCATTCTCCCATCCCACTTCCCCATTATACTCCCAGTGAATCTCGTTCTTTTAGACTGGTACTTTGGACATTCTAGAAGAAAGTGCTCCAGGGTCTCCACCATGCCCAAGTTACACATCCGGCACTCCCTTTCACTGTCTTTCACCATCTTTCACAATTTTCCCCCTCAGCTCCAGGGATCGCGACATCAGCTTAAACAACTGTGACCCCCCAAAGGTGCCATCAAGGTACTCTTCAAAACCTGGCTTCTCTTTATCACGCAGGCCACTCAAAGACCTCTTTGATTTGACCCCCTCTCGCCAATTACAATCCTCCATGACCCTTTCTCTGACGATTTTTTTTACCCTGGTTTGCCCCAACGTCCAGGTCCGAGATCTCCAATGAGTAGTTCTCTACTAGCTCCCTCACTTGGACCATACAGGACTTTACAGAAAACTTTTCCAATGTTGCCACTGACGGAGATACCTCGATAGGTATCCAAAACGTGTTTTTCCCCCTTTTTGTGAATAAATGTCACTTTGCTTTCTCTTCACGCCTTTGGGACCTCTTGGTTTTATATGGCTACACCACTCCGCAATTGACCATTACATGAATACCCCAGGTCCACAATATCTTCACTCAAAATCTAAGAGAAGTCGCCGACTAATATTGGCGATTGTTTCTCGAGTCAATGTCTGACACGATATTAAAATCGCCGTGATTCTCGGTCAAACAGATTACTGCAGGGGTCACATGATATGGTTTTGTTAAAATTTTCTGAAAAATAATATTTTTTCAGCTGCTGAATCTGCAGATTAGGCGGGCGGATGCGGGCGATTCATTGGGTAAAGGGTTAATGCCGTGATTATGCTCTCTGGAGTCAATCCCTTTCACTCCAAATGTCTTGTCCAATTTAATTACTGCTTTCATTGTCCGCATAATCTCGGGGGTGGGTTTAATACTTTTGTCTCACCTCGGACCTAGGATATTCATGTAACAGTCGCTTGCGCAGTAGTGTATATTTATTGGATAGGCAATATAATTTTCTGTGTGGTTAAGTTCTGTGTGGATATATCTAACCGGTGTTGAAGATTCCTGTGTGGATAATTACTGTGTGATTGCATGTATGTGAATGTGCGTGATTTTCTGTGTGGTTTACCGGAGAGTCGTATCAGTTTAGATCTTCGGGGGTTCACACATATACTGTATGCTTTGTTGCATCCGGGTTGTAAAAACGGTTATGCCGTAGGAAGCAGTTATTGGAGTGGTGTCTATAGCCTACATTTATTTTCTACGGATAATTCTCTGTATGTGCATTTGCTGGTCAAGTTTAATATTCAACATTTGGACTCTGTGTATTTCATATGTAAATAAAACATGACATGTAACAGCTTCTATTATATCGGATCCCAAACGTACAAAGTCACCCCTAATTTGTGACAGATTTCAAAGAATAATCCTCTTTGGAGCGCTGTGAAATCTGTTACTTATTCCCAGTTCCTTATTCGACTTTCTAAATTTAGCAGAAACTCGAAAAAATAAATGGTCTTCTTGGGTGGCGCCCTAAGACAGGGGACTATTCAAACTCTGGGGTTCACCCTCCCACCCCTTTTTAGGGGCCACATTGGACCCTAAAAGAGACCAAATGGTCAAAATCATAATTATTGACGGAGATTCGCGGAACAAACGGCCTTATAGGGTGGCGCCCTAAAATACCAGATTATTCAAATCCAAAGGTTCACCCTCCCACCCCTTTTTAGGGGCCAGATTGGACCCTAAAAATGACCAAATGGTCAAAATCGTAATTATTGACGGAAATTCGCGGAACAAACGGCCTTATAGGGTGGCGCCCTAAAATACAAGATTATTCAAATCCTAAGGTTCACCCTCCAACCCCTTTTTAGGGGCCATATTGGACCCTAAAAGTGACCAAATGGTCAAACTGGTAACTGTTGGCCGTAATTCGCGGAACAAACGGCGTTATAGGGTGGCGCGCTAAAATACAAGATTATTCAAATCCTAAGGTTCGCCCTCCCACCCCTTTTTAGGTGCCAGATTGGACCCTAAAAGTGACCAAATGGTCAAAATCGTAATTATTGACGGAAATTCGCGGAACAAACGGCCTTATAGGGTGGCGCCCTAAAATACAAGATTATTCAAATCCTAAGGTTCACCCTCCCACTCCTTTTTAGGGGCCAGATTGGACCCTAAAAGTGACAAAATGGTCAAAATCGTAATTATTGACGGAAATTCGCAAAACAAACGGCCTTATAGGGTGGCGCCCCAAAGTGCAAGATTTTTAAAATTCTAAGGTTCACCCTCCAACCCCTTTTTAGGGGCCACATTGGACCCTAAAAGTGACCAAATGGTCAAAATCGTAATTATTGACAGAATTTGGCGGAACAAACGGCCTTAAAAGGTGGCGCCCTAAAATGTAAGATTATTCAAATCCTAAATTTCACCCTCCCGCCCCATTTTAGGGGCCAGATTGGGCCCTAAAAGTGACCAAATGGTCAAAATCGTAATTATTGACGGAAATTCGCGGAACAAACGGCCTTATAGGGTGGCGCCCTAAAATACAAGATTATTCAAATCCTAAGGTTCACCCTCCCACTCCTTTTTAGGGGCCAGATTGGACCCTAAAAGTGACCAAATGGTCAAAATCGTAATTATTGACGGAAATTCGCGGAACAAACGGCCTTATAGGGTGGCGCCCTAAAATACAAGATTATTCAAATCCTAAGGTTCACCCTCCCACTCCTTTTTTGGGGCCAGATTGGACCCTAAAAGTGACAAAATGGTCAAAATCGTAATAATTGAAGGAAATCGCAGAACAAACGGCGTCATAGGGTGGCGCCCAAAAATACAAGATCATTCAAATCTTAACATTCACCCTCCAACCCCTTTTTAGGGGCCATATTGGACCCAAAAAATGACAAAATGGTCAAACTCGTAACTGTTGGCCGTAATTCGCGGAACAAACGGCGTTATAGGGTGGCGCCCTAAAATGCAAGATTATTCAAATCCTAAGGTTCGCCCTCCCACCCCTTTTTAGGGGCCATATTGGACCCTAAAAGTGACCAAATGGTCAAACTTGTAACTGTTGGCCGTAATTCGCAGAACAAACAGCGTTATAGGATGGTGCCCTAAAATGCAAGATTATTCAAATCCTAAGGTTCGCCCTCCCACCCCCTTTTTAGGGGCCAGATTGGACCTTAAAAGTGACCAAATGGTCAAAATCGTAATTATTGATGGAAATTCGCGGAACAAACGACGTCATAGGGTGGCGCCCGAAAATACAATCATTCAAATCCTAAGGTTCACCCTCCAACCCTTTTTAGGGGCCATATTGGACCCTAAAAGTGACCAAATGGTCAAAATCATATTTGTTGGCCATAATTTGCGGAACAAACAGCTTTATAGGGTGGCACACTAAAATGCAACATTATTCAAATCCTAAGGTTCACTCCCACCCCTTTTTAGGGGCCAGATTGGACCCTAAAAGTGACCAAATGGTCAAAATCGTAATTATTGATGGAAATTCGCGGAACAAACGGCCTTATAGGGTGATGCCCTAAATACAAGAATATTCAAATCCTAAGGTTCACCCTCCCACCCCTTCTTAGGGGCCAGATTGGACCCTAAATGTGACCAAATTGTCAAAATCGTAATTATTGACGGAAATTCGCGGAACAAACGGCGTTATAGGGTGGCGCCCTAAACTGCAAGATAATTCAAATCCAAAGGTTCGCCCTCGCACCTTTTTAGGGGGTTCATTGGACCGTAAATGTGACCAAAGTCAAAATCATAATTATTTATCGTAATTCGCGGAACAATTGGCGTTATAGGGTGGCGCCCTAAAATACAAGATCATTCAAATCCTAATGTTCACCCTCCAGCCCCTTTTTATGGCCGCATTGGACCCTAAATGTGACCAAATCGTCAAAAGCGTAATTGTTGGTCGAAGTTCGCTTAACAAACGGCGTAATAGGGTGGTGCCCTAAAATGCAAGATTATTCAAGTCCTAAGGTTCACACTCCCACCCCTTTTTAGGGGCCAGATTTGACCCTAAAAGTGACCAAATGGTCAAAATCGTAATTATTGATGGAAATTCGCGGAACAAACGGCCTTATAGGGTGGCGCCCCAAAGTGCAAGATTTTTGAAATTCTATGGTTCACCCTCCAACCCCTTTTTAGGTGCCACATTGGATCCTAAAAGTGACCAAATGGTCAAAGTCATAATTATTGATGGAAATTTGCAGAACACCATTTTTTTTTTCTTTTTTTTTTTTTGGTGTGAAGCCTGGGAGCAATTCGGTGGATTCAGGGCTCTAAACTGTATTTATTATCATTATTGTTATTAGTATAGGGTGGCGCCCGAAAATATAAGCTTATTCAAATCCTAAGGTTCACCCTCCCGCCCCTTTTTAGGGGCCAGATTGGACCCTAAAAGTGACCAAATGGTCAAAATCGTAATTATTGAGAAATTCGCGGAACAAACGGCCTTATAGGGTGGCGCCCTAAATACAGGATTATTCAAAACCTAAGGTTCACCCTCCCACCCCTTCTTAGGGGCCAGATTGGACCCTAAAAGTGACCAAGGTCAAAATCGTAATTATTGATGGAAATTCGCGGAACAAACGACGTCATAGGGTGGCGCCCGAAAATACAAGATCATTCAAATCCTAAGGTTCACCCTCCAACCCCTTTTTAGGGGCCATATTGGGCCCTAAAAGTCACCAAATGGTCAAACTCGTAACTGTTGGCCGTAATTCGCGAAACAAACGGCATTATAGGGTGGCGCCCTAAAATGCAAGATTATTCAAATCCTAAGATTTGCCCTCCCACCCCTTTTTAGGGGCCAGATTGGACCCTAAAAGTGACCAAATGGTCAAAATCGTAATTATTGACGGAAATTCGCGGAACAAACAGCCTTATAGGGTGGCGCCCTAAAATACAAGATTTTTCAAATCCTAAGGTTCACACTCCCACCCCTTTTTAGGGGCCAGATTTGACCCTAAAAATGACCAAATGGTCAAAATCGTAATTATTGACGGAAATTCGCGGAACAAACGGCCTTATAGGGTGGCGCCCCAAAGTGCAAGATTTTTCAAATTCTAAGGTTCACCCTCCAACCCCTTTTTAGGTGCCACATTGGACCCTAAAAGTGACCAAATGGTCAAAATCGTAATTATTGACCGAATTTTGCGGAACAAACGGCCTTGAAAGGTGGCGCCCTAAAATGTAAGATTATTCAAATCCTAAATTTCACCTCCCGCCCCTTTTTAGGGGCCAGATTGGACCCTAAAAGTGACCAAATGGTCAAAATCGTATTTATTGACGGAAATTCGTGGAACAAACGGCCTTATAGGGTGGCGCCCTAAAATGCAAGATTATTCAAATCCTAAGGTTCACCCTCCCACCCCTTTTTAGGGGCCACATTGGACCCTAAAAGTGACCAAATGGTCAAAATCGTAATTATTGACCAAAACTCGCTTAACACACGGCGTTATAGGGTAGCGCCCTAAAATACAAGATTATTCAAATCCTAAGGTTCACCCTCCCACTCCTTTTTAGGGGCCAGATTGGACCCTAAAAGTGACAAAATGGTCAAAATCGTAATTATTGAACTTCTAACTGTTGGCCGTAATTCACGGAACAAACGGTGTTATAGGGTGGCGCCCTAAAATGCAAGATTATTCAAATCCTAAGGTTCGCCCTCCCACCCCTTTTTAGGGCCATATTGGACCCTAAAAGTGACCAAATGGTCAAACTCATAACTGTTGGCCGTAATTTGCAGAACAAACGGCGTTATAGGATGGCGCCCTAAAATGCAAGATTATTCAAATCCTAAGGTTTGCCCTCCCACCCCTTTTTAGTGGCCAGATTGCACCCTAAAAGTGACCAAATGGTCAAAATCGTAATTATTGACCGAAATTCGGCGAACACACGCCGTTATAGGGTGGCGCCCTAAAATACAAGATGGTCATAATCGTAATTATTGATGGAAATTCGCAGAACAAAAGACGTCATAGGGTGGAACCAGAAAATACAAGATCATTGAAATCCTAAGGTTCACCCTCCAACCCTTTTTAGGGGCCATATTGGACCCTAAAAGTGACCAAATGGTGAAAATAGTAATTGTTGGCCATAATTCGCGGAACAAACGTCGTTATAGGGTGGCGCCCTAAAATGCAACATTATTCAAATCCTAAGGTTCACCCCCACCCCTTTTTAGGGGCCAGATTGGACCCTAAAAGTGACCAAATGGTCAAAATCGTAATTATTGACGGAAATTCGCGGAACAAACGGCCTTATAGGGTAGTGTTCTAAATACAAGATTATTGAAATCCTAAGGTTCACCCTCCCACCCCTTCTTAGGGGCCAGATTGGACCCTAAATGTGATCAAATGGTCAAAATCGTAATTATTGACGGAAATTCGTGGAACAAACGGCGTTATAGGGTGGCGCCCTAAACTGCAAGATAATTCAAATCCTAAGGTTCGCCCTCGCACCGCTTTTTAGGGGCTTCATTGGACCCTAAATGTGACCAAAGTCAAAATCGTAATTATTTATTGTAATTCGAGGAACAATTGGCGTTATAGGGTGGCGCCCTAAAAAACAAGATCATTCAAATCCTAATGTTCACCCTCCAGCCCCTTTTTATGGCCACATTGGACCCTAAAAGTGACCAAATCATCAAAAGCGTAATTGTTGGTCGAAGTTCGCTTAACAAACAGCGTAATAGGGTGGTGCCCTAAAATGCAAGATTATTCAAGTCCTAAGGTTCACCATCACACCCATTTTTAGGGGCCAGATTGGACCCTAAAAGTGACCAAATGGTCAAAGTCATAATTATTGATGGAAATTTGCCAAACAAACGGCGTTTTTTTTTTTTTTTTGCTTTTCTTTTTTTTTTTTTGGTGTAAAGCCTGGGAGCAATTCGGTGGATTCACGGCTCTTAACTGTATTTATTATTATTATTGTTATTATTATAGGGTGGCGCCCGAAAATATAAGCTTATTCAAATCCTAATGTTAACCCTCCCGATCCTTTTTAGGGGCCAAATTGGACTCTAAAAGTGACCAAAAATAGTAATTATTAGCTGAAATATTGAGAACAAATGGCCTTCTCGGGTGGCACCGTAAATTACGAGATTATTCAAATCCTCGGGTTCATCCTTCGACCCTATTTATGGGCCCTACTGAAGCCCTGAAACGCCCAGTTGTAAAATGTTACAAAAATAGGTAAAAATCATCAGATATTTTATTGCTGATAGATTGCATCCGAGGAATAGAAAATTGACACGACGTCATCCCCAATTGGACGCCATATCGGGCCCTACTAAGACCCAGAAAAGAGTCAGTTACAAAATATCAACAAAGTTTGTGAAAAGAGCTAGATATTTCGTAGTTGATGAGAGGCAGCGAGGACTAAAAAGATTGACATCTCGTGTGCCCCAATCGGACATCAAAAGGGCCAGTTACAAAACATCAAGGACACAAATGGGTATATTAGAAACAGTTACTATACTTGGCAATCATCGCTGGATGTTCTTGGCGTTGATGGGGACCCCTTTGGAATAGAGGCGATTGACAGCTCAACTGGCCCGATAGAAAACCTTTTTTGGGACCTCTATCTGGGCTTTAAAATGGTAGTTATGTGTTGATAGGGGCTGGCAAAACCGGACACGGGAGTTATCAGCAGGCATTATCTACAGTAAAAGTCTTCTCCGATGGAACACATACAGTGGTCATTTCTGGATTGCATCCTTCTGTAAACCCATGATATGGCATTACAGATTTGCTTAAGTTACTGCTAACATTGAACACCTCAGTGGGACAATTAATAAATCCACCAAGCTGTGTTGTGTAAAAATAGAGATACAGTCCAATATGAAGCACCCACTATAGACGTGTTCAACTTCAGAGACCATCACCACACGCGTGTGCTTCTAATATCACATTCTGGTCTGGCATATGCTGACCAAAAACATATTTATTCACCTATTTACTTGTATAATTACTTGTAGTGTTGGTACATGTCTGTCAATAAGCAGATAGGTTGGGATATCAGTTATGGGTTGGGCTTTTATCGGCCACTGTCGGGTGAACACCTCATTTATGGAAGTGAGCTTTAGTATCTGAAGAAGGTATAAATAATTGCTTTTGCTTGATCTGTTCCTTATGATCAGTGTTATTGTGGAAATCCACCAAGCTGTGTTGTGTAAAAATAGAGATACAGTCCAATATGAAGCACCCACTATAGACGTGTTCAACTTCAGAGACCATCACCACACGCGTGTGCTTCTAATATCATATTCTGGTCTGGCATATGCTGACCAAAAACATATTTATTCACCTATTTACTTGTATAATTACTTGTAGTGTTGGTACATGTCTGTCAATAAGCAGATAGGTTGGAATATCAGTTATGGGTTGGGCTTTTATCGGCCACTGTCGGGTGAACACCTCATTTATGGAAGTGAGCTTTAGTATCTGAAGAAGGTATAAATAATTGCTTTTGCTTGATCTGTTCCTTATGATCAGTGTTATTGTGGAGTGATATTTGTGTGTAAGGCGACATCAACCCCCCTCAACCGAATCAATCCGCATAAAGCCTGATGAGCAAGCTTCTTATTTTTATTTTATCAAACCTTGTTTGATTGCATACCTCAGTTAATTTGTATTATCGGGTTGTCCGCCATTGTCGAAATCCACTCTGACTACTACGAAACAAAGATGTTCCAGTCATATTCAACCTTCAGTGGGTGATAATCTTGTAAAAATAGTTGATTGCCGCATAATATATTTTTATGTATTTAATAATATAATCATCTCTGAGAAATGCAAATGGGAGGAAAAACACAAACGACTGGAACAAGTGCGTTCTGACACTAGGGGATCACCCACTGACCCGTCCCCATTATGCATTTATTTCCACCACCCTTCACTTATTGAGAAAACTTTAAAAGGAAAGATAAGTTAAAGAATTCTAAAATTGTTTTACTGAATAAATTACATAAAAATAAAATGATACAAACAGTGAGAAACATAAGAGAGGCATCTGCTAAGTACATAAAATAACAATAGTTAAAACATATTACAAAACCCTTCTAAAATCAAAACAATTCTCCTAAACAGTTAGATAGCTTTTGGTTTTCAAACTAAAAACAGTCCACTATCATAGCTGTTTTAATCTTTTTATTCTTTATTCTATCAGTAACAATATACATGTATTTCAAGCACTATCTTTCTGTTTATTCTTGATACCCCAATTATACCCACCCAAAGCCTTAGGAGCCATGATAACTGGGACCCCATGTGCACACTCCACCAATCCCTGTGTGTGAGCTCCCAGTGGTGGGATGGGAGGGGATCTTCAATTCAAATACAAACTGTCACTTACCCCCAAATACAAACTGTCACTTACTGTTTTTAACATCTGTCATTCCCAGGAGGCATCAGAATCGATTTCAGTGCTTCAGAATTTGAAAAAAATATACGTAGAGGGGCCTTCAGACCCTCAACCGTGGGGGGGGGGGGGGGGGCGGGGGGGGGGAATACGCCCAATTCCATGGGTCAGTCCTTCGAAATATGTCAGCGTTATATCGAACTTGCCCCCCCCCCCCACATCCCCATTTCGAAAATAGAGAAATCGATTATATATTGTTATATACAATATAGCAGTGGCGTAGCCCGGATTTTATAATTGTCTGTGTGTGTGAGGGTGGTGGTTCTAACTAGGACCTCGGTCATTTCCACTCCTCGTACTTGAAGTAGGGGGGGGGGGGGGGTGAGGCAATGGTATGAAGACCAAACAGAACATTTTGCAAAACTCCGTGCTTTAAGATTCAATATGAAGTAATTTTAGTGTGTGTAGCTCCATTTGGGACAATCATGATTTGGGGAGTTTTTGTTATGTGAAACATGGTCATGATCATCTTATCCCCCCCTTCCCCCCCCCCCCCCCCCCCCCCAAGCGGGGCAAAGTCTTATATCGTACACAATTCATTGTTTGTTAATTCCAGTCTCCTGCTAAACAGATTATTGTGTATCATACACAATATGTATAGTGGGCGAGGGGAATCAAGAACCAATTACTTCCTGCCCAATCTGTGCCAGTATCTGTGAGAGAAAGGTAGTAAGGATTGTGCCAAGACATCAGCTTCAATGGTAATCGTATGTGCTAACTGGGCAAGAAATATAAAGAAGAAAATTAGATGTACACGGATTGGACACTAGCCGAAGTGTCCAGAGACAGCGGGTGGGCACTCTAGGGAGCAAAATTCACTAACCTTATATAAAGTGAAAGAAATTACTTCTGAGTGATAAGTTTGTTTCACTTTATATAAACTTAGTGCAGTCTGACATTTCAAATTCTGAAGCTCTGAGATCGATTCTGGCGCCTCCTGAGGAAAGATGGGGTTAAAAACAGTAAGTGGCAGTTTGCACCTGGGTCCACCTGCCCTCTCCCACCCCCATCACCCCATGGCCCACCACTGGAAGCGCATACGTAGGGATTGACGTTTTTATCAGTGTTAGCAATTTGTTGAATGATGTGACGATATTTCGGCATCAAAACTAAAATTATCGCTAATTACAAAATGTGCGAGTGAGTAAAAATAAAACTACTTCATCTTTCAATGACAAATATAAGTCAATCATTACAAAATCCTAGTTCGTAACAATCATCTGGTTACTCAACAAAAATCTTGAACTCTATCACTGGGTTTCAGTTGCATAATACAATTCGAGATAATAATGAAGGACACGATGAAAAGCAATGTGCACCAAGTGGTCATTTACAGACAAACAACACTTATTGTTTTTCCAACGCTTGACCGATGTGGCCCCTAAAAGGGGTGGAAGGGTGAACCTTAGGATTTGAATAATCCTACATTTTAGGGCGCCACCCTATAACTCCGTTTGTTCCGCGAATTACGGCCAACAATTACGATTTTGCACTCGATCTTTTTTCCATCTAAGGCCTTAAGTCTTCAAATGGAAAATATTTCCGTCAACCGTTTATTTTCACCCGAAATATAGATAAGTTATCATATAATACCTCTTGTATCCCGTGCACTCAATCCTTAGTTAGTGGTGATAATTGCACTATTGGTCCATAGACAAACAAGCCAGTTTATACTGCCATGGTATGTGATTATTACTGAACTACATCATGACAGGTGTGTGGTTATCTGTGTATTGGTGTATAGACAAACAAACCAATTTATATCTTTAACCCTTAAGCCCCCATATAGCCCCAAACCGCCACTTTTATATTGCATTGAAGCAGGTGCTCCCTTGTGTAATCTTTTTTATTACTCTTGTGTGTAGACTGAATTTTCCCTGGCAGTGGTTCTACATCACTGCTGGCTGCCTGTATAGGCAGCCAGCAGTGATGTAGAACCATTGCCAAGTCATCAATAAATATGTAAGCAGAAAAAGGCCATAAATACTTTAAAATTAATCTGAGGACTTAAGGGTTAACGGTATTGATTATCTTTGAATTGAATTCTTTATCCGCAGTTGATCTGAGTTGAGAAAAGCATGTAAAATGCAATCTCGCGGAAAATAATATCCCTAGGGGAAGGCATGATTATTACATTCTGCCTACATGTTTTTGATTGCGGGAGAGGGTTGGGGGGGGGGGGGGGGCACAATCAGCTGTTTATCTGAGATGTCTTCAACCCTAAATTCCACAGTATCCTGAGGTAGATCTGATCTAGCCCATTCATTAAATTATGGCATGACAATCAATGCGACAATCAACTGTTTATCTGAGATGTCTTCAACCCTAAATTCCACAATATCCTGAGGTAGATCTGATCTAGCCCATTCATTAAATTATGGCATAGCAATCAAAGCGACAATCAACTGTTTATCTGAGATGTCTGCAACCCTAAATTCCACAATATCCTGAGGTAGATCTGATCTAGCCCATTCATTAAATTATGACATGGCAATCAATGCGACAATCAACTGTTTATCTGAGATGTCTTCAACCCTAAATTCCACAATATCCTGAGGTAGATCTGATCTAGCCCATTCATTAAATTATGTCATGGCAATCAATGCGACAATCAACTGTTTATCTGAGATGTCTTCAACCCTAAATTCCACAATATCCTGAGGTAGATCTGATCTAGCCCATTCATTAAATTATGACATGGCAATCAATGCGACAATCAACTGTTTATCTGAGATGTCTTCAACCCTAAATTCCACAATATCCTGAGGTAGATCTGATCTAGCCCATTCATTAAATTATGTCATGGCAATCAATGCGACAATCAACTATTTATCTGAGATGTCTTCAACCCTGAATTCCACAATATCCTGAGGTAGATCTGATCTAGCCCATTCATTAAATTATGGCATGGCAATCAATGCGACAATCAACTGTTTATCTGAGATGTCTTCAACCCTAAATTCCACAATATCCTGAGGTAGATCTGATCTAGCCCATTCATTAAATTATGTCATGGCAGTCAATGCGACAATCAACTGTTTATCTGAGATGTCTTCACCCCTGAATTCCACAATATCCTGAGGTAGATCTGATCTAGCCCATTCATTAAATTATGGCATGGCAATCAAAGCGACAATCAGCTGTTTATCTGAGATGTCTTCAACCCTAAATTCCACAATATCCTGAGGTAGATCTGATCTAGCCCATTCATTAAATTATGGCATGGCAATCAATGCGACAATCAACTGTTTATCCGAGATGTCTTCAACCCTAAATTCCACAATATCCTGAGGTAGATCTGATCTAGCCCATTCATTAAATTATGGCATAGCAATCAAAGCGACAATCAACTGTTTATCTGAGATGTCTTCAACCCTAAATTCCACAATATCCTGAGGTAGATCTGATCTAGCCCATTCATTAAATTATGACATGGCAATCAATGCGACAATCAACTGTTTATCTGAGATGTCTTCAACCCTAAATTCCACAATATCCTGAGGTAGATCTGATCTAGCCCATTCATTAAATTATGGCATGGCAATCAGTGCGACAATCAACTGTTTATCTGAGATGTCTTCAACCCTAAATTCCACAATATCCTGAGGTAGATCTGATCTAGCCCATTCATTAAATTATGTCATGGCAATCAATGCGACAATCAACTGTTTATCTGAGATGTCTTCAACCCTGAATTCCACAATATCCTGAGGTAGATCTGATCTAGCCCATTCATTAAATTATGGCATGGCAATCAAAGCGACAATCAGCTGTTTATCTGAGATGTCTTCAACCCTAAATTCCACAATATCCTGAGGTAGATCTGATCTAGCCCATTCATTAAATTATGGCATGGCAATCAAAGCAACAATCAACTGTTTATCTGAGATGTCTTCAACCCTAAATTCCACAATATCCTGAGGTAGATCTGATCTAGCCCATTCATTAAATTATGTCATGGCAATCAATGCGACAATCAACTGTTTATCTGAGATGTCTTCAACCCTGAATTCCACAATATCCTGAGGTAGATCTGATCTAGCCCATTCATTAAATTATGGCATGGCAATCAAAGTGACAATCAGCTGTTTATCTGAGATGTCTTCAACCCTAAATTCCACAATATCCTGAGGTAGATCTGATCTAGCCCATTCATTAAATTATGGCATGGCAATCAATGCGACAATCAACTGTTTATCTGAGATGTCTTCAACCCTAAATTCCACAATATCCTGAGGTAGATCTGATCTAGCCCATTCATTAAATTATGGCATAGCAATCAAAGCGACAATCAACTGTTTATCTGAGATGTCTTCAACCCTGAATTCCACAATATCCTGAGGTAGATCTGATCTAGCCCATTCATTAAATTATGGCATGGCAATCAAAGCGACAATCAGCTGTTTATCTGAGATGTCTTCAACCCTGAATTCCACAATATCCTGACGTAGATCTGATCTAGCCCATTCATTAAATTATGGCATGGCAATCAAAGCGACAATCAGCTGTTTATCTGAGATGTCTTCAACCCTGAATTCCACAATATCCTGAGGTAGATCTGATCTGGCCCATTCATTAAATTATGGCATGGCAATCAAAGCGACAATCAACTGTTTATCTGAGATGTCTTCAACCCTAAATTCCACAATATCCTGAGGTAGATCTGATCTAGCCCATTCATTAAATTATGGCATGGCAATCAAAGCGACAATCAGCTGTTTATCTGAGATGTCTTCAACCCTGAATTCCACAATATCCTGAGGTAGATCTGATCTAGCCCATTCATTAAATTATGGCATGGCAATCAAAGCGACAATCAACTGTTTATCTGAGATGTCTTCAACCCTAAATTCCACAATATCCTGAGGTAGATCTGATCTAGCCCATTCATTAAATTATGGCATGGCAATCAATGCGACAATCAACTGTTTATCTGAGATGTCTTCAACCCTGAATTCCACAATATCCTGAGGTAGATCTGATCTAGCCCATTCATTAAATTATGGCATGGCAATCAAAGCGACAATCAACTGTTTATCTGAGATGTCTTCAACCCTAAATTCCACAATATCCTGAGGTAGATCTGATCTAGCCCATTCATTAAATTATGGCATGGCAATCAAAGCGACAATCAACTGTTTATCTGAGATGTCTTCAACCCTGAATTCCACAATATCCTGAGGTAGATCTGATCTAGCCCATTCATTAAATTATGGCATGGCAATCAAAGCGACAATCAACTGTTTATCTGAGATGTCTTCAACCCTAAATTCCACAATATCCTGAGGTAGATCTGATCTAGCCCATTCATTAAATTATGTCATGGCAATCAATGCGACAATCAACTGTTTATCTGAGATGTCTTCAACCCTGAATTCCACAATATCCTGAGGTAGATCTGATCTAGCCCATTCATTAAATTATGGCATGGCAATCAAAGCGACTGGGTTGTAATCTCTCAGTAAGTGGACAACATAAGTAACATACATTTGTTATAAGAGTATGATACACGTCACGAATTTGCTTAGCTTTTGCTGAATGTAGAGTATTAAGTTTACAACATTCTATCAATAAGTGACTCCGCATAGGCGATGGTAGGTAAGAAAGACCCTCATGTGGACAGACCTCAGTGAATATGGCTGTTCAATCTATTTTACCAAACCCCCTCCCCCCACCCCACCCTCACCCCCGTCGTCTCTACCCAATGTTATAAGACATATAGTCTACACTGCATAGGGGACTAGACATCCAAATTGTCAACCAACCTTTCCGTTCGCAACAGATGGGGGAACACTGAGCTGTGTTTAGCTTCTAAGGGTGTGGGGCTAGTGGTTGAACATGGCTCGGGATTCGCATATCCATATGTGCGTTCTTCCGTGGTTACAGCATACATCCCAATCATTTCATTGGTCCTGAAGTTATTGCCTAAGGAAACTTCCAAGATAGTACTTGTACATGGCTTGTAAATGCCTACTTTTGTATATTAACTCAGAATGTAACTTGTTTTGCAACATGAATAACCAAGACGGCAGTCATTTATCCTTTAAATTCATTTTACCAAAAAGTATGTCAACAGCCCAAATTCCCGTTTTTGAACCAGAAGTATGCTCTATAGCAACCGTATTGGACCATGGCTAATACAATTACACTTGATGAGATACAGAATGACAACATCTATGACTTTGCAGAAATTGTTAATGGGACAATAACTAGTGATGATGGAGATGACACAAACTCCGCCTTGACCACCGACAACAACAGCTCTCAATATTATACCCCAGAACAATTCAGACACCAACTATCTAATTGTGATAAGAAACTGTCGTTATTTAATATTAACTGTCGTAGCCTGAATGCCAATTGGGAGAATTTCCACAACTTGTTATGTGATCTACAGCCCAACCATAACTTTTTTGATGTAATTGGAATGACCGAAATCTTCACCATTAAACAGCCCATTACATATTCAATTGAAGGATATCACTCACTTATCACCCGTGTACGCCCCGACAGTGATGATGATAGAGGGGGAGTTGGTATGTTCATCAATAAAAACATACCTTTTAAAATTCGGGACGATTTGTCTATCTTTATTCCACACGTCTTTGAATCACTATTTGTTGAATTGAATAGAAAAAATAAGAGTATTGTTGGTATTATCTACAGACCCAACACCCCTCCTAAAGCTGACCTTGATCTTTTCTTATCAACTATCTCCAGATTGCTCGAAACTATAAACCGTGGGAATGCAAACGTATACCTAATGGGGGACTTTAATATAGATTTGCTTCGCTACACAACTCACCAAAAAACAGCGCAGTTTGTTGATTCCATGTTCAGCACAGGATTTATGCCCGTAATTACGAAACCTACCAGAGTTACGCAATATACAGCAACATTAATCGATCATATATTCAGCAATACCATTGATAAATTTTCATCCGGAATCATTATTACCGACGTTAGTGATCATTTCGCTACTTTTTATGTGGACACTTCCTATACATGCAAAACTCGCGAGACCTCAGAAAAAATACCCAAACGATCATTCAGCGCAAACAATGTAAACTACTTCAAAAGACTGTTATCCGAGTGTGACTTCTCAGACGTAAACGATAGCCTTTGTCCAAACGATGCCTATCACAATTTTCTTGAGCACATTCATAGTGCATTTAACATTGCTTTTCCCATTAAAACTGCTTTGGTTCCTCCAAAATACATCAAACGTCAACCTTGGATTACGACAGGTCTTCTTCAGGCTTCAATCACAAAAAACAAACTTTACATTAAGAAACTAAAATCGCCTTCAGATCAAAATTTTGAACGATACAAAAGCCACTGCACGATTTTTAATCACCTAAAACGGAAATGTAAAGCAGATTATTACAATAATATCTTGCAGGAATATAAATACAATATCAAAAAATCATGGGACATTTTCCGTACAGCGATCAACAAAGGCGATCAACAAAGAGGATCGCAGGTCACCTTTACCTTCCTCCTTCGTTTACGATAATCAGGAACTGACCGACCCAAAAATGATAGCCGACAAATTCAATAATTTTTTTATCAATATTGGGACAAATGTTAGAGATCAGGTTCCTGATACCACAAGGCATTTTTCAGAGTTCCTTGACGATAATAGCGCTAATTCTTTTTTCGTTTCTCCCACCAATGTGCAGGAAGTAATCTTATGTATTAATAGTTTATCAGCGAAATCAAGTCAAGATTATGATAACATATCAACAAAATTACTAAAGGAAATCAAATTCGAAATAGCACACCCCCTAACACATAAAATCAATCTTTCATTTTCCAATGGAATTGTCCCCAATAAAATGAAAATAGCCAAAATTATTCCCGTTTTTAAGGCAGGAGATAAGCAACTTTTTAATAATTGCAGGCCAATCAGTTTCCTACCCTCATTTTCAAAAGTTTTTGAAAAATTAATGCATATCAGGCTGAGTCACTTTCTAAACGATCATGATTTTATCTACAAGTACCGGTACCAATTCGGCTTTAGGAAGAGACATTCCACTATACATCCAGTATTACACCTGGTTAACAGTGTGGCAGAAGAAAATGACAAGTCGACCCAAGATTGCACTCTCGCAATCTTTCTAGATTTTTCAAAAGCCTTTGATACTATAGATCATCAGATCTTGGTAAAAAAACTTGAGTCCTATGGTATTAGAGGATTAGCAAATTCTTGGTTTAAAGACTACCTAACTGGAAGAACACAATTTGTCCCATTTCAGAACACGTCGTCGGACATGGAGAATATATCTGCAGGTGTTCCTCGAGGTTCTATTCTTGGTCCTATATTATTTTTAATGTATATCAACGACATAAGTAAGTCAACCCTGCTGAAAATCCTGTCATTTGCCGACGATACTACAGCATATGCCTCAGGTAGTAATCTGGACATGTTATTTGCCGACGTAAATAGTCAACTCTCCAACATCCACGAATGGTGTGCCGCCAACAAGTTATCACTCAATGCCAATAAAACTAAATTCATTATATTTCAACCCAATAAAAACCAATATAAAACTGATGAACATTTTTTAAGTTTGAACGGCGCTAATTTATCTAAGGTCGACAGCAATCAGGTTGAAAAAACGTTTAAGTTTTTAGGGATCCACATGGACGAATCATTAAAATTCAAACAGCACATCTCGGTAATCTGCGCGAAAATAGCTAGAGCAACTTATGCTATTAATCGTGTGAAGAAATTCCTTCCCCGTGAAGCGCTAAAAACTCTTATACTTTTCGCTAGTTCACAGTCATTTACTCTACGGTATACATGTGAGGGGGCACTCAAAATGTAAGGCTAGACTCTTCAATCTACAGAAAAGGGCCATTCGAATTGTAGCCAATAAAAAGTATAATGCTCATACAGATCCTCTATTTAAGAGTTTGGGGATCTTAAAGCTTGATGATCTGTATGAACTTCAGGTTCTTTTATTCATGCATGACTGGTGTAATGGGATCTTACCTAGGAGTTTCATTGATCTATTTGATATTTACGTTAACCCATCAGGCATGGATACAAGACAGTCTGGAAAACTGCGAACACACAAACCTCGAACCCAATTTTCTGCCAAACTCCCTTTTCATTCATTCCCAAGAGTCTGGAACTATATCGACCCGCTAGCTCAAAATCTATCTAGACCCCTGTTCAAAAAATACCTAACTGACAAATATCTCAATTCATACTTGGCTGTAATCAATTGCAATAATCCAGTATGCCCGGACTGCTCGTCATAGATACTCTGGCATCTCATCTATCAAATATGATTAGCTATGTATTCTTTCTATGATTGGTTCAAAATCCCATCAAAATATCAACGAATAAGAACATACCGCAATAATCGTGAGCCTCAAACCATTTCAATCACTCATTACATGCGCGTCAAACCCCGAGATTCGGCATGGCAGTCCGCGGTGTCGCAGTAGGAGCCGTGCTATAGTATAGGACACCACGGCTCTTGTGTGGCATTGCCAATTTATTTATTTATTGGTGGTTAAGGTCACATACTTATGCACAATGGCTAATCGTGACCGTGACAGTTTTACGGGTGGAGGAAGCCGGAGTACCCGGAGAGAACCACCGAGCAACGACGAGCAGCTGTCAGCTCTCCAACATCGTAACTCTGAACTCTGCACCACGGCACAGGCAGGGTTAGATTGGTTGAAGACATGCGCACCATCGACGTGCAGTATGCCTCAGTACACAGCGGCATCGTGCCCCCATGTAGGCAATCGGGGTGAAGTGTCTTGCCCAAGGACACAACGCGGTTGCCGCAGGTGGGATTCGAACCGAGGACCTCTCGGCTTGCAGCCTGCACCTCTACCAACTGAGCCACCGCGCCCCCGGCATTGCCAATTGCCGTGGCGAATGTCGAGGACTGATAAAATTGGCACCCAATAAGGCAGATTGTAACTTGTAAATTAGGCAACCAATGTAACCCGTAGTGACCTGCGAATATCTGAGATTCGATTCGGTGTCAAAACCGCCTGCTGAATCGGCTTTTCACGAATCGACGGTACACTAGTTCAACTGTCAGTGGGCAGCCGCCGCGACCAGATAGCCGAGCTAAAGATATGTATGCCTTTAATCAGACAGTTATGCACACCATTAAATGTGCGGGAAACATTGCCGTCCGATATGAGACGGGGGCTTTGTTGTTTTGTGCGGTTCTGTAAAAGCATCATAATTCTTACGTTCAGTTTTGGATTCCACTGTGTCCCTTGGACATTCCCTCTTTTCCGAGAATCGATTCGAGCATAAACTTCCGATTCGCAGGTCACTATTTATTTATTTATTTATTTGCTCGTTATTAACCAATTAAGAGTTTATGTACAGTTTGAAATTGTCTGATCTTTGGCTCGTACCTGAATCTCTTCGAGGTGAGCCAACTGTTGATAGGTTGTTTGCATGGGCAAAACTCATTATTGTTCCTTCACTTTTTTTGTGAGTGAAATGATAAAAATATTTTGTCAAAAGTAATACTAATAAATACTCACTGCTGTCTTGGTTATATTTATTATTGCCTAGTTAAGGAACGGAAGGAAGACAGCCCTTTCGGCTATGCCATCTCCTTGCAGAATATTTCTTAAATATTTGCTATTTTCTACAATTGTATTTGATTTATAAAAGATTTGATTTGATTTGATTTTGACCATTTGGTCACATTTAGGGTCCATTGTGGCCACTAAAAAGGGGTTGGAGGGTGAACCTTAGGATTTGAATGATCTTGTATTTTTGGGTGCCGTTTGTTCAGAGATTTCCATCAATAATTACGATTTTGACCATTTTGTCACTTTTAGGGTCCAATCTGGCCCCTAAAAAGGAGTGGGAGGTGAACCTTAGGCTTTGAATAACCTTGTATTTTAGGGCGCCACCCTATAACGCAGTGTGTTCCGCGAATTTCGGTCAATAATTACGATTCTGACCATTTTGTCACTTTTAGGGTCTAATATGGCCCCTAAAAATGGATTGGAGGGTGAACCTTAGGATTTCAATGATCTTGCATTTTCGGGCGCCACCCTATGACGCCGTTTGTTCCGCGAATTTCCATCAATAATTACGATTTTAACCATTTAGTCACTTTTAGGGTCCAATGTGGCCCCTAAAAAGGGGTTGGAGGGTGAACCTTAGGATTTGAATAATCTTGTATTTTAGGGCGCCACCCTATAACGCCGTGTGTTCGCCGAATTTCGGTCAATAATTACAATTTTGACCGTTTGGCCATTTTTAGGGTCCAATGTGGCCCCTAAAAAGGGGTGGGAGAGTGAACCTTAGGATTTGAATAATCTTGTATTTTAGGGCGCCACCCTATAACACCGTGTGTTCGACGAATTTCGGTCAATAATTACAATTTTGACCATTTGGTCACTTTTAGGGTCCAATCTGGCCCCTAAAAAGGGGTGGGAGGGCGAACCTTAGGATTTGAATAATCTTGCATTTTAGGGCGCCACCCTATGACGCCGTTTTTTCAGGGAATTTCCATCAATAATTACGATTTTGACCATTTGGTCATTTTTAGGGTCCAATGTGGCCCCTAAAAAGGGGTGGGAGGGCGAACCTTGGGATTTGAATATTCTTGCATTTTAGGGCTCCAGCCTATAACGCCGTTTGTTCCGCAAATTACAGCCAACAGTTACGAGTTGGACCATTTTGTCACTTTTAGGGTCCAATATGGCCCCTAAAAAGGGGTTGGAGGGTGAACCTTAGGATTTGAATAATCTGGTATTTTAGGGCGCCACCCTATAAGGCTATTTGTTCCGCAAATTTCCGTCAATAATTACAATTTTGACCATTTGGTCACTTTAGGGTCCAATGTGGCCCCTAAAAAGGGGGTGGGAGGGTGAACCTTAGGATTTGAATAATCTTGTATTTTAGGGCGCCACCCTATGACGCCGTTTGTTCCGAGAATTACGGCCAACAGTTACCAGTTTGACCATTTGGTCACTTTTAGGGTCCAATATGGCCCCTAAAAAGGGGTTGGATGGTGAACCTTAGGATTTGAATGATCTTGTATTTTCAGGTGCCACCCTATGACGTCGTTTGTTCCGCAAATTTCCATCTATAATTACGATTTTGACCATTTGGTGACTTTTAGGGTCCAATGTGGCCCCTAAGAAGGGGTGGGAGGGTGAACCTTAGGATTTGAATAATCTTGCATTTTTGGGTGCCACCCTATAACGCCGTTTGTTCCGTGAATTTAGGGTGCCACCCTATAAGGCCGTTTGTTCCGGGAATTTCCGTCAATAATTACGATTGTGACCATTTGGTCACTATTAGGGTCCAATATGGCCCCTAAAAAGGGGTTGGAGGGTGAACCTTAGGATCTGAATGATCTTGTATTTTCGGGCGCCACCCTATGACGTCGTTTGTTTCGCGAATTTCCATCAATAATTACGATTTTGACCATTTGGTCACTTTTAGGGTCCAATGTGGCCATTTAAAAAGGGGGTGGGAGGGTGAACCTTAGGATTTGAATAATCTTGCATTTTAGGGCGCCACCCTATAAGGCAGTTTGTTCCGCGAATTACGGCCAACAGTTACGAGTTTGACCATTTGGTCACTTTTAGGGTTCAATATGGCCCCTAAAAAGGGGTTGGAAGGTGAACCTTAGGATTTGAATGATCTTGTATTTTCGGGCGCCACCCTATGACGACGTTTGTTCCGAGAATTTCCATCAATAATTACGATTTTGACCATTTGGTCACTTTTAGGGTCCAATCTGGCCCCTAAAATGGGGTGGGAGGGTGAACCTTTGGATTTGAAATAATCTTGTATTTTAGGGCGCCACCCTATAAGGCCGTTTGTTCCGCGAATTTCCGTCAATAATTACGATTTTGACCATTTGGTCACTTTTAGGGTCCAATCTGGCCCCTAAAAAGGGGGTGGGAGGGCGAACCTTAGGATTTGAATAATCTTGCATTTTAGGGCGCCACCCTATGACGCCGTTTTTTTCAGGGAATTTCCATCAATAATTACGATTTTGACCATTTGGGTCATTTTTAGGGTCCAATGTGGCCCCTAAAAAGAGGTGGGAGGGTGAACCTTAGGATTTGAATAATCTTGTATTTTATGGCGCCACGCTATAACGCCGTGTGTTTCGCCGAATTTCGGTCAATAATTACGATTTTGACCATTTGGTCACTTTTAGGGTCCAATCTGGCCCTAAAAAGGAGTGGGAGGGCGAACCTTAGGATTTGAATAATCTTGCATTTTAGGGCGCCACCCTATAACGCCGTTTGTTTCGCGAATCACGGCCAACAGTTATGAGTTTGACCATTTTGTCACTTTTAGGGTCCAATATGGGCCCCTAAAAAGGGGTTGGAGGGTGAACCTTAGGATTTGAATAATCTTGTATTTTAGGGCGCCACCCTATAAGGCCGTTTGTTCCGCGAATTTCCGTCAATAATTACGATTTTGACCCTTTGGTCACTTTTAGGGTCCAATGTGGCCCCTAAAAAGGGGTGGGAGGGTGAACCTTAGGATATCAATAATCTTGTATTTTAGGGCGCCACCCTACGCCGCCGTTTCTTCCACGAATTTCCATCAATAATTACGATTTTGACCATTTGGTCACTTTTAGGGTCCAATGTGGCCCCTAAAAAAGGGGTGGGGGTGAACCTTAGAATTTGAATAATCTTGTATTTTAGGGCGCCACCCTATAAGGCCGTTTGTTCCGCGAATTTCCATCAATAATTACGATTTTGACCATTTGGTCACTTTTAGGGTCCAATCTGGCCCCTAAAAAGGGGTAGGAGGGCAAACCTTAGGATTTGAATAATCTTGCATTTTAGGGTGCCACCCTATTACGCCGTTTGTTAAGTGAACCTCTACCAACAATTATGATTTTGACGATTTGGTCACTTTTAGGGTCCAATGTGGCCATAAAAAGGGGCTGGAGGGCAAACCTTAGGATTTGAATAATCTTGCATTTTAGGGCGCCACCCTATAACGCCGTTTGTTCCGTGAATTACGGCCAACAGTTACCAGTTTGACCATTTGGTCACTTTTAGAGTCCAATATGGCCCCTAAAAAGGGGTTGGAGGGTGAACCTTAGGATTTGAATGATCTTGTATTTTCGGGCACCACCCCATGAAGTCGTTTCTTCCGCAAATTTCCATCAATAATTACGACTTTGACCATTTGATCACTTTTAGGGTCCAATGTGGTCCCTAAAAAGGGGTGGGAGGGTGAACCTTAGGATTTGAATAGTCTTGTATTTTAGGGCGCCACCCAAAAACGCTGTGTGTTCGCCGAATTTCGGTCAATAATTACGATTTTGACCGTTTGGTCACTTTTAGGGTCCAATCTGGCCCCTAAAAAGGGGTGGGAGGGCGAACCTTGGGATTTGAATATTCTTGCATTTTAGGGCTCCAGCCTATAACGCCGTTTGTTCCGCGAATTACAGCCAACAGTTATGAGTTTGACCATTTTGTCACTTTTAGGGTCCAATATGGCCCCTAAAAAGGGGTTGGAGGGTGAACCTTAGGATTTGAATAATCTGGTATTTTAGGGCGCCACCCTATAAGGCTGTTTGTTCCGCGAATTTCCGTCAATAATTACGATTTTGACCATTTGGTCACTTAAGGGTCCAATGTGGCCCCTAAAAAGGGGTGGGAGGGTGAACCTTAGGATTTGAATAATCTTGTATTTTAAGGCGCCACCCTATGACGCCGTTTGTTCCGAGAATTACGGCCAACAGTTACCAGTTTGACCATTTGGTCACTTTTAGGGTCCAATATGGCCCCTAAAAAGGGGTTGGATGGTGAACCTTAGGATTTGAATGATCTTGTATTTTCAGGTGCCACCCTATGACGTCGTTTTTTTCCGCAAATTTCCATCTATAATTACGATTTTGACCATTTGGTGACTTTTAGGGTCCAATGTGGCCCCTAAGAAGGGGTGGGAGGGTGAACCTTAGGATTTGAATAATCTTGTATTTTAGGGCGCTAGCCTATAAGGCCGTTTGTTCCGGGAATTTCCGTCAATAATTACGATTGTGACCATTTGGTCACTTTTAGGGTCGAATCTGGCCCCTAAAAAGGGGTGGGAGGGCGAACCTTAGGATTTGAATAATCTTGCATTTTAGGGTGCCACCCTATAATGCCGTTTGTTCCGTGAATTTAGGGTGCCACCCTATAAGGCCGTTTGTTCCGGGAATTTCCGTCAATAATTACGATTGTGACCATTTGGTCACTATTAGGGTCCAATATGGCCCCTAAAAAGGGGTTGGAGGGTGAACCTTAGGATTTGAATGATCTTGTATTTTCGGGCGCCACCCTATGACGTCGTTTGTTCCGCGAATTTCCATCAATAATTACGATTTTGACCATTTGATCACTTTTAGGGTCCAATGTGGCCCTTTAAAAAGGGGTGGGAGGGTGAACCTTAGGATTTGAATAATCTTGTATTTCAGGTCGCCACCCTATAATGCCGTGTGTTCGCCGAATTCCGGTTAATAATTACGATTTTGACCGTTTGGTCACTTTTAGGGTCCAATCCGGCCCTTAAAAAGGGGTGAGAGGGCGAACCTTAGGATTTGAATAATCTTGCATTTTAGGGCGCCACCCTATAAGGCAGTTTGTTCCGCGAATTACGGCCAACAGTTACGAGTTTGACCATTTGGTCACTTTTAGGGTCCAATATAGCCCCTAAAAAGGGGTTGGAGGGTGAACCTTAGGATTTGAATGATCTTGTATTTTCGGGCGCCACCCTATGACGACGTTTGTTCCGAGAATTTCCATCAATAATTACGATTTTGACCATTTGGTCACTTTTAGGGTCCAATCTGGCCCCTAAAATGGGGTGGGAGGGTGAACCTTTGGATTTGAATAATCTTGTATTTTAGGGCGCCACCCTATAATGCCGTTTGTTCCGCGAATTTCCGTCAATAATTACTATTTTGACCATTTGGTCACTTTTAGGGTCTAATCTGGCCCCTAAAAAGGGGTGGGAGGGTGAACCCCAGGGTTTGAATAGTCCTGTGTCTTAGGGCGCCACCCAAGAAGGCCATTTATTTTTCGAATTTCTGCTAAATTAAGAAAGTCGAATAAGGAACTGGGAATAAGTAACTCCTCTTTGGCACAAAGTTAAAATTGGGGCTCCTAACTGACGGCTCAGAAGAGATTTTGAGAATAGTACCAATTAAACACTATGTTATTATTCTCCCCCACCACCTCCATAAAAAACACAAATGTTAACACACTCTATATGAACAAGCTGAATATGAACCCTCCAAGGATGCTGCACATATATACCAAAAGATTTGATTTGTATCTCAACACTCAGATTTATGAAGACTTTTCTTCATATTTGTCTATTAAAATTTGGGATCCAATTGGAGCCCAAATATTAACCCAGGTACTTGATTTTAAACTTGAATCTGACTTCCCTAAAGGTGGTGTATACCATGAATCAAAAGATTCTAACTGGGGGTTCATGGAAAGAAGATTTTTAAAGAACATTTCCCATATTCCTCCAAGTAAAAATTTGAACTCCAATAGGAAGCCCATATAATAAAAGGATTTGATTTGAACAAACTTAAATCTGCCCCTTAGAAAAGTGATGTATACCAAATATCAAAGATTCTGACTTGTGGTTCCAGAGAAGAAGACTAATTTAACATTCAGACTCAAATTGGGAGCCCAAATATTAACCCAGGGACTTCACTGTCCCAAACAAAATCTGACTACCCAAAGAAAGGTGTGCAGCATATATCAAAAGGATTCTGAGTGGGGGTTTATGAGAAGAAAATGTGTAAAGAATATTCCTCATATTGCAGCAAGTAAAAATTTGGGCTCTAATAAGGAGCCCAAATGTTATTCAAAGGACTTGATTCGAACAAACTTGCATCCGCCCTCATAAAGGTGCTGTGTACCATGTATCGAAAGACTTATTGAAAAATAGTTTATCGAAACTTTGTTGAGAGTTGAATGTGAAATTGTAATATCGGTCAGTCTGTTTGGGGACCTGGACTATTATTGTCTGATGTGTTTTATTATAATTCTTATACAGACATAGTTTTCCTGGTAGCAAATTGCAAAACAAATTGTTAGTGTGTTTGTTTTCACAAATTCTATTTGCTGTATAGGTTTTGATTAATAATAATAATAATAATAATAATAACACTTTGGCCAGCCGCTGATTTGTCGCGGTTCTCGGACGAGAAGGCCATGGTTACCCCTGTACTCCCAACTGCCTCCCTATTCCCACGCTTCTCCTCTCCTCCAAACACTCAGAGACGAACTGCTCGATGATATCCCTTATCCCATTCTTCCCAATCTCTCTGATTAGCATATTAACCCTCTCCTTTGAGTCTCCCCCTAACCACATGTCCTTCATTCTCCCATCCCACTTCCCCATTATACTCCCAGTGAATCTCATTCTTTTAGACTGATACTTTGGGCATTCTAGAAGAAAGTGTTCCAGGGTCTCCACCATGTCCAAGTTACACATCTGGCACTCCCTTTCGCCGTCTTTCCCAATTTTTCCCCTCAGCTCCAGGATCGCGACCTCAGCTTGAACAACAGTGATCCCAAAAGGTGCCATCAAGGTACTCTTCAAAACCTGGCTTCTCTTTACCACGCAGGCCACCCAAAGGCCTCTGATTTGACCCCCTCTCGCCAATTACGGTTACAATCCTCCATGTCCCTTTCTCTGACGATTTTTTTTACCCTGGTTTGCCCCAACGTCCAGGTCCGAGATCTCCAATGAGTAGTTCTCTACTAGCTCCCTCACTTGGGCCATCCACCCCCGTTTTGAAATTTGAAAATTCTCAGGAACATTACTTTACACCATCGGCTGTTGGGGAGATTTACCAAATAATTAAGATAACCGAGCTTCAACAGGTCTATCCTGTCCTTGATCCTCATCCACTCAAGCTCACCCCTGATTGCTTCTAGCACTGTGGCATTACTCGACCCCGTTATCCATCGGCCTGCATCGTTCTGCAGGATTTCCAAGCTCTTTACGGCCGTCTGGTTTAGGGATACCACTTCCATACTGTATGTTATACTTGGCAGCCCCACCATTTCCCAAATGGTTTTCCCAAAAAAAACCTTATTGAACCTGTTTCTCCCTATAAGTTTCATTTGGTTAAGGATTCGCTTCTCCTTCAGAATCAATTTATTTGTGTGGTTCCGGTAGATGCCTCTTCCTGTAATGTTTATATTTACCCCCCAAATACTCGTAATCACCTGTCTCTCCCACACTGAGAAGTTTGCTGCTCCCTTCCGGAATGCAGAACTCACCCACTCTCCACCTTTGAGTGGGGTCCACTTTGCGGCCCACAGGTATAACTTTGCTCTTGCTTTCATTAAGTTCGAGTCTCCATTTGCTCCCATATTTCCCAACAATTCCCAGCATTTTCGTTAGCCCCTCTTCGCTTTCTGACACTAGAACCATATCGTCTGCAAAAAATAGCTCTGGGATCTTCAAGTCCCCAACTGCTACCCCCTCCTCGCTACGCAGGAGTTCATCTCCTAAACCTTTGATGTACAATGCAAACAGGATCGGCGAAAGGATACACCCATGTTTTAGGCCTATCTCCATAGGCAAACGTTTCGTTGTAATGTTTCCCAGGCTAAGTTCACTCTGTACATCTTTATATAATGCTTTCATAATTCCAACAAACTCGCCTCCTAAGCCCATAGCCTCCAGCTTGCGCCACATACCTTCCCTCCATACTCTATCGTATGCCTTTTTGATATCCAAAAAGGCCATAAACATCTTTTTCTTTTTTGCTTTCGTGGATTCTATCATTTGGGATAGTGTGAAAGATGGTCAGTAACTCTCCTTCCCTTCCTGAAGCCATTCTGGATTTCTCCCAAAAAACCCTTCTCAATCACCTCCTCTAGTCTCCCATACAGGACTTTACAGAAAACCTTTCCAATGTTGCTACTGACAGAGATCCCTCGATAGTTATCCAAAACGTCTTTCTCCCCCTTTTTGTGAATAAATGTCACTTTACTTTCTCTCCACTCCTTTGGGAACTCTTGGTTTTCTATGGCTAGATTGAATAGGGCAGTTAGGATTTCCACGAGTTCCTCTCCCCCTTTTTGATAAACTCGTTAGGAATTTCATCCACTCCTCCCACTTTTCCATCCCTTAATTTTGATATCACCTTTCGCACCTCCTCCGTTTTAATTTCGCTGCACACGAAGCTCGATAGGTTTTCCACGACCTGCTTCGGACACTCTGGTGGGCTCCCTATGCCCCATCGCTTACCTTTTCCCAGTGCTTGACTAGTTCTGATGCGACTTGATCTTGCTCGTCTGTAACTCTGCCATCTACTTTAATACTCGGTGGGTTACTTCCTTTGTTACGTTTTTTCTCCCATTTCCAAAATACGTTCGAACTCGAACCCCCCCCCCCCCCCCCCCCCCCCTGTCGTTCTTATCGTCCTGATAAGACTGCTATTTTGTACTCTCCGATTATCGTCTTTAATCTTATTTACTTTATTTCGTGCTTGGTGGTATTCTTCTTTAGCAACTGTGGCCTCATTGCTTTCTGCCCCCTTAAGTCTTCTACTTCTCCTGTATGCAGCACATTTAACTTTTCTTCCCTTTATGGTCCTTTTCAGTTCTTTGTTCACTCTGTACCCAAGTTCCCGTGTTGGCACCCTGACCTTTCCTGCCTCCACCAGGCTCGCAACTATGACATCGGCCATCTTCTGGACACTGCCCCTCTTGGGTACGGTTGCAAGCTTTGGCTTCAGTTTTTCATTGAACTTCGCCCAGTCAGCATCTTTTTTGAGTTCCCAAATCTTCTTAGAGCTTCCTTTGCTTTTTACTAGAGTTTTGGCCCTGATCGTCACTGTAATCAAATTGTGATCACTATCCACCTCCATTTTACCCTCATCATCCACTTCTACCCCTATCACCTCCCTCCATAAATTAACATCTGTGAGGATGTAGTCGATGATTGATTTTCTGTCGTTCCTCTCCCAGGTCCATTTCCCCTTACACTTCACGTCCCTGTTCAGAATCTTCAGACCGAGCTCGTTTGTGAAGTTCAACAGCTTCCTTCCATTCCTGTTGACTTCATTGTCCCCACCCTCTATGCCTTCTTCATCATTACCTATGTGGGCATTAAAGTCACCCATCAGAATTATACCGTGCCCCTTGTTTTGTAATTCGGTGATATTGGACCTTAGTGTTGAGTATATCGAATCATTCCATTCGGGTTTGCTTCCCTCCACCGCACAATACACAACCCCAAGGGCAATACTTTTGTTTTTCAGACTGATCCTTACCCATCCAATTTCTTTCGATACCTCAGCCGGGGTGCTGATGTTTTCCAGGTCTGTGGTCAGCGATGGTTTTAAATCCTCTTTAATGTACATGCCTACCCCTCCCCCTTTTTTCTGGCCTTCCGTTCGTCCTACACCTATCCATACGTACCCCCTTACTTGGTCTACCCGTTCCTCGTGTCTTACCCACGTTTCGCTTAAGCCCATGACGTCAAACTCCTCTGCCTCAATCAATGTAGCAATTTCACTTACTTTCCGGTGGAGACCCTGGATGTTGCTATAACCCACTTTCAGGGTGTCAAGGTTCATTGGCTTCCGTCTACTGGTCCCATTATTATCTAGTCCCTGCATGTTTGTATATCCTACTTTGTGTACCTGTGCTTTCATTGGGAAGCTATTCCTATTGATTTGGATTTTTGGTCCCTTTTCCTTATCCCCCTTGTCCCATTTTTACACCTATGGTTCGTGACACATTTTCTGTGATTATTTCCCATTCACTGACCCCCCCCCCCCCCCTCCCTATACCAAAAAAGGCTCCACCACCTGCAACATATTTCTTCATAAAACCCCTGTACCCTTTGGGCTAAGATGGAGACCATCCCTTCCATATAGGTCATTTCTGCCCCAAAACGATCCCCAATTGTCTACAAAGGGTATCCCAAGTTCCTTACAATACTCTCCCAATTCCTCGTTGGTCCCAATGATCTGCGAATTACGCTCGCCCCCACCAACTAGTACTGGGAGAAGCCCCGAAACCACTACCTGTGCATTCTTGGCATTCAGTTGAGTTATTAAGTCCTTGTAAGTCTCAATAAGCTGAACTGATTTTCTCTCCCTGTTGTTGTTGGTCCCCACGTGTATAACAACCACTGGGTCTGGGCCTGACCCCTTTACTAATCCACCCACTCTGTTCCTTAGGTCCTCCACCCTAGCCCCCGGAAAGCACAAATTGGTCCTGTTGACACTGTCGGGCCCACACACCACCCTATCCATCCCCCGCACTATACTACTCCCTGCAACCACCAACTGCCTCTTCCTGTCCTCTTTCCCGTCCTACTACCCCTGTTACCACCTCTGTCCCCACTGGGCCAGCTCGCAATCTTGCACTTTGCCACACTAACCCCCATGCCTACCTCCACCTCCACAGACCCAACCTGCTCCTCAGAATTCTCGAAATTACCTAAACACACTGAATCTATTTTGGACACTGCACCCCACCTTCTGCCCACTCCCACTACAAGCCACCTTGTTCTCGTTTACCACCTTCCTAACCTTCCCTCTGACTCCTGCCCTGACAGACTCCACATGGTCATCGCTCTCTCCCTCACTATCCGATTCTAAAAGAATACGACCCCCCCCCCCCCCCGACTCACGCTACTAGCCGGAGAATTTGACACTCTAGCCCCTACTTCTCCTCTACCCTCAACCCGACGCACCTTCCTATTACCAAAAGACCCACTATCCACGTCAAAAGTCCGCTTCCTACTACCCACCACCTTCCATCCCCCATCGAATGCCACCCTAACTGGGGTAACACCAGACTTTCCTGCCCTCCCCAGTTTCCCCCTCACCTCTGCACCTCTTCCTCCAACTTTACATATGCCTCTGGCAGCTGCATTAGCTGTACGCAGATGGCACACATCCCCAACTCCCCAGCTCACACCCATCCACATACACCATGTGGCAATGCCTACACACATCTGACCACTGGCCGTCCGTTGGTAACTCACTAGCAGAAGCACCCCCTGTGCTGGCCTCAACCACTCCCCCCACCTGGACACCTATACTAACCGTCTCTGCCCTGCTGGTCTGAGCCTCTCGCGTCACGAAACACTTACCATCCATAACCAAAATTAGAATAAGCTTGAATTTTAAAAAGCGGTCGAACTCGTAAACAAAACAAAACACCGAAAATGACCCGCGCGAAGATAGGGAACACGCCACTGATATACGATAAAGAAACTAAACAAAACACTAATATAACTATCTTTTATTAAAAATCACATCTATACAGCCCTAAAACAATATATATATATATATCTACAAAACACCTGGAAGAAAAATATAGATACTTGAGCTAACTTTTGACAACTGAATCGAAATACTCCCTGTTGGTTTGGATATGGACACAGCCAAAAATTTTATTATTATTGCACTGTGTTCATGTTTTTATTTTTACTTTGTACAATTGTATTATTCACAACTTATAGTATTTGTTGGGTGTGAAGTATAGGCGATTATTTGTTTTCACTAGTGATGAACCGATAATCGGAATCAGCAATCGGAACCAGCTGATTATGGCAGGCTTTCCGCTAGGAAAAAAATGTTGAGGCCAGTAATGGGGAATCCAAGGATCCGACGGGGCGACCATGGTCGCCCCGTCGAATCCTTAGGTTCACCATTACCGGCCTCATGATCTCAACTGTCTGAAATGCACATCTGAGACGCCCAAGTGGAGGAGCTATTCCTTGTGCATGTTAAAATGGCTGACCTCAGAGTGTACACAAAACTTACTAATGTGGGCCAATAGAACCCAACCCAAATCGTGCACGTATACCATCTAACCTATCACCAGATCCTGTCGTTCCATAGTCAAGGTTATTGCAACTTGTTAAAATGAAAGTGTCAATGACACTGTAGCTCAACTTGTCAAAACAAAGACATGCACATGTATAGTATGTGACACAGCAATGACAAACATCTAGGTAATGACCTGATAACAAAGGTACATATAAAGTATTGTAATGGTCTGTACATAAATACTGACCGTTGCCTGTAACAAATGTATAGGTAAAGTATTGTAAAGGTGGGTGACAGTCAGATGCTAAACTAGAAAAGAAATCTTCGAGTCCCAGAGTGGGTCTGACTGAACCCCAAAATATTTGTTCTCATAGCACAGTGATAACAAAGGCACCCCAAAACACACTCGTTCCTGTCCCAAGGTGAAAACAAAGGTACCCAAGAAGTTTTGTGAAGATCAATGCATAAATACGAGCTGTATAGAACTTGTGACAAAAAACTGATTGGACCTAATTTGGGTATAAAATGGCCACTGGCAGCCATCTTGAATTTTGGACCGTACCCAGAAACACTCATTCTCGTCCCAAGGTGATAACAAAGGTACCCAAGAAGTTTTGTGAAGATCGGTTCATAAATACAGCCTCTACCCTGAGCCGTATTGACATGTGTGCTCACATTGTGCAAGTAGCACTGATTAAGTCAAAGTTCATCTAATTTGCATAATTTCTGCACGAAAAAAAACCCCTTAGAATATGTGATGTATTCCATGTTACTAAACATTCATACAAAAATTTATTCAAATTAGAACTTTCATACAGAAGTTCTGTACAAAAGACTGATTGCACTAATTTTGGTACAAAATGGCTGCTGGTGGCCATCTTGAATTTCGGACCACACGCAAAAACACTCGCTCTCATCCCACGGTGATAACAAAGGTACCCAACAAGGTTCGTAAAGATTGGTTCATAAATATGGCCTCTAGTCTGAGCTGTATAGAAGTTGTGTACAAAAAACTGATTAGACCTAATTTTGGTACAAAATGGCCACTGGCAGCCATCTTGAATTTTAGACCGCACCCAGAAACACCCATTCTCGTCCCAAGGTGATAACAAAGGTACCCAAGACATTTTGTGAAGATCAGTTCATAAATACAGACTCAAGTCTGAGCCGTATTGACATGTGTACTTAATGTGTGTAAGTCGCACTGAAATATCAAAGTTCATCTAATTTGCATAATTTCTGCACGAGAAAAAAACCCGTATTATATGTGATGTATCCCATGGTACTAAACATTCACACAAAAAATTATTCAAATCAGCGCTTTCATATAGAAGTTCTGTGCAAAAATCTGATTGCACCTAATTTTGTACAAAATGGCTGCCATCGGCCATCTTGAATTTTGGACCGGACCCAAAAACACTCGTTCTCGTCCCACGGTGATACCAAAGGTACCCAAGAAGTTTCGTAAAGATCGGTTCATAAATACGGCCTCTAGCCCGAGCCGTATTGGCATTTGCACCGACAGTGCTGAAATTAACACCAAAAAACATCAAAATTAGTCTAATTTGCACAATTTACGCACGAGGAAAAAAACCCGTATTATATGTGATGTACCCCATGGTACTAAACATTCATACAAAAAATTATTCAAATCAGAGCTTTCATATGGAAGTTCGGTACAAAAAACAGATTTATGCATCATCGGTACAAAATGGCGGCTGGCAGCCATCTTGAATTTCGGACCGCACCCAAAAACACTCGTTCTCGTCCCACGGTCATAACAAAGGTACCCAAGAAGTTTCGTAAAGATCGGTTCATAAATACGACCTCTAGCCCGAGCCATAGCCAATTGTTGACGTCTGGACAGACGGATGGATGGAAGGACGGACAGACAGACGGACGACGGGGCATGACAATAGCTCAAATTTGACTTCGTCAAAGTTGAGCTAAAAATTGAATCTGGTTGATTTTTTGCTGTTCTTTTTTCCCTATAATTCTCTACCTTTGGTGCGAGCCTTAAGGGTGTCTGTGATGAAAGTCCTACGAGGACCTTTTGGGTAGGGGAAAGTCAACGAGGGGATTAGGGCTGTTGATGGGATCCCATGTCTGTATAGCGGAAACCCTGGTTATGGGGAACTGGCCGATTATGACAACCGGCAGTTTCCAATTATTCTATATTTAACACTGACTATTAAAATCTCTGATATCTGGCCATTTCAATAAAGTTTTCCCATTGGTAAGAGATCGCCACTATTCCCAGTTGTTCTTCAATCATGGTGCTGTACAACATTGCATTGGGTACATGGGCACTTACTGTGTATACGTAACACTTTATAAATCAAAGTTCATCTAATTTGCATAATTTCTGCTCGAGAAAAAAAAAGTGATATATTCCATGTTACTAAACATCCATACAGAAATTTATTCAAATCGGAACTTTCATACAGAAGTTCTATACAAAACAATAGGCCCCACGGGGCCTGAAGCGCTCATCTTGTACAGAACACAATTTAAACAGAGTCCAAGAATGAGACTACATTAAGCAAGCCATCTCCATAGGCTACACTGTCAATCCTTGAGTCCCTCAGGAGTGACAAAAATAATCTGGGCATCATGCCTTTTCTTCAGTTGATCATAAGTAAAATGTAGAGCTCCCCTATGAAGCCCCTTGATGCAACCTATGTGGATTAATCTTAGTACTGTTTCCTGTTATGTCTGTGTGTGTGGGGTGGGGGGTATTTGGTATTAATTTGTATTTAAAATTGATCCACACGTGGCTTCTACGCGCAAAATGAAAGTGTCAATGACACTGTAGCTCAACTTGTCAAGACAAAGACATGTACATGTATAGTATGTGACACAGCAATGACAAACATCTAGGTAATGACATGATAACAAAGGTACATATAAAGTATTGTAACGGTCTGTACATAAATACTGACCGTTGCCTGTAACAAATGTATAGGTAAAGTATTGTAAAGGTGGGTGACAGTCAGATGCTGAACTAGAAAAAATCTTTGAGTCCCAGAGTGGGTCTGACTGAACCCCAAAATATTTGTTCTCATAGCACAATGATAACAAAGGCACCCCAAAACACACTCGTTCCTGTCCCAAGGTGAAAACAAAAGTACTCAAGAAGTTTTGTGAAGATCAGTTCATAAATACGAGCTGTATAGAACTTGTGACAAAAAACTGATTGGACCTAATTTCGGTACAAAATGGCCACTGGCAGCCATCTTGAATTTTGGACCGTACCCAGAAACACTCATTCTCATCCCAAGGAGATAACAAAGGTACCCAAGAAGTTTTGTGAAGATCGGTTCATAAATACAGCCTCTACCCTGAGCCGTATTGACATATGTGCTTACATTGTGTAAGTAGCACTGAATAAATCAAAGTTCATCTAATTTGCATAATTTCTGCACGAAAAAAAACCCCTTAGAATATGTGATGTATTCCATGTTACTAAACATTAATACAAAAATTTATTAAAATCAGAACTTTCATACAGAAGTTCTATACAAAAGACTGATTGCACTAATTTTGGTACAAAATGGCTGCTGGTGGCCATCTTGAATTTCGGACCACACCCAAAAACACTCGCTCTCATCCCACGGTGATAACAAAGGTACCCAAGAAGTTTCGTAAAGATTGGTTCATAAATATGGCCTCTAGTCTGAGCTGTATAGAAGTTGTGTACAAAAAACTGATTAGACCTAATTTCGGTACAAAATGGCCACTAGCAGCCATCTTGAATTTTAGACCGCACCCAGAAACACTCGTTCTCGTCCCAAGGTGATAACAAAGGTACCCAAGACATTTCGTGAAGATCAGTTCATAAATACAGACTCTAGTCTGAGCCGTATTGACATGTGTACTTACTGTGTGTAAGTCGCACTGAAAAAATCAAAGTTCATCTAATTTGCATAATTTCTGCACGAGAAAAAAACCCGTATTATATGTGATGCATCCCATGGTACTAAACATTCACACAAAAAAATTATTCAAATCAGGGCTTTCATATGGAAGTTCTGTGCAAAAATCTGATTGCACCTAATTTTGTTCAAAATGGCTGCCATCGGCCATCTTGAATTTCGGACCGGACCCCAAAACACTCGTTCTCGTCCCACGGTGATACCAAAGGTACCCAAGAAGTTTCGTAAAGATCGGTTCATAAGTACGGCCTCTAGCCCTAGCCGTATTGGCATTTTGCACTTACAGTGCTGAAAGTAACCCCAAAAAACATCAAAATTAGTCTAATTTGCACAATTTACGTACGAGAAAAAAACCCGTATTATATGTGATGTATCCCATGGTACTAAACATTCATACAAAAAATTATTCAAATCAGAGCTTTCATATGGAAGTTCTGTACAAAAAACAGATTTCTGCATCGTCGGTACAAAATGGCAGCTGGCAGCCATCTTGAATTTCGGACCGCACCCAAAAACACTCGTTCTCGTCCCACGGTCATAACAAAGGTACCCAAGAAGTTTCGTAAAGATCGGTTCATAAATACGGCCTCTAGCCCGAGCCATAGCAGCTTGGCACTTACAGCTCTGAAAGTAACACTAAATAAATCAAAGTCAGTCTAATTTGCATAATTTACGCACGAGAAAAAAACCCGTATTATATGTGATGTATCCCATGGTACTAAACATTTATACAAAACTTTATTCAAATCAGAACTTTCATACAGAAGTTCTGTACAAAAAACTGATTTTTGCATCATCGGTACAAAATGGCCACTTTCAGCCATCTTGAATTTCGGACCACGCCTAAAAACACTCGATACCATCCCAGGGTCATAACAAAGGTACACAAGAAGTTTCGTAAAGATCGGTTCATAAATACGACCTCTAGCCCGAGCCATAGCCAATTGTTGACGTACGGACAGATGGACGGACGGACGACGGGCCATGACAATAGCTCAAATTTGACTTCGTCAAAGTTGAGCTATAAAAATCTCCCTGAAAATCATGTCATCTCCCTGAAAATTTTCTTCAATCTCCCTGAAAAGAATTTTGGAAGGTTAACATGTCTGTAGTACCTCTAGAAGGTACTGAATACAAAATTTTTAATTCTTCAGCAAAATGGCCAACTCCGGCTCCCATAGAGAGCCCAAATATTAACCCTGACTCTTGATTTGAACACAGTTAAATCTGACTTCCCTAGAGATGTTGTGTACTGAATATGAGAGCATTCTGACTGTTGGATCTGAAGAAGAGAAATTGTAAAGAAATTTCTTCGAATTGCACTAAGTTCAAATTTGGGCTACCATAGCGAGCCCAAATATTGACCTATGGATCCGATTTGAACAAACTTGAATCTGACCCCCCTAGAGATGTTGTATACCAAATGCGAAAGCATTCTGACAGGTGAATCTGAAGAAGAAGATTTTTGAAGAAATTCCCTCATATTGTACTAAGTTAAATTTCATGTTCCCATATGGAGCCCAAATATTAACCTTGGCACTCGAATTGAACAACCTGGAATCTGACCCCCCTAGAGATGTTGTATACCAAATATAAAAGCATTCCGACTGGTGGATCTGAGGAAGAAGATTTTTAAAGAAATTTTCTCATATTGCACTAAGTAAAAATTTGGGCTACCATACTGAGCCCAAATATATACCTAGGGATCTGATTTGAACAAACTTGAATCTGACCCCCATAGAGATGTTGCATACCAAATATCAAAGCATTTTGACTGATGGATCTGAAGATGAAGATTTTTTTTAAATTACCCTCCATATTGAACAAAGATAAAATTTGGGCTTAACCTAGGGACTTGGTTTGAACAATCTAGAATCTGACCCTCATAACAATGATGTATACCAAATATTAAAAGATTCTGACCGGTGGTTCTGAAGAAGAAGATTTTTAAAGAATATTCCCCATATTACCCTATGTTAAAACTTCGGGCTCCTGTAGAGAGCTCAAATATGAACCAATGAGCTTTATTTCAACAAACTTATATCTGACCCCCCTATGAATGCTGTATACCAAATATCAAAAGATTCTGATGATTGGTTCTGGAGAAAGGATTTTTTTAAATTTTTGCAAAAATGCTAACTCCGCATTTTTTTGATGCCCATTACAGAACACCCTAACATAACCGATGGCAATTTTTTTACCATTCAGTTCTACTGGTCATAAGGATACTTCATACCAAATACAAGCTCTCTGTTCCATGGGGTTTGGGAAATATGGGCGTTTGAAAATATTTATATTTTTAGCTCCCAGGGTTCCCATGGGGATGCAGGATTTTCTTTTTTTTGCATGGGTCAAGTACTTATGAGCCAATACTACCACAAACCAAATTTGGTTCACACCGGAGCATCGGTTCAGAAAATAGAAATTTTGGGCGGGGCCAAAAATCTTACCCCTCCTATTACAAAGCCAAATATTACTTCACGAACTTCGTTTGAACAAACTTGATTCTACACCTCATATGGAAGCTCCATAGCAAATATCAAGTCATTGTACACACTGGTTCTTGAGAAGATTTTTAAAATATTTTGGTGCATTTTCCCCCACTCCCCCCCTATGGGGCTGGGCATGCTGAGTTGAACAAAAATGAAATGCCCCTTTGGGACCATCACTCACACAAACTTTCACTTGAATTGGCCCAGTGGCTTTGGAGAAGACCAAAACATGGTGTTGACGGACGACGGACGGGAAGCGATGAGATTAGCTCAGCTCAACTTTGTCAAGATGAGCTAAAAATGATTGCACTAATTTTGGTACAAAATGGCTGCCGGCAGCCATCTTGAATTTCGGGCCGCACCCAAAAACACTCAGAGTGGGTCTGACTGAATACCAAAAATATTTGTTCTCATAGCACAGTGATAACAAAGGTACCCCAAAACACCTGTTCCTGTCACAAGGTGATAACAAATGTACCCCAATAAGTTTCGTGAAGATCAGTTCATAAATACGGCCTCTAGTCTGAGCCGTACAGAAGTTCTGTACAAAAAACTGATTGGACCAACATATTTATTCTCAGAGCACAGTGATAACAAAGGTACCCAAAAACACTTGTTCCTGTCACAAGGTGATAACAAATGTACCCCAAGAAGTTTCGTGAAGATCAGTTCAAAAATACGGCCTCTAGTCTGAGCCGTACAGAAGTTGTGTACAACAAACTGATTGGACCTAATTTCGGTACAAAATGGCCACTGGCAGCCAACTCAAATTTTGGACCGCACCCAGAAACACTCGTTCTCATCCCAAGGTGATTACAAAGGTATCCAAGAAGTTTCGTGAAGATCGGTTCATAAATACAGCCTCCAGCCCTCGCCGTATTGACATGTGCAGTTATAGTGTATAAGTAGTACTGAATAAAGCAAAGTTCATCTAATTTGCATACCCGTATTATATGTGATGTATTCCATGTTACTAAACATTCATACAAAAATTTATTCAAATCAGAGCTACCATACAGAAGTTCTGTACAAAAAACTGATTGTACTAATTTGGGTACAAAATGGCTGCTGGCAGCCATCTTGAATTTTGGATTGCACAGAAAAACACTCGTTCTCGTCCCACTGTAATAACAAAGGTACCCAAGAAGTTTTGTAAAGATCGGTTCATAAATACGGCCTGTAGCCTGGGCTGTATAGAAGTTGTGTACAAAAAACTGATTCGACCTAATTTCGGTACAAAATGGCCACAATACGAGCCGTATTGACATGTGCACTTACAGTGTGTATAAGTAGCACTGAATAAATCAAAGTTCATCTAATTTGCATAATTTTTGCACGAGAAAAAACCCTGTATTATAAGTGATGTATTCCATGTTACTAAACATTCATACAAAAATTTATTCAAATCAGAACTTTCATACAGAAGTACTGTACAAAAAAAACTGATTGCACTAACTAAAGTACTAAATGGCTGCTGGTGGCCATCTTGAATTTTGGACCGTACCCAAAACCACTCGTTCTCGTTCCATGGTGATAACCAAGGTACCCAAGAATTTCGTGAAGATCGGTTCATAAATACGGCCTCTAGCCCGAGCCATATTGGCATTCGCAGTTACAGTGCTGAAAGTAACATTAAATAGATCAAAGTTTGTCTAATTGGCATAATTTATGATCAAGAAAAAACCCGTATTATATGTGATGTATCCCATGGTACTAATCATTCACACCGAAAATTATTCAAATCAGCGCTTTCATATGGAAGTTCTGCGCAAAAATTTCAGACCAGACCCCAAAACACTCGTTCTCGTCCCGCGGTGATAACAAAGGTACTCAAGAAGTTTCGTGAAGATCGGCTCGTAAATACTGCCTTTAGCTCGAGCCATATTGGCATTTGCAGTTACAGTGCTGTAAGTAACACTAAATACATCAAAGTTAGTGTAATTTGCATAATTTATGCACAAGAAAAAAAACAAACTGTATTATATCTGATGTATTCCATGGTACTAAACATTCATACAAAAAAATATTCAAATCAGAGCTTTCATATGGAAGTTCTGGGCAAAAAATCTGATTGCACCTAATTTTGTACAAAATGGCTGCCAACGGCCGTCTTGAATTTCGGAGCGGACCCAAAAACACTTGCTCTCGTCTCACGGTGATAATAAAGGTACCCAAGAAGTTTCGTAAATATTGGTTTATAAATTCAGCCTCTATGCGATTGACGCACAGATGGAAAGTCAGACGGACAATGGGCCATGCCAATACCTCAAATTTGGCTTTGAAAAAGTTGAGCTAATATAATGAGTACAGCCGCTACTCTGTAGTACTGCATGAGGCAAGCTTCACAATACAATGAGAAATTAAATTGGTGAAAAACTAAATGAAAGTGTCAATGACACTGTAGCTCAACTTGTTAAGACATGTTCATGTATAGTATGTGACACAGCAATGACAAACATCTAGGTAATGACCTGGTAACAAAGGTACATGTAATGTATTGTAACGGTCTGTACATAAATACTGGCCGTAGCCTGTAACAAATGTATAGGTAAAGTATTGTAAAGGTGGTTGACAGTCAGATGCTAAACTAGAAAAGAAATCTTTGAGTCCCAGAGTGGGTCTGACTGAACCCCAAAATATTTGTTCTCATAGCACAGTGATACCAAAGGCACCCCCAAACACATTCGAAGAACAAAACACAGAAGTTGTGACAAAAAACTGATTGGACCTAATTTCGGTACAAAATGGCCACTGGCAGCCATCTTGAATTTTGGACCGCACCCAGAAACACTCATTCTCGTCCAAAGGTGATAACAAAGGTACCCAAGAAGTTTCGTGAAGATCGGTTGATAAATACAGCCTCTAGCACGAGCCGTATTGGCATTTGCACCTGCAGTGCTGAAAGGAACATTAAATACATCAAAGTTAGTCTAATTTGCATAATTTACGCCCGAGAAAAAAAACACTATTATATTTGATGTATCCCATGGTACTAAACATTCATACGAAAAATTATTCAAATAAGAGCTTTCATATGGAAGTTCTGCACAAAAATCTGATTGCACCTAATTTTGTACAAAATGGCTGCCAGCGGCCAACTTGAATTTCGGATCGGACCCAAAAACTCTCGTTCTCGACCCACGGTCATAACAAAGGTACTCAAGAAGTTTCGTAAAGATCAGTTCATAAATACGGCCCAAGCCGTATTGAATTCTTGATGGACGACTGTCCATGGCATAAGCTCAAATTTGGCTTTGCCAAAGTTGAGGTAATTTGTAAGTCCAGACCGAGAGCCCAAATTTTTCAGCCTAAATCTTAACGCAGGGACTTGGCTTGAACAAACTTGAATCTCCACCCCCCCCCCCCCCCCCAAGCATGCTGCATGCCAAGATTCTTATTGGCAGATCTGAAGAAGATTTTTGAAGAATATTCCTCATACTGCACTAATTTGAACATTTGGGCTCCCATAGGGAACCCAAATATGGACCGAGGGATTTGATTTCAACAAATATGTGAATCAATGTTCCAAAGATGTTATATGTAAAATATGAAAGCTTTTGGAGCAGTGGTTTGGAAGCAAACAATTCTTTATTTTTTTTTTTCCCATTGCCCACAGTGTTAAAAAATGCTGACTCAGCATTTTTTCAAAGTCCCAAAGAAGTACCTTATGACAAAACCGATGGCAGTTTTTTTTTTTACCATTCCTTTCTGGTGGTCCCAAAGAAGCCTCACACCAAATAAAAATTCTCAGTGCCGTGCAATTTTGGAGACATGGAAGTTTTCTTTTTTTCTATTTTATGCTCCTGAGGTTCCCATAGGGTTGCAGGAAAAAAATGTTTGGCATAAATCAAGTACTTATAACCCAATAATACCTCATATTAAATTTGGTTCAAATTGGCTTCTCGATTCAGAAAACAGAAAATTTGGGCGGGGCAAAAATTCTTGCCCCTCTCAGAACAAAGGTAAATATTGCCCGTCAAACTTCTCTAGAACAAACTTGAGTCTACACCTCAAATGGAAGCTGCATACCAAATATCAAGTCTCTGCTACGGCCGGTTCATGAGAAGATTTTTAAAAATTTTGTTCATTTTAGCCCCACCCCGCTCCACAAAATGAGCAGAAACCCAATTTGAAGAAAAACCCAAATACCCCTATATAACCGCTACTCAGGTGAATTTTCACTGAACTGCACCCAGTGGCTTGGGAGAAAATGACCCAAACACAACCACCTTCATGACGGACGACAGACAACAGTCGACGGACAAAAAGTGATCATAATAGCTCCACCCTGACTTTCAGTCAGCTGAGCTAATAAGGGATGTAATCTTATTGGGAGAATATGTAGTCTTCCACGCAGAGAGATAAACTCAAATTAACTGAAAAATGCGAGTTCGAAGAAAAAAAAAAGATTCCCAGGTGAACTCTACCCTCAAGGGGGGTAAACTTGCCCCTGATCGAGGGGCGAGTTGAGCGGATAAATTGTCTGGTGGTTTGATTTTGTGGCAAGTTGATCAGGAACCAAGAAACACAACACCACATTGAGATTCGAATTGCAACTTTGCAGGGTTCGATCAAGTTGTTCACGCATTTTCACGGAACTTAAAAAATCGGTATCAGCCTATTATTAGATTTTCAACACTGGTATCGGTTTATCACTGGTGGAAGATTCCTAAAATGAAGAACAGGTTGCATCAATTTCTCAAACTGTTGCTGGGTCAACCGAAATTTCGCCAATTTGAGTGATCAAGTACAAATCAATGGTGGAATGATGATAAGCATCAACCAATCATCAGCTGCACAGGTATTTGCATCTGCCTGATGTATAGCAGCTTTACCACTTCAGGCAGATGCAAACACCAATGCTAATGATTGGTTGGTGCTCAGCATCATTTTAAATCGCCGATCATCTTAAGATGTAACAGAAGTACAAAATCAGGACATTTGTCTCTGCCACAAATAGTAATTACGAATGTCATACTCTTCGGCAGCTTGCTAGCCCATGTCAAGATTAGGCTACACTTCCAACTAACAGGATATTTCCCATAGGATCAGGAATTTTGCTATGATACAACAGTTTAAATATCAGCATATTTGCAATACATATATATTTAGGTTACCTGAATCAAGTACAGGGGAACATAAATATAGGTTACCAAAGTTCAGACTGGGCGAACGATAAATGAGTTATGTAAAATTCTAAAAACAGTAGACCTGCGATGCCTAAATGTGGGATTTTTATTTGATATTTTCATTGTTTTCAAAATCGATTCGGAGTTGGATACCAAGAAAAACAGATTAATGGCGAAATCCACATGAGAACATTTCCTCTCCGAAAACAATTTACATTATATCACTTAATAATCTCATAGATATATATCAGACTTGTGAGTCAGACAAAAGTATGGGATTCTTATTTGATATTTTCCTCTCAGATGGTGTGTTGATCTCGACTATGCCGTAATTATTGCCGTTGTTCGGTGCTGGTTGTCTGTCAAAGATTTGCTGTTTCATGTGGCAAAACCAGTCGGTTTCATTGTACTCTTTTCCAACTCTTCGGTTTGTGCCTCAGGGTTGTAAATGGACATCCAGGTACTGAATCTCCAGATATCCTGTATGTTGTCCGAGATAACATATAATGGTTTAATGTAATGAAATCCAGGTGCAGAATATTGCCCATGACTGTGTGAAATTTCAAGGCTGTGTCAGTTACTGAATCCCTCTTCCATTTTCACGAATGTTAACACCTTTTTCACATGGGGTCGTCTCTGGTTCTGAAATTTATATAAAAAGCACTATGTCCAAATGACCAAATTTTGTACAAAATCTTTTAAAATCCCAGCTCTTGAAGTTAGAAGAATCTGCTACGGCATTAAATTGCCATAACCCAGATGATACGCTCTAGTAATGGTCACGGCAACGACATCGTGCAGTGATGAAAGCGTCGCTGGGGGAGAGCGCAAGAAGGGGTGGCCGCCTCTCATCCTGGGGGACTCCGGGTGGTATACCCCCAGAAATGTTTTTCAAATTTGGGCACGGAAAGATGTGATTTCCTTTATTTCCGACATCCAAAGATCCTTTTCCAGAGGACCGGCTGACAAGTCATTAAGTATGTGCCTGGATTGTTGGTTCTGATGCTTAATTATTTATTGGTGTTTAAGGTCACATACTTCTGCACAATGGCTAAACATGACCACAACATCGAGATCAAGTCATGGTCAGTCGATCGTTCATACCCTGTGTTGCCTATTTTAGAGGACTTGCACTCCAAGCATTAGAGACTGGGTCCTATTTTACCAGCACTGCTTCACTTTCCGGGATCCACGTGGGGGAGGTTCTGATGCTTCACGCTTGGTATGAGTTTATTAATTTTATAATCAACATTTTACAGAGTTCGTGCAGATCAAGAGAAATCAAGAATTCTACACACATTGTTAACTTGCCACTTTCCCATTTGGAATTATTCCGTCACTGAATCAGTCTCCGTTCAAATTTTGGGCAAAAAAAACAAGAAATTATAATTACCAGATGTCGACATTGCACTGTGCAGTTGGCGTGTTAAATAAAATAACAGACAAAAACCTATGACATTTATGCACATTTCCCATCAATCCAGTCAGTGACCCGACGCTTTTTGCTGGAAACACCTGAGTACTGATGGCGCCATCTGCAGCGTACAGTTCAACTCGCCATCGGATCTATATACACTACAGCTCATGTCTCATCGGATGAACTCACACAGGGAAAAGACGTCGTTATTTTTAAAAGAAAATGAATCAAACTTTACTATTTGTAGAAAAAATATTAAAATAGATTTTTGCAATGCATTGACTCGTAATCTCCGTAACTGGGTAATTTAATGCTTGCTGGAGTCGTTTCGTACCTAAAGTTGTTGATGAATAGTACACACAATTATAAATGATTCATACATAACTGGTTGGTGATTTGTACCCTTCCACACTTCAGCATACAGTACGTGGAGAGTGGACTGCAACCAAAACACCCACAGAGTGGAGTTATCTCCCAAGCTATAACTTTCAAATTGTGTGCATATCGACAAAAAACACAAGCAATGTTTCAGCCAATGGACCTCCGGGTTAAACCCGGAGATCCACTGGCTGAAACTTTGCTGGTGCTGGTTATGCTTTGCAACAAATTTGCAATTATTCCTCGGGTGGAACCTCCACTCTGCGGGTGATTTAGTGATAACCCACTCTCCACGTACTGTATGTTTGAACTGAGTCTTCTTATTCCAGGTGCCAGATTTGCCTGCATGGCTCCACCTCTTTTCCAAGACCTCGTTCGATCAAGATATTTTTTATGACAGGTATAAGTTAATGTCATACACATATTATGAGTGGTGGGGGCTAGCAGTCTTGTGTTAATGCATTCTGCAAATAACGCCTGTCATTTCATAAGCCTCCACCTGAGGTTTGCTCTCTTGAAGGTTTTGTGTGCCGCTGCCAAATCCTTGTCACAGTCATGACTCAGCTTAGACAATTTACAACTATTGCGCATCCCCAATTCACTCTTCTGCTTCGCACACCAAGCCATCACCAGATGGCCCCCAACATCACTTTGAACAAGAGGCAAGAGAAGAACACAAGAAGAAATGAACCACGATACTGTGAAAGCTATGCCTGACCCATGAGCGATCTTCATTCCAAATTTCAATGAGAGCCGCTAAACCCAAACCAGAGATATGAGGCGAACAAACAAAAAATGGCTGTTTTACCATGCAAACAGCAAAATTATTGTCTTCATTTTACAGCGAGGAAATTGTGAAGGCCAGAAACACCTGTTACTGAAGTCTTGTGACAATCGGACAATCCACATTCGTGATGTAGTACAAAGACATAATACCACGTGGGTGAGTTGCATATATTTTCTTTGCTTCCCTGCAGGGACATAACTCACTTGAAAACCTTCCCCACAAACACTCTCCATTCCCAATTTCACTGAAATCTGATAACCCAAATCTAATAGAACAAAGAAACAATCACTCATGTGGGGAGGTGATTTGTATATACTTTTTTTGTTTCACTGCAGTGACATGACTCATTTGGAAGCGTTTCCCGTAAACAATTTTGATATAAATTTTATTGAAATCTGATAACACAAACTTGAAATATGAGGCAAACAGACAGAAAATTGGCTATTTTATGAGGCAAACAGTAAATTTTCAAAGCGAAAAATAGGCCGATGAAATCGTCAGATGTGTACCCATACGCGCAATTAGTAGAAAGCTGTATGATGGAGGGCCACCACGGATGCCGACATTATGTACACCATACATGGTATGGGTACATATAGAAATGGATTGGAGGAGTGTCTAATTTGATGGATAAAGGGTTAATATCTCCGGATCAAATTATCAGATTTACATAAAAAACTAAAGAGCACGGCACATCAGTAACCTGAACATATATATGAAGTAACATGACAATCAGATTGATATTTTTTAAGTTATCTCATGCCAAAGGGATTGGAGGAATTTTCAATTTGAAGGATAAAGGGTTAATATCTCAGGATCAAATTATCAGATTTACACCAAAAACTATACAGCTTGGCACATCAGTAACCTGAACACAAATATAAAGTAACTTGACAATCCAAGCAATATTTTTCAAGTTATCGAATGCCAAAGGGATTGGAGGAAATTTCAATTTGAAGGTTAAAGGGTTAATATCTCAGGCTCAAACTATCAGATTTACACCAAAAACTATACAGCTCGGCTCATCAGTAACCTGAACACAAATATAAAGTAACTTGACAATTCAAGTAATATTTTTCAAGTTATCGAATGCCAAAGGGACTGGAGAAATTTCCAATTTGATGGATAAAGGGTTAATATCTCCGGATCAAAATTACAGATTTACACCAAAAACTATACAGCTCGGCACATCAGTAACCTAAACACAAATATAAAGTAACTTGACAATCCAAGCAATATTTTTCAAGTTATCGAATGCCAAAGGGATTGGAGGAATTTTCAATTTGAAGGATAACGGGTTAATATCTCAGGATCAAATTATCAGATTTACACCAAAAACTTTACAGCTTGGCACATCAGTAACCTGAACACAAATATAAAGTAACTTGACAATCCAAGCAATATTTTTCAAGTTATCGAATGACAAAGAAACGGATACAGATGCCGGATGGACAGACCGACGGACAGATGGACAAACAAAATGAAAGTGTCAATGACACTGTAGCTCAACTTGTCAAGACAAAGACATATACATGTATAGTATGTGACACAGCAATGACAAACATCTAGGTAATGACCTGATAACAAAGGTACATATAAAGTATTGTAATGGTCTGTACATAAATACTGACCGGTGCCTGTAACAAATGTATAGGTAATGTATTGTAAAGGTGGGTGACAGTCAGATGCTAAACTAGAAAAGAAATCTTTGAGTCCCAGAGTGGGTCTGACTGAACCCCAAAATATTTGTTCTCATAGCACAGTGATAACAAAGGCACCCCAAAACACACTCCTTCCTGTCCCAAGGTGAAAACAAAGGTACCCAAGAAGTTTCGTGAAGATCAGTTCACAAATATGAGCTGCGTAGAAGTTGTGACAAAAAACTGATTGGACCTAATTTCGGTAGAAAATGGCCACTGGCAGCAATCTAGAATTTTGGACTGCACCCAGGAACACTCGTTCTCGTCCCAAGGTGATAACAAAGCTACCCAAGAAGTTTTGTGAAGATCGGTTCATAAATACAGCCTCTAGCCCGAGCCGTATTGACATGTGCACTTACAGTGTATAAGTAGCACTGAATAAATCAAAGTACATCTAATTTGCATAATTTCTGCATGAGAAAAAAACCCATACTATATGTGATGTATTCCATGTTACTAAACATTCATACAAAAATTTATTCAAATCAGAACTTTCATACAGAAGTTCTGTACAAAAGACTGATTGAACTAATTTTGGTACAAAATGGCTGCTGGTGGCCATCTTGAATTTCGGACCACACCCAAAAACACTCATTCTCATCCCACGGTGATAACAAAGGTACCCAAGAAGTTTCATAAAGATTGGTTCATAAATACAGCCTCTAGCCTGAGCCGTATAGAAGTTGTGTACAAAAATCGGATTGGACCTTATTTCGGTACAAAATGGCCACTGGCAGCCATCTTGAATTTTGGACCACACCCCAAAACACTCGTTCTCGTCCCACGGTGATAACAAAGGTACCCAAGGAGTTTCGTAAAGATCGGTTCATAAATACGGCCTCTAGCCCGAGCCGTATTGGCATTTGCACTTACAGTGCTGAAAGTAACACCAAAAAACATCAAAGTTAGTCTAATTTGAATAATTTACGCACGAGAAAAAAACCCATATTATATGTGATGTATCCCATGGTACTAAACATTCATACAAAAAATTATTCAAGTCATAGCTTTCATATGGAAGTTCTGTACAAAAAACAGATTTCTGCATCGTCGGTACAAAATGGCGGCTGGCAGCCATCTTAAATTTCGGACCGCACCCAAAAACACTCATTCTCGTCCCACGGTCATAACAAAGGTACCCAAGAAGTTTCGTAAAGATCGGTTCATAAATACGGCCTCTAGCCCGAGCCGTATCCAATTGTTGACGGACAGATGGGCCATGGCATAAGCTCAAATTTGGCTTCGCCAAAGTTGAGCTAAAAATAAATAATGTATCTCATGGTTCTAAACATTCAAACGAAAAATTATTCAAATCAGAGCTTTCATATGGAAGTTCTGTACAAAAAAAAAATTTCTGCATTGTCGGTACAAAATGGCTGCTGGCAGCCATCTTGAATTTCGGACTGCACCCAAAAACACTCTTTCTCATCCCACGGTCATAACAAAGGTACCCAAGAAGTTTCGTAAAGATTGGTTCATAAATACGGCCTCTAGCCCGAGCCATAGCAGCTTGGCACTTACAGCTCTGAAAGTAACACTAAATAAATCAAAGTCAGTCTAATTTGCATAATTTACGCACGAGAAAAAAACCCGTATTATATGTGATGTATCCCATGGTACTAAACATTTATACAAAACTTTATTCAAATCAGAACTTTCATACAGAAGTTCTGTACAAAAAACTGATTTTTGCATCATCGGTACAAAATGGCCGCTGGCAGCCATCTTGAATTTCGGACCACACCTAAAAACACTCGTTCCCGTCCCAGGGTCATAACAAAGGTACACAAGAAGTTTCGTAAAGATCGGTTCATAAATATGACCTCTAGCCCAAGCCATAGCCAATTGATGACGTACGGACAGACGGAAATACGGACAGATGGACGGACGACAGGCCATGACAATAGCTCAAATTTGACTTCGTCAAAGTTGAGCTAAAAAACTATACAGCTCGGCACATCAGTAACCTGAATACAAATATAAAGTAACTTGACAATCCAAGGAATATTTTTCAAGTTATCGAATGCCAAAGGGATTGGAGGAATTTTCAATTTGAAGGATAAAGGGTTAATATCTCAGGATCAAATTATCAGATGTACACCAAAAACTATACAGCTCGGCACATCAGTAACCTGAACACAAATATAAAGTAACTTGACAAGCCAAGCAATATTTTTCAAGTTATCGAATGACAAAGAAATGGATAAGGATGACGGATGGACAGACCGACGGACAGACAGACAGACATACATACCGACAAACAAAAAAAACTATACAGCTCAGCACATCAGTAACCTGAACACAAATATAAAGTAACTTGACAATCCAAGCAATATTTTTCAAGTTATCGAATGCCAAAGGGATTGGAGAAATTTTCAATTTGAAGGATAAAGGGTTAATATCTCTGGATCAAATTATCAGATGTACACCAAAAACTATACAGCTCGGCACATCAGTAACCTGAACACAAATATAATGTAACTTGACAAGCCAAGCAATATTTTTCAAGTTATCGAATGACAAAGAAATGGATACGGATGATGGATGGACAGACCGACGGATGGACAGATAGACAGACAGACCGACAAACAAAAAAAACTATACAGCTCAGCACATCAGTAACATAAACACAAATATAAAGTAACTTGACAATCCAAGCAATATTTTTCAAGTTATCGAATGCCAAAGGGATTGGAGGAATTTTCAATTTGAAGAATCAAGGGTTAATATCGCGGGATCAAATCATCAGATTTACACCAAAAACTATACAGCTCAGAAAATTAGTAACCTGAACACAAATCTCAGGATCAAATTATCAGATTTACACCAAAAACTATACAGCTCGGCATATCAGTAACCTGAACAGAAATATAAAGTAACTTGACAATCCAAGCAATATTTTTCAAGTTATCGAATGACAAAGAAATGGATACGGACGCCGGACAGACAGACAGATGGACGGACAAAGGATAGACGATTGATGGATGGCCACCCCGGATGACGGCATTATGTGTACCATACATAGTATGGGTACACATAAATATTTTTCAAGTTATCAAATGCCAAAGGGATTGGAGGAATTTCAATTTGAAGGATAAAGGGTTAATCTCTCAGGATCAAATTATCAGATTTACACCAAAAATTATACAGCTCGGCACATCAGTAACCTGAACACAAATATAAAGTAACTTGACAATCCAAGCAATATTTTTCAAGTTATCGAATGACAAAGAAATGGATACGGACGCCGGACGGACAAAGGATGGACGAACGACGGATGGCCACCCCGGATGATGGCATTATGTGTACCATACATAGTATGGATACACATAAAAAGAGGGATAAGGCCTAAAAAATAAACATAAACAATCTGTTTCTCAGGCCCTCCCGCATGGTCCTTTTGGCTGCCGCATGCTCTCTTTTTATGACCAATGTAAACTTAAAAAAATAATTAAATGGTTTACGTCTGATATTTTACCCAAGTTAAAAAAATTGATAAATTTGTACCTTGAGTGTAAGAAGGCTTTGCTATGCTTTAGCATTGCAAAGCCTTCTTGCTCTCAAGGGACGAAATACACCATCATCCATGCTGTTCCGTAGAATATGAGGCCTAAAACATAAACCAAGAACATGAACTTTGATGGCCAAGAAATAATTACAGAAAAAACAAAAAAAATAAAAAATCGCTCGCCCGCATGCAATTTTACAAATAATGGCCTGAGAAACAGAAGATCTACTTTGTGTGGCCTAAGTCTAAAAAGTGACAAGTAAGAATTATTATTAGAGACTAATTTGAAAGCCTTTCACAGAAACAATTTCATTCCAAATTTTATTGAGATCCAATAACCCAAACCTCAGATATGAGGCGGACAGACAAAAGTAGCCTATTTTTATATATTCAAAGGGCCATAACTCACAGAAAAAAATATCCCAACAGCTTATGCTGCTTAAAGATCTCATGATGATGAACATCAGTATCAAATTTCATCAAAATATGAGCAGCAATGTTGAAGTTATAACGTGAACAGACATCTGAGTCCAGATGGACAGACAAATGGACGGAAGGATGAACAGACAAAGTTATTACTATATGCTCCCCCACCCCTTTTATAAAAGGGGGAGAGGGGTATAATTACAAAGAGTTATGGTCGAAATTTAAGATGACATAATTAGTGTGAACAATTTTTATTTACGTATGTTAGATGTGTACAATATATAAAATAAAAGTTACAAAAGAAAACAAGAGGCCCCAGGGGGCCTGAGGGCACTCACCTGACATGGTAGCCTAAATATCAACCCAGAGAATTGATTTCCACAAGTTGCATCTGCTCCTCCTAATAAAAGCTGAAACCAAATATCCAAATATTCTGACCAGTGGATCTAAAAAAATTTTTTTAAAGAATATTCCTCATATTGAACAAAGTCATAATTCAGGCTCCCACAGGGAGCCCATATATGAACCCAGGGACTTGGCTTTAACAAACCTGAAACTCACACCCCTAAGGATTCTGCACACCAATTATCAAAACATTCCGACTGCTGGATCTGAAGAAGATTTTTAAAGAAAATTCCTCATTTTGAACCAAGTTACAATTCGAGCTCCCACAATCAGCCCAAATATGGACCTAGGGACATGGCTTGAACAAACTTGAATCTTACCCCCCTAAGGATGCTGCATAAAAGATATCAAAAGCATTCATCTGCTGGATCTGAAGATTTTTAAAGAAAATTCCTCATTTTGAACTAAGTTGTCATTCAGGCTCCCATAGTGAGCCCAAATATGAACCAAGGGACTTGGCTTGAACAAACTTGAATCTCAGCCCCCTAAGGTTGCTCCATGCCAAATATCAAAACATTCCAACTGCTGAATCTGAAGAAGAAGATTTTTAAAGAAAAATTCCTCATATTGACTACGTTATAATTTGGGCTCCCACAGGGAGCCCAAATATGGACCCATGGACTTGGCTTTAACACACTTGAATCCCCCTCTCCCCCCCCCCCCCCTCCCCCCCAAGGATGCTACTCACCACATATCAAATCATTCCGACTGCTGGATCTGAAGAAGAAGATTTTTTAAGAAAATTCCTCATTTCGAACAAAGTTACAATTCAAGCTCCCACAGTGAGCCCAAATATGGACCTAGGGACATGTCTTGAACAAACTTGCATCTCACCCCCCTAAGGATGCTGCATACCAAATATCACAAGATTCTGCCTGCTGGATCTGGAGAAGATTTTCAAAGAAATTTGCCTGAAATGCACTAAGTTCAAATTTGGGCTCCTATACTGAGCGCAAATATAAACCCAGGGTCCGATTTGAACAAACTTGAATCAGATCCACCCCACAAAGTTGCATACCAAATATCACAAGATTCTGCCTGCTGGATCTGGAGAAGATTTTTGAAGAAATTTGCCTGAAATGGACTAAGTTTGAATTTGGGCTTCTATAGTGAGCCCAAATATGAATCCAGGTGGCCGATTTGAACAAATTGGAATCAGATCCACCCCACAATGTTGCATACCAAATATCAAAAGATTCTGCCTGCAGGATCTGGAGAAGATATTTGAAGAAATTTGCCTGAAATGGACTAAGTTCGAATTCGAGCTTCTATAGTGAGCCCAAATATGAATCTAGGGAGCCGATTTGAACAAAATAGAATCAGATTCACCCCACAATGTTGCATACCAAATATCAAAAGATTCTGCCTGCTGGATCTTGAGAAGAAGATTTTTTAAGAAATTTGCCTGAAAATCACTAAGTTCAAATTTGGGCTCTTATACTGAGCCCAAATATAAACCCAGGGAGCCGATTTGAACAAACTTGAATCAGATCCACCCCACAATGTTGCATACCCAATATCAAAAGATTCTGCCTGCTGGATCTTGAGAAGAAGATTTTCAAAGAAATTTGCCTGAAATGCACTAAGTTCAAATTTGGGCTCCTATACTGAGCCCAAATATAAACCCAAGGGGCCAATTTGAACAAACTTGAGTCGAATCCACCCCACAATGTTGCATACCAAATTTCAAAAGATTCTGCCTGCTGGATGTGGAGAAGAAGATTTTCAAAGAAATTTGCCTGAAATGCAGTATGTTTGTTTGTTTGTTGGTGGTTAACGTCACATATTTATGCACCATGGCTAATCGTGACACAACATGGAGATGAAGTCAAGTTTAGTCAATCGTTGATCAACATGTTGCCCATTTTAGAGGACTTTCACCCCAAGCATTGGTGACTGGGTCCTATTTTACTAGTAAAGCGGAACTGGTTTACCACAGTAAACAAGTGCTGCTTACTTCCCGGGGTTCCCACGGGGACTGAAATGCAGTAAGTTCAAATTTGGGCTCCTATACTGAGCCCAAATATAAACCCAGGGGGCCGATTTGAACAAACTTGAATCAGATCCACCCTACAATGTTGCATACCAAATATCAAAAGATTCTGCCTGCTGGATCTGGAGAAGAAGATTTTTTAATGTTTTTCCCATTGCCTGCAGTGTTAAAAAGTGCTGACTCAGCACTTTTTCAAAGTCCCGAAACTGTGCCCTATGATAAAACCGATGGCAATTTTTTTTTTACCAATCCTTTCTGTTGATCCTAAGGAAGCTGCACACCAAATAAAAATTCTCGGTGCTGTGCAGTTTTGGAGATATGGGCGTTTTAAATTTTTTCTATTTTTAGCTCCTGCGGTTCCCACAGGGCTGCAGAAAATTTTTTTTTTGCATAAATCAAGTACTCATGACCCAATAAGCCATCACATAAAATTTGGTTGAAATCGGCTTCTCGGTTCAGAAAATAGAAATTAGGGGTGGGGCCAAAATTTTTGCCCCTCCCATAACAACGCCAAATATTATCCCTCAAACTTCTCTTGAACAAATCTGAGTCTACACCTCAAAAGGAAGGTGCATACCATATATCAAGTCTCTGCTACTGCTGGTTCATGAGAAGAAGATTTACAAAGATTTTGGTGCCCCTTAGGGGTGTGGCACCACCCAGGAGGAGGGGCAACTTCATTTGAACAAATCTGAATTGGCATTAGGTAATAAACATTTAGCCAACATTTGAATAAAATTGGGCTAGTGGTTTAGGAGGAGATGTCGATAATGTAAAGTTAACGCCGGACGGACGACGGACGGGGATCACGATCAGTAAAGCTCCCGCTGAGCTTCGCTCAGGTGAGCTAAAAATACAATATAACAAATCAAGGTACAGCTGTATACAATATAACAAGTATAATGGATGGCCAAATTACTGAGAAAATCATGGATTCAACAGAAAGCTTATAGCTCATGCAAGTCATCTCACTGATGCCTGTATAATTATAAGTAAGCTCATGCAATTTTAGCATGGTGTAGAGTTTGAAACATAAAAAGCTAGCTGTTGGGGGATTTTTTTTAATTTAACGTCATTTTCAGTTTTCACACCCCTCCCATTCTGTGAGAATTCCTGTAGCAAAAACAGAAACTAATACCCAGAAAATATTTCACATACTCCTAGAGGAATAGTTGAAGTACTTTGTACAAAATTAGTCCGTTTTTTTAGGTTTCCGTGCAATAAACTGAGTATGATTTGACAAAGAGTTTTCAAATTTGGTTCACAGTATAAACATATTAGAATACAAGTTGGGATTGAATTTCAGAGCCTCCCACCCATTTTGGCCAGCATTACGGGTTGTAGTAATTTTTCTATCCAAAAGTATTTCATACCCAGAATATTGAGTAACTGCATGCCCATTTTGGTATGTAATTTTGTACCCAAATACTATGTCATACTCCCCAAAATCTTATTGATGCTATTCATTTTATAGCTAAAATTTCACATTGGTAGTATTTAATTATTGGGGTTTAATGACACTTCAACAGCCAGGATCACATCGTGTTGGAAAATTTATTTATTATTTATTTAATGGTGTTTAAGGTCACATATTTTTGCACAATGGCAAATCAACTCAAGACCAGGGATGAGCGTTGAGCGTTAATAAGCCATGTTGCCCATTTTAGAGAAGGTCTGCACCTCCTGAGCATTGGTGATTGGGTCCTATTTTACCAGTAAAACAGAGCCTGTTTACCGCAGTAAACAGGCACTGCTTCACATCCCGGGGGGAGGGGGGGGGGGGGGGGTCCCGTGGGGGAATGGAAAAGTACCACAAGTGGTGGAAGACCAAAATGACTTCTACTGTGATCCCATTATAATTACATACAATTTCCAACAAAAAATGGCTGCCAGTTTGCCATCTTGAATTTTTTTTCCAAAAAGAAATTGACGTGCAACTTTTTACATAATATCTGATCAATGCTGAGAATTTGAAACAAAAGCGATAAAGCGTCTCTGAGATACAGGTGGTAATAGAACACACCAACATGACTGAAAAACGCTCAAGTTAATCTAATTTGCATAATTTATGCATAATGCTCAAGTTCATCTAATTTGCATAATTTATGCATGAGAAAAAATCTGTATGTGTTATTTATCTTATGCTGCTACACTTCCATACCAGAAATTATTGACACTTGAAAGGTCGTTTAGAAGTTGTAGGCAGAAAAGTAATAACATACAATTTCCAAGAAAAATGGCTGGTAATCGACCATCTTGAATTGTTTTTTTTAAAAAAAAATTGACGTGCATCATCTTTCTGTAATGTTTGAATAATGCTGAAAATTTGAATTGCCAATATTCAACCATCGTGGAGAGACAGGTGGTAAAGGGCACACCAGCATAATATATACAACGTATACAAATAGCTGACCAAGAGCATAAGTTTGTCGAATTTGCATAATTTATGCAAGAGAAAAAAAAGCTATATGATATGTTGTTTATGTTATGTCTGATCAATGCTGAGAATTAAAACAAAAGCATTGAAGCATCTCTGAGATACAGGTGATAACGACAAACAGGACACACCAACAAAATAGATACAAATATGACTGAAAAAGCTTAAGTGCATCTAATTTGCATAATTTATGCACGTGAAAAAAACCTATATATGTTATTTCTCTTATGTTGTTACACATCCATAGCAAAACATTACTGAAATCATAACAGTTAAATTTGTTTACCCAAGGTTGTGGTATTTACATGTGCATTACTCAGTAATGACCCAACCTCTAATGACAAACATTGGTGCAAATTGTAGCATTTTGAATAAGGTTTTAGAAAATCATAACATTCAGAATTCTATACAGTAAAACCTGTCTTGAGAAACCACCTGTCTTTAGAGACCAATGAGGCCATGCACTGATTGGTTTCACACTACAATGGACCTGTCATGGGAGACCACCTGTCATGAGAGACCACCTGTTTTGAGAGACCGCAAACCTGTGGCACAAACTCAGTTTTTCACCTGTTTTAAGAGACAGGAAAATCAATTTTTGCAATTTCAGAGTATTAAAATCAATTAAGATCAATGCAATGTGTACAGAAATCAATAGTTCAAAAATGTAACCAGGGCATCTACCCAACAGTGTAAAATTGTTAGGACAACTATCCCCTCAAACCATAATATCTAAAATCATACACAAGTATGCCAAATTACATTGTTATTCAGTTGTATACCACTTGAAGTCTGAGAAACTTTTACAAAGATCACTTTGAAAATATAAAGATTATTGTTAAAAAAATTAGTTTATGTCTGTTAATTGCTCAAGTGTGACAAAATCAAAAAGTATTAAGCAAACTAAAACACCCTGGTAAGCTTATTTTTACTTAAAGTGTGACTATTAAAACAAAACCTGACAAGAGACAAAAAACAGACTTTTAAAGGAATAATTGATAGAAATAACATATTTGAAAATATTGATAGAAAGAGAACACTTTGTTTGTATAAAGTAAGAAATTACTATTTTAGATGGACCAGTCCCTTCACTTCATAATCTCAAAAAGTTGTTCAATTTTTGTCCTTTTAATTGCAAACAATGTCTCTCTACTTGTATTAAAACTGAATTAAAATAAAACAATAATTCAAAAAAAGTGGAAAAATCGATTCTCCATTTCTGCAACAAATATTCTCTGGGTGGTCATTCACTGACAAGCGTAAACTGCAAACCTTTAATGGGAGACCAGCTGTCTTGAGAGACAGGTTCTACTGTAATGGTGAAACAGGGCCAACAAGCAGCTCATTCTTCCCAATCTCTGATTAGCACACTTACCCTCTCTGTTATCCCACACAATAAGCACATATCCATTTTCCCATCCCACTTCCCCATTATACTCTCATTGAATCTTACTCTGTTGGCCTGGTATTTCGGACATTCTAATAGAAAGTGTTCCAGGGTCCCCACCACTCCTAAATTACATATTTGGCACTCCCTTCACCATCCTTCCCAATGTTCCCTCTAAGTTCCAACGAGAGTGACCAGATCAAACATAACCTTAAATGCAACACCATATCTAGAGATCACTTTGATGCTGGTTAAACTTCAGAATATCTCCAGGTAAATTAATGTTAGGGAGTTTTTATCCTAATATTGAAGTTTAGCATTCAATTCCCAAAACAGATAAACTCAAAGCACCATGTACGAATCTAGAATTAAATATGGTAGGTGACTGATGAAAACATTATACCCCAAAAGAAACAGCATCTTGGCTAAAACGATGAAAGTTATCAAAACGAAAAAGACAAGCCTTTTAGATTGTTTAAATAGCAACTGCAAACTTAATTAAACAAGAGGCCCCGGGGGCCTGAGGTTGCTCACCTGACATGGTAGTCTAAATATCAAACCAGGGACTTGACTTGAATAAGCTGTATACACCCCTCCTAAGAAAAGCAGAAACCAACTAGATGAAGCGATTGTGCCCACACAATACACAGGATTTTCCTTCTATTTTCAGTTCCTGCACTTGAGATAAATGCATAAAAAACAGATTTTTTCCCCAAACAAAATATTTTCAGCCTAAAATTGTTTTTTCTTCTTAAAGCGCATAAAAAACCAAAAAACTAATTTCCGGATTTTGGTCCAAAATTTTCTAAGTCCCACCCGGACCCCAAATTGTCAGTGTAAAAAAAAAGAAGAATTTTGTCTTAAAATTGACCGAAACGCATAAAACTGAATTTTGGTCCAAAATTTTCTAAGTCCCACCCGGACTCCCAAATTTTCAGTGTGGAAATTTTTTTTTTTTGTCTTAAAATTGACCGCAAAGCATAAAAAACCAAAAAAAAATTCCGGATTTTGGTCCAAAATTTTCTATGTCCCACCAGGACCCCAAATTTTCAGCGTAAAAAAAAAATAAATTTTTGTCTTAAAATTGACCGAAACGCATAAAAAAACAACAAAAAATTCCAGATTTTGGTCCAAAATTTCTACGTCTGGAACGGGGCCCCAAATTTTCAGCCGAAATATCAACCCAGGGACTTGGCTTGAACAAACTTGAATCTCACCCCCCTAAGGATGCTGCATACCAAATATCAAAACATTCTTATTGGCAGATCTGAAGAAGAAGATTTTTAAAGAATATTCCTCATACTGCACTAATTTAAACATTTGGGCTCCCATAGAGAGCCCAAATATGGACCCAGGGAATTGATTTCAATAAACATGTGAAACAATCTTCCAAAGATGTTATATGTGAAATTTGAAAGCTTTTGGAGCAGTGGTTTGGGAGAAAAGTAGTCTTATATGTTTTTCCCATTACCCACAGTGTTAAAAAATGCTGACTCAGCACTTTTTCAGTCCCCAAAAATATATATATTTATTATATATTTATATATTTATTGGTGGTTAAGGTCACATACTTATGCACAATGGCTAATCGTGACAGTTTTACAGGTGGAGGAAGCCGGAGTACCCGGAGAGAACCACCGATCAACGACGAGCAGCTGTCAGCTCTCCAACATCGTAACTCTGAACTCTGCACCGCAGCACAGGCAGGGTTAGATTGGTTGAAGACATGCGCACCATCGACGTGCAGTACGCCTCAGTACACAGCGTCATCGTGCCCCCATGTAGGCAATCGGGGTGAAGTGTCTTGCCCAAGGACACAACGCGGTTGCCGCAGGTGAGATTCGAACCGAGGACCTCTCGGCTTGGAGCCTGCACCTCTACCAACTGAGCCACCGCGCCCCCCCAGTCCCCAAAAAGTACCCCATGATAAAACCGATAGCAAATTTTTTGACCATTCCATTCTGTTGGTCCTGAGGAAGCTTCACACCAAATAAGAATTCTCTTAGTAGTTTTGGATGTTTTAATTTTTTTCTATTTTTAGCTCCTGCGGTTCCCCTGGGGTGACAGGAAAAAAAAATTGGGGTATAAATTAAGTACCTCTTACCCAATAAGCCCTCATATCAAATTTTGTTCAAATCTGCCTCTTGGTTTGGAAAATAGAAATTTTGGGAGTGGTAAAAATTCTTGCCCCTCCAATATCGAAGGCAAAATAATGCCTGACAAACTTCTCTTGAACAAACTTGATTCTAAACCTCAACAGGACTCTGTATACCACATATCAAGTCTCTGCTACTGGTGGTTCATTAGAAGATTTTCAAAAAAATTTGGCCATTTTTCCCCCCACACCTCTGCTCAATATGAGCCAAAACCTAATTTGCATAAAAATCAAAATGCCCCTATATAACCACTACTTACGTGAAATTTAATTAAAATGTGGCCAGTGGTTTAGGAGAAAGAGGCTCAAAGGAAAAAAAGTAATTTCTTCTGAACAAACTTGAATCTGAACCCACTAAGTCTCCTACATATAATCAAATATTAGAACAGAAAATATTTCAAGAGCATTCCTCATATACCCAGGAATCTGGTATGAACAAATCTGAATCTCCCCCTCATGCCCCTCCCCCCCCCCCCCCCCCAACCAAAGAACTGAAAAAAAGACTCAATATCAAATATCAAAAGATTCTGACTGGTAGATTTCCTGTAGATTTTTAGATAATATTCCTCATATTGCACTTAAATGCTGAAGATTGATATCCCATATGGAACCAACCCAAATATTGTCCCAATGACTTGATTTGAACAAACTTGTATCTGACCCACCTGAGGATGCTCTATACTAATCATCAAAAGATTCTAACACATAGATCCGAAGTAGATTTAAAAAAAAAAAATTGTGATATTGTTCTGAGCTAAAATTTGGGTTCCCACAGAGTGCCGAAATAAGAACCCAGGGACCTGTGTCATACAAACCTGAATCTGACCCCTCCAATGATGTTGTATACCAAGCATCAAAAGATTCTGATAAGTAATTCTGGAGAATAGGATTTTTAAATTTTAATAAAAAATGTGTGGTGACAACAGAATTATGCTCCCTTTGTTGTTCCATGGGCATGACAACTTTAATTGAACTAACTTGAATTGACGTACGAACAAGGAATATGCATATTAAATTTGGTTCAATTCGGCCCATTGTACAGTTCATGCCAGACAGACAACAGATGGCAAACGGACAGAAAGGGATCAATTTATTGCAATTAACCAACCTCTTCCAGACTTTTAGTCAGGTGAGCTAAAAAACGATTTTTTCTCAAAATATCACTGACAAGTACACTGCAATTAATACTGCCTAACTATTAGTATTTTGGGTTTGAAATTACCTTTCTATGGCATACAAATACAAAATGGTTTTTGGTATTAAATTACTCTGTTCCTAAAATTATGGTCTTTGTTTGTACAAAACTGGGCCCTTTATTGGCAATTTATCCAATAAGTTCAGTATGGACTGTTTGTTGGTTTCCATGCAATAACTTTAGTATGATTTGTCCCCAAGTTTTCAATCTTGGTTTGTAAAATCTACATATGGGAATACAGGATAGTATTGAATCTCGGCTCCACCTGCCCATTTTTGAACGATTGACAGACCTTTGTTTGTACAAAACTGGGCCATTTGTCGGTTCATATAATTTGATCTCGAGTTTTCAAATATGGTTCATCGAATAAACATATGTGCAAGCACATTGGTTTTTCAGCTCTGTCTGCAAATCCCCATTCAAAGTTATGGGCCTTTGGAGCAGTTTTCAAAGTTGGCTTGCAGTTTCAACTTATGTGGAGACCGGGTATATTATGCAATGCTTGGCATAGCTCTTGCTTTTTTTCACACTGGCTTCAATAAGTTTTCAGGGTTTTTTTTATACATCATTTTTACATTTTATAATTAAATATTTCATTTTTTTTTAATTTCTTAATTCATACTATGCAAAAGTAAATTAAATTTTAATCGATTAATAACTCTCTGTGGCCATTTTTGTTATTATTTTTGTTGGCTTTTTTTCTTCAAAATCTCCCATTTGGCTTTGTACCAATGAAAAAGACTAATGTTATCACAACCTTTTTTGACATTTTTCACTGGAGATGATTTTTTAAGAAACTCTCCAAACGGTTTGCACAGAAAAATATTCTTTTTGTCAAAAATACTTGATTCTGTAAAGAAATGCAACAATTTCTGCAACAAAATGCTGATGATGCCATTTTATCCAGACAAAAAAAAACAACTGAAGTATTTGAAAGTTCTTGTCCATTTTTGACAAAGCGTGAGAACTGACCAGAAAGGGCATATGTTTCTCCCTCCATGCTTTATACCTTTGGTAGGTTAGTGGCACTGTGCATGTGAAAATCAGCCAAAAGTGACTCCAAATTTACGAGAAGTTTATGCTAAACTTCAATATTAGGATACAAACTGACCAACATTAATTTACATGTACTGACATCACACAATTCTGGAACCATTTTGACTCCATTCAGGTCAATACATTTTGGTGCCTCTATGCCAAGTGATAATGAATGCCTACATTACCACTGCTCACATGTCATGGTCCTGCAAATGTCTCGCTTCCAAATAAATATACACTCGCACACTTCAATTCAAATATTGAATATCAAATACGGGTGATTGCACACGATTTGTGTTCAAGACTTCATTGTATTAATTTCGTTGAAATAGTTCTTCATCTTTTTGCATTCTGAGATCTCAGAAGTTGGAATTAATACTGAATACATGATGACTTATAATACATTCATATTGTTTCTCTCCTCTTAATTTTGAAATTCTGAATCGGTGTTTGATGCAGAAAACTTTCACATATATATTCCACTGAATTAGTTTTAGCAGCATGGGCAAAGCAATGTCTATTGAGAAAAGACTTCATGAAAATTATTTGCCACAAATATCACTTACAGATCATTTCTCTCCAGTATGGCCTCTAATGCATTGAGGGAGTTATGTTTTTGTATAGCATTCATTATATATATTACATTCAAACAGTTTCTCACCTGTACAAGTTAGGAGATGTGTATTGATTTCTTTTTTAATCAGTGTGTTTTTATTACAGATATTAAATTTGAATAGATTCTTATCTGAATGAAGTTTAAAATGTAGCTTCATATTTTATTTTTAAATGAATGTTTCATCATGTAATACATGTTTTATCATCACCATGAATTCTGAAATGTTAGGAGAGGTTTGAAGTAAGGGCTTTAAAATTTATCTCAATTAGTGCGAATCAGTTTTGATTCTCACAAGCTGCTTCCACAAAAATCAATTTTCAGTTCTTAGCCCTTTACCTAACATAGTGGCCAAAACAGTCAGAAAATTAAACAGAATAAGTCTTCTACAGTCTAAAATATCTCGGGAGTTTCTCATTAAAACCATACAAATATGGAAATCATTAGAACCAGCTCGTTGAGCTGGTTCTAATGATATCCATAGTTGTATGATTTCATTGAAAAAATTAAAAAAAATTTTTCAAAAACTGTGAAATTTAATTTAGTTTTTACAAATACTATGTTAGGTAAAGGGTAAATAATTTAGATATCAAGATAACTATTATAACCTTTCAAGTTCAACCAGTATGTATTCCATAGGATACGGGAGAGTGAAGATCAAACATTAATTTTTAAGACAAATTATGATGCTCCCACAAATTCTACCTTATACTTTAATTTTCACACAAGTTAGGCAGACAAACCTTGGACCTTATATTTGAAATTTCACAAACATTTACTAACATACAGTAATTTTGTGACAATTGAACAAAATCAAATTCCTGGCAATATGCAGACCTTGTAGATGTATAAATATTCTGTTTCATTTTAATTATTTGACTATTTAATTTTATGATAAAATATGATCGAATTGTCAGAAATCTGATATTTGTGACCATTTTCCGTTCTTTTTAGTTCAATTTCTATGTCGAGTTGAGCAATTGCTTGTTCCTGTGAGCTTATACCCTGAATGTTGCATGCTCCCATACACCATATGTTAGGTGCACCTTTTGCCATAGCTATTTGTCCAAGGCATTATTCGGGATAAAGGGACAGGTATAAATAGCCTGTAAAAAAAGGCCCCATGGGGCATGAGGCACTCACCTGACAATAGTTTGTTAAAGGATTTAATTAACATCTATTGAATGTTAACACTATAGAGGAACTTGAAAAACTGTGAGCACTGCTCACAAAATGATACCACCCACTCCCACCAAGAAACATTTTACAACAGCAAGTGTGTTTAATGTAGACAGCACAAACACTGACACCACCCCCTACCCCTTGAATAGACAAAGCCCATTTTTCAATATGAGAAACTGTAAAAATTAAAATATCTGAAAACAAAATAAAAGGTACACATCTGCACTGTATGTAAAAGAATGTTTGAAGGTTTCATTGAAATCCGTTCACTAGTTTCAAAGGGGTCGCAGATAGTAGATGTCAACCCCCCCCCCCCCCCCCCCCCCCCCCCATGCAAGTTTGAATTGACAAAGCCCATTTTTAAATTTGGAAAACCCTAATGAAAGTGTCAATGACACTGTAGCTCAACTTGACAAACTTGAACTTGGTAAGTTATAAATGAAATGGCAAAACTGAAGATCATTGGTACCAGTGTCATTTTTTTTTTGCCAGAAACCGAAGAAAATCGATAGCTCCCATCTAGAGGCCGCCCCAAACAAGCATGCCAGGTTTCAAAGCCCTGTAGGGTGTACAAAAGGGAAATATTCTGGTCTGACTAGACAAAATTTTAAGAACATTGGCCGTGGCAACATTTTTTGACGGAAATGCAAGAAAATTGATAGCTCCCATCTAGAGGTCACCGTAAATGAGCATACCAGGTTTCAAAGCAATCTAGTCATAAATGTGCCCTGTAGGGTGAGCCAAAGGGAAATATTGTGGTCTGACTAAACCAAGTTCTAAGAATGTTGGCTGCGGCAACATTTTTTGATGGAAATTGAAGAAAATCGATAGCTCCCATCTAGAGGTCACCCCAAACAAGCATGCCAGGTTTCAAAGCAATCCGATCATAAATGTGCCCTGTAGGGTGTGCCAAAGGGAAATATTGAGTCTTCTGACTAAACTAAGTTCTAAGAACGTTGGCCGCGGCAACATTTTTTGACGGAAATTGAAGAAAATCGATAGCTCCCATCTACAGGTCTCCCCAAACAAGCATACCAGGTTTCAAAGCAATCAAATCATATATGTGCCCTGTAGGGTGTGCCAAAGGGAAATATTGAGGTCTGACTAAACTAAGTTCTACGAACATTGGCCGTGGCAACATTTTTTGCCGGAAATTGAAGAAAATCGATAGCTCCCATCTAGAGGTCACCCTAAATAAGCATACCAGGTTTCAAAGCAATCAAATCATAAATGTGCCCTGTAGGGTGTGCCAAAGGGAAATATTGAGGTCTGACTAAACTAAGTTCTACGAATGTTGGCCGCGGCAACATTTTTTGACGGAAATTGAAGAAAATTGATAGCTCCCATCTAGAGGTCACCCCAAACAAGCATACAAAGTTTCAAAGTAATCTGATCATAAATGCGACCTGTGAGGTGTGCCAAAGGAAATTGTGGACGTACGTACGCCGACGGACGAGAAGTGATGGCAATAGCTCAGCTTGACTTTGTCAAGTTGAGCTAAAAATGAAAATATCTGTGAAAACAAAATAGGAGGTGCACATCTTCAATATATGTAAAAGAATGTCTGAAAGTTTCAATGAAATCTGTTCAATGGTGAGGAGTTGTGGATAGCAGATCTGTACAGAATGTCAATTTAATTTGACAAAGTTCATTTTTCAATATGGGAAACTGTAGAAATGAAAATATCTGAAAACGAAATAGGAGGTGCACATCTTCAGTGTATGTAAAAGAATGTCTGAGACTTTCAATGCAATCCGTTCACTGGTTTAAGAGGAGTTGCAGACACCAGATGTCTACACCCTTAAAGCGTAACGGACAATCGGACAAATGGACATCGAAATACGAAAATATCTGAAAGAAAAATACAGTTTAAACTAGAAGTCCTGTCATGAAATGCGCACAAATAGCACATTGATATGCGCGTTAATGTGCGCATTATGGCCCAAGTAAAGCTATCAAGTTCTGTACATATGGTCTGTGCACAAGCAATGTTTCAGCCAATGGACCTCCGGGTAACCCGGAGGTCCATTGGCAGAAACATTGCATGTGTTTGCTATGAGTAACCAAGAGAACCTGCTGTGCTTTGGATGCCATTCGATATGGCAATTGCGCGCAATTCCAACGTGCAATTAAGCCTAGATAAGCGCATTATTCGTGACAGGACTTCTAGTTTTAACTGTAGGTGGTGCACATCTTAATTGTATGTAAAAGAATGTCTGAGATTTCCAATGGAGTTTGTACAATGGTTTAAGAGTAGAAGATAACAGATCTATCCCCCTCCCAAATAAAACATGAATTGACAAAGACCATCTTTGAATATGGGGAACTGTAAGTATGAAAATATCTGAAAAGAAAATAGGAGGTGCACATATTCAATGTATGTAAAAGAATGTCTGAAAGTTTCAATGAAATCTGTTCAATGGTTTAAGAGGAGTTATGGATAGCAAATCTGTACAGAATGTCAATTGAATTTGACAAAGTTCATTTCTCAATATGGGAAACTGTAATGAACGTGTCAATGACACTGTAGCTTAACTTGTCTCTTGTCTGTGTGTTGTGTTTGATGAAAAGGATAATGTTCAATGCTTATGGAAAGATTATGAAACAAGACGAGAATTGTGATAATTGGGAATATGTTAATTTCTGTTCCCTGTATGCTATGTTTTTAATAAAAATGAAAGTGTCAGTGACCCTGTAGCTTAACTTGTCTGTGTGTTGTGTTTGATGAAAAGGATAATGTTCAATGTTTATGAAAGGATTATGAAATAAGACAAGAATTGTGATAATTGGGAATATGTTAATTTCTGTTCCCTGTATGCTATGTTTTTAATAAAAATGAGGTGTACACGGTACTAAAGAGCTGAGAGGTGAGTTAATATGACCTCACAGTTCATGTATGTGGCCCTCACAGTTAACGTATTTCGATGAAAGTTACCAAGTTGCAGTGATATTATTCCAAAATGAGTCATCCTATCAAGTTACTTTGAAATCCCTTCATAAATATAGCCTGTAGACTGTGCCAAAGGTTTTCGGGCTTCAGGCCTGTGTAGCCATGATGGTAGACCGATTGCAACTAAAAGGGAACGTCCTCACCTCGACATTATACCGAGTCATTCTACTAAGTTATAATCAAATCCCTTCATAAATATGACCTCTAGACTGTGCTAAAGGCTTTCGGGCTTCAGGCCCCTGTAGCCATTACAGTTGCCCAATTGTGTCCAAAAGGAAACGTTTTCATCTAATACATTATATGAAGTCAACCTACCAAGTTACAATGAAATCCCTTCATAAATATGACCTCTAGTCTGTGCTACAGGTTTTCAGGCTTTGGGCTCAGACAGCCATCATGGCTGAATGATCGCGACCAAAAGGAGAATTCTCATCTAGACATTATTTGGAGTCATCCTACCTACCAAGTTACAATGAAATCCCTTCATAAATATGACCTCTAGACTGTGCTAAAGGTTTTCGGGCTACAGGCCCCTGTAGCCATTACAGTTGCCCAATTGCATCCAAAAGGAAACGTTTTCATCTAAAACATTATATGAAGTCAACCAACCTACCAAGTTACAATGAAATCCCTTCATAAATGTTAAAAAATTTATAGTAATTTATATATTTTTTATACTTACCAATGACCCAGACATAGCTGGTGCTAACTCTTAAAATATAGGGCCAAACACAAATTTTGCCCCCCAATCCCCAAAATTTGCATCTAAAACTAAAGAAAACATGTCCTGAAAGGCCCTCCACACTTCGCCCCTACTGCGCATGCGCAGTGTCAAGGACGTTCCGAAATTGGCGCCATTTATCATTCTAATAACCAGTGCTTGGTAAGCGCTATGTACTCAGCGGGGAGGCAAGAGTTCCCAACTCCTGGGAGGGCCATCCCCGTCTGGGTCATTGGTAAGTATAAAAAATATATAAATTACTATAAATTTTTTAACATTTTTATACTGTACCAATGACCCAGACATAGCTGAATAGTAAAAAGGCTGGAGGGCCAAGGACATAGAGCAAAATGGAATACGCTCAATAAAATAAAATAGAGTCATCCCCTGTAGGGAAAAGAAGTAATAGGCCTTACATGTATCTTTCTTATTTATGATAAATTAGAAAGATACAACACCTTCCAAAAATTGAGCTTCATACATCCATGTACTCTATTAATATCCAATAATCCTTATACTAATAATTTTTAAAGTAAGCCAATAATAAAGTAAGTCTAGAGAATAGAGACTCTTATACTCCTAAAAGTGTCTGAGAATTGCATAATCATGTCCGTTGACATATGCAATATTCAAAAGCTATACTTTAAAAACTAAGACTTGAATGAATTTTATAAACTTAAACTTCTCACTAAACAACCATCCCAATAACAGCTCAGAATTACTAACTCCGGAGGAGGTATCCCCTTGTTTTCATAGTAAAAACAGGTGACCCAAGGGAACACCCTCCCCCCCCCCCCTTTTTCTTGCCCTGGGTCAAATAGCCCAGAGCGAAGAGGGCAGCCGAACGGAGACACTGCCGAAACAGACAGCCTACCTAGCTATAGTAGCAACTGTTAAGTGAATGACATTCTGAGCAGTAGATAATAGACCTAACAATAGAGGCCTCCAGAAATGGACTCGATATTTCTGAGATAAAATTCATGAATGTGGATGGCTGAGCGCAATGAGCAGCCTTCAAAAATCTATAATAGCAACACTATTAATGTAAGCCCAAGAAGTAGAAGAACTCTTACTTCATGAGCCGAAATCTTAAGCACAACTGCTAAGTCAATGATATACCATAAGCAGTACGCTAGTTAATTGAATCCATTAACAATAAAATGGAGCGTAACGTCCTTCTACTAGACATCAAAGACAGAAGAAGCTAACGCCCTTGTAATAAACAGATATCTGTTTATAAATACATAAACTGTACCCGGAAAGAGTAAAGGCCTATGCCCATACGAAGACGGAAGGACCTTAAAATAATAGGTTCCGGATAATAGGAGCCTAACTCTTATGCAACAATCCAACCTAAATAGTAACGGAAGTATTGATTCCGAAACTCTGAAAGTGAAAATCATCCATCGATAGTGCATGAAACTCACTGACTCTACAGTAAAAGAGAAACCAACAGAATTACTGTCTAAAAGGTCAGAATTTGAAAACTACTGTTTCCAGAGGCTCAAATGATTACTTAGCTAAATACGAACCGAAGTTAAAATCCGTATAGGAATTTAATCTAAAGATTCTAAGTCTATTTATCAAAAAGTTACTAACTGACTTAGATAAAGAGACAAAAGACTCAATTGTAAACTATCGTAGAGTGCATAGGTATGAGGTAACATAAACCTATAACCTAAATAATAACAGGCTGCAGTAGATCTTGTGAAACAAGTATACTAAAAAATAGCAATGAGTAGTATGGAGGGATCAACAATATGAACATAATGATCCCTACACCACGACGGAAGAGCCTCCACTTTAGTCGCATAGAATAGCGAAGAAGAGGATCTCCTATAGTAAGAAATCGCGTCCAAAGCTCGTCCAGTACAGTGCTTACAATGCAATACGGACCACACAACGGAATACATGAAGGTTGCGACCTTGCTGGTTGTGATAAAGATGACACGATTTACGCAGTGAAAAAAGATCCTCACATAGAGGAAGATTTCACGTTAAGATCCACAGTAGACAAGAGAGTAAATTACTCATGATCTCTGTGAAGATAGAGATGCTATCAACAGAAATGTATTGTGGTTGTTTATCTTAGCAATACCTGCTAAAACAACAGCGCCGGAGGATACGCGTATCCTATCATTCCGTCCTATAGATCAATAGAGCGTTAACAGTATTAGCTCAGAGATCTGGACAAGCCAACACATACGTCTGCAATTGATTAGCAAGCTGTGTCATAAATAAAACATCATTGGGCGCTCCCATAGATAGCAAATCTGATTGAATACTTGTTTGTTGAGAGTCCATTCTGACAGCAACAAGCGACCCGTAAGAGAACGGGAGTCCGATAAAACAATCAGACGACCCAGAATATGACGGACCAAAACTGAACTTGGTGTACTATAACCAACAGACGGATTCTTTCCATTAAATTCAATAACGGAAACGAAAGAGTGCCTCCCTGGTTCCGGAGATACGCCACTACTGTCGAATTAAAGGACAGGAATTTGGGCATGCGTTTCTGAATAATGTTCATGCAATGACATAAAGCAAGCCTAAAAAACATTATTCCGCGGAAGTTAAACTGATAGCTAAAAGACTGCGGAACCCAAAGACCCTGGCACTTCGAATCCGTAGGGATCAGTATATATCCCAATCTGTTTGACTGGCAACCGTCATAACAGCCACACTCGGGTCCGGCAACTGCGGCGGCACTCTCTGAGTCAACCACCGAATGTTTGCCCCAGTCTGAATCTCTTGTAACACTAGATAGACAAGAGAATGTATAAATCGAGCAATTCATGGATTGCCGGAAAGTTGCCGTCGAAGAGAAGCTCCTCCGAGAACGAAGCGACTCTGAGAGAGTTCTTAACCTTACTATCCACGCGTGGATGTAGCTAGGGCTGCGTCACGACTAACCAACTCCAATCAGCCACTGAAGGGCGGAGTTATACGTGAACAAACTACTGCCCTCAAAAGAAATTACATTGAGAATAATATCCCGTAAATCTTTTCTTGAAGACGTAATGATAACGCCTCAGTAAGGTGGATTACGTATAATAAAGCGTCTAAGTTAAGTCTACTATACATAATGTCGTTCCCAACATTGAAATTGGAAAAGACATAAACGGCGAAAAAGAATATATGCAGTCTTTAATCACACCGTCTAGACGCATATGAACTCTCGGTATGCCCTGCTCTGCCAAAATAAACTATTTGTAAAAATGATAAAATGGCAGAAATGAGCCACGCGGACAAGAAACTAACTATCATGCTTAGTAGCAGGCTTGTATATATATATAAATATATAGCGTCGAAAAATAAAACACATGTTGTAATGACAATATTGGACTGCGTCGGTAAGTCAGGGACAATGTCCCTGTACCGATCGAAAAATCCGAGTCCAATGACGCTATAAGTCTCTTATCCAAGATCGCAGCAATGAAGTCCGAAAAATAATCACTGGAAGAAATGCCAGAAGATATGAAAGGCATCTTCCGATACTACTAAAGGGAAAACTCGAAATCTTTCGAATCCCTTTCGCCATCCTGTCGGACCCTATAAAGCGTTCGGTCGTCCGTAGCTGATGCAACCGCGGACCGCACCGACCCAGCGCCGTCGGATAATTCCTGATTCGACCGAGAAACTGTCAATTGCTGGGATGCTGCGAAACAACTGTGCTAACTCGGATAGCACGTCCGTCACTGAGGCCTGAGGAGAAGCGGTCTTACGATGCATTGCCGCAGGAAGCTCCGAGATCGTTACCCCGTGCATACTTCCAATATGCGAGCGAACGGAGTGTATAGGCCTCGTGTCCCTTGGCTACCGGATGGCGCGACCTATTCGCCGTGGAATCACTGAATGCCGAAACTGATAGGATACTCGAGGTCACGTAGCCAATGTGCGGTCGTGTGCCCTGCTGTGAGGATGAGGAAGCATTAAAGACAGTCTCTCGGACTGTCAATATAACGGAGCGTCCCGAGCAACGGACATATGCTCCGAATGTAAAATATCTGAACCACAACATGCGGTCCCCTATGTTGTTGGCTTCCTCCGATCTGTCCTCAATCTGCCGTCACTGGGTGAGTACTAAAGTAATTAAAGTGCTCGCATCACCCAAATCTCCTTCCTAGACCGCAACGGACGAACCCGGCAGCCGAACCATTCGATGAATGTACGCTACACCGGGTGAGCTAGCGAATGTCACTCCGTAAGCGATAGACATATTCCATGAGCACTTATTGCCGCTAACTCTTCATTAACTATGACGACAGAGGCACACTTTTGAAAGACATCTCCATAACTCTTCGAACAAGAAACCAGAAATGCTTGGATAGCAAGCATAAAATAATAATATATATAGCGTCGTTCAATGATTCGAAAGTTTGTGTGACATTATTGGACTATGTCGGAACTGAGGGACGATGTCCCTGAACCGAACCAAAAATTTCTAAGTCCACCGACGCTATCAGTTTCTTATCCGGCATCGCAGCATATGTTGTTCCGAAAGGGAAAGCTTGAAATCCTCCGAATCCCTTTCGGTATCCCGTCGGACCGGATGAAACTTTCGGACGTCCGTACCCGCTTCCGCGGAGCGTCCGGACCCAGCATCGTCGGATAAAATATATGCGACAGATTCAGTTGATGCTGGGATGCTGCGATAAACTGTGCTATTAAGGAAAGCACGTCCGTTCCCGAGGCCTGTGCAGTAGCGGACTTACGATGCATTGCCGCTGGAAGCTCCGTGTACGTTGACTCCCGCACACTTCCTATGCGAACGTCCGGAGTCTGCAGGCCTCGAGTCCCCGGCTACCGACCTAGCGCTGTCGGATAATTCTCGATCCGACACCGTTTTTGTCGGCTGCTGGGATGCTGCGATAAGCTGTGCTATGTGCACAAGAATGTCCGGCGTCGAGACCTGCGGAGGCGCAGTCTATCGCTGCTTCGCCGAGGGCAGCTCCGCATCAGATGGCTCCCGCATACTTTTCCTATGCGAACGTCCGGAGTCCATCGGTCTCGAATCCCTGGCTGCCGGATGGTGTGACCTGGTCGCCGAAGAATCCTTGATCGGCGAAGCTGGTAATATATCGACGGTCACGCAGCCAAGGTGCGGTCGTGTGCGCTGACGAGAAGAGGAAGCCTTAGCAGTCTCAGCAGACTGCCTATACAACGGAGCGTCCCGAGCGACGGACGTATGCTCCGCTAGCGACACATATGTACCACAACATCTGGGGCCAGATGTTGTTGAACGAGAGAGGGGCCTCTCTCGCTTGCCGTCCGGATGGACCGGAACGAGCTATGAACCGGACTAAAAGGCTTCCTCCGTTCTCCCTCCGATCCACCGTCACTGGGTGTGCATTAAGTTAATTTTATAGTGCTCGCATCACCCCAAAATTCCTTCTAGACCGCAACGGACGAACCCGGCTGCCGAACCATTCGGTGAATGGATGCTACACCGGGCGAGCTAGCGGACGTCAAAGGCCGTCGAACCTACTAGGGTCCTCTTAGGCAATTGGCGTATTACATGAGCACTTTTCCGCTAGCCCTTCATTAATTGTGACGACGGAGGCACACTGTTGGAAGACATCACAGATACATCACCCTAATCTTGATCGTCTGAAATAGAAATTGATAAAGTAGAGTGACCCTGCGGGGAAAGGACCGGAGTGTCCAAATCCCCAACAACATACCGTGACATACGCTTCCCATATTGTCATCGAAATCATACGATACAGAACAGGAGTTAATGCGAGTACACTGACCACATATAGAATGATAATAAGGTCAGAGGAAGACTTCCACTTAAAATAATTGATCAATATCCTTTCAATGTGAAAAGAAAACAAGTCCTGGTACTCGCACTAACCCCTGGCAATCAAAATACATAATAATAATATGATCCATTAATATAGAAAAAATAATTGAAATCAAAATATTTTGAAAAAATATTTTTTCAGAACAGCCCAAGTTTCTGAAAAGTAACGTTGAGCCCCAATGGATCCCAAGCCTAAGTGTGGACAAAAATTTTAAAAATATTTTAAACAATTTATTCAACACTTACGAACAATAATAATGTATCTAGTTATGATTAAAATAACATAAAGATATTATTATTTAGAAATCCCCCCCTCACACAGAGGGCTGTTGTAAATGTAAACAATGAGTGTAAAAACACTAAAATAAGACTCCAGGCACCCAGGCCCGAAATCAGTTACCAAAAATACACTATCTGATGCAAAACAGAGACTTCCAGGGAAGAAACTGCAGAACATCAGATGGTAGATGCAGAACACAACGCCTAACCACCCGTAGGTGAAGACGTAAACATGGGGAAAGAACAGAATTCATTCTGTTATTCAGCTAAAACTCCCAAGAAATTTTAGTAATAATAATTACAGAAACTATGCCAAAAGCATGGGAGAATAGCAAGGGGGAACTTAAAGGACAGGGAGAGAGGAAAACACTTGAAAAAACAGAGTAACTAAATAATCAGAATGACAACAAAATGGCTGCTGCCTTGAAAATAGGTAACTTAACATAATTTCATTAAAAAATTTTAAGTTACAGCCCTGATAATATTCTGTCACACATTCTTTTCCTCTCCTCCTTTTCTATCCTCCTTAGAATCACCATTTCACTAATATTTATGTGTCTGGCATCATTTAAACTGAGATTTAAAAGCACAAAGATCAGTCAGATGTTAACTGATGAAGGGCCAAACTTAGAATGATAAATGGCGCCAATTTCGGAACGTCCTTGACACTGCGCATGCGCAGTAGGGGCGAAGTGTGGAGGGCCTTTCAGGACATGTTTTCTTTAGTTTTAGATGCAAATTTTGGGGATTGGGGGGCAAAATTTGTGTTTGGCCCTATATTTTAAGAGTTAGCACCAGCTATGTCTGGGTCATTGGTACAGTATAAAAATATGACCTGTAGACTGTGCTATAGGGTTTCAGGCTTTGGGCTCAGGCAGCCATCATGGCTGAATGATCGCGACCAAAACGGACATTCTCATCTAGACATTATATGAAGTCAGCCTACCAAGTTACAATGAAATCCCTTCATAAATATGACCTGTAGACTGTGCTATAGGTTTTCGGGCTTTGGGCTAAGGCAGCCATCATGGCTGTATGAGCACAAGCAAAAGGGGACATTCTCATCTGGGCATCATCTGGAGTGATCCTGCGAAGTTACAATGAAATCCCTTCATAAATATGACCTGTAGAGTGTGCTCAAGGTTTTCCGGCTTCGGGCACTAGTAGCCATCACAACTGACCAATCACGACCAAAAGGGGATGTCATCATCTAGGCATTATACGGAGTCACCCTAACAAGTTACAATGAAATCCTTCCACAAATATGACCTATAGACTATGCAAAAGGTTTTTGGGCTCGGGCAGCCATCAAGGCTGAATGATCGTGACCAAAAGGGGACATTCTAATCTAGTCATTATTTGGAGTCATTCTACAAGGTTACAATGAAATCCCTTCATAAATATGATCTGTAGACTGTGCTAAAGGTTTTTGGGCTTTGGACCCCTGTAGCCGTCAGTTGCCCAATCACGTCCAAAATGGGACGTTTGGGAGCGCAGTGGCTCAGTAGGCACAGGAGCAGGCTGCAAGCCGAGAGGTCCTCGGTTCGAATCCCACCTGCGGCAACCGTGTTGTGTCCTTGGGCAAGACACTTCATCTCCATTGCCCGCGTGGGGGCACGGTGACGCCGTGTACTAAGGCGTACCGCACGTCGATGGTGCGCATGTCTTCAACCAATCTCACCCTGCCTGTGCAGCAGTGCGGAGTTACGATGTTGGGGAGCTGGCAGCTGCTCATCGTTGCTCGGTTGGTCTCTCCGGGTACTCCGGCTTCCTCCATCCGTAAAACTGTCACGGTCATGATTAGCCATTGTGCATAAATATGTGACCTTAAACATCAATAAATAAATAAATAATAAAGGGGACGTTCTCATCTAGACATTATATGAAGTCTACCTACCAGGTTACAATGAAATCCCTTCATAAATATGACCTGTAGACTGTGCTAAAGGTTTTCGGGTTTCAGGCTTGGGCAGCCAGCATGGCTGAATGGTCGCAACCATAAGGGGACATTCTCATCTGGAGCGATCCTCCGAAGTTACAATAAAATCCCTTCATAAATGTGACCTGTAGACTGTGCTCAAGGTTTTCGTGCTTCGGGCCCCTGTAGCCGTCACAGCTGACCAAAAGGAGATGTCATCATCTAGGCATTATATGGAGTCAACCTAACAAGTCACAATGAAATTCTTCCAAAAATACGACCTATAGACATTGCGTGTCAACCAAACAAGTTACAATGAAATCCTTACATATAAATACGACCTACAGACTATGCGAAAGGTTTTTGGGCTCGGCAGCCATAAAGGCTGAATGATCAATACCAAAAGGGCACGTTCTCATCTAGACATTATTTGGAGTCATCCTACCAAGCTACAATGAAATCCCTTCCTATGACCTGTAGACTGTGCTAAAGGTTTTCGGACTTCGGGCCCCTGTAGTCGTCACAGTTGGCCAAACGTGTCCGAAAGGGGACATTCTCATCTAGACATTATATGAAGTCAACCTACCAAGTTACAATGAAATCCCTTCATAAATATGACCTGTAGACTGTGCTAAAGGTTTTTGGGCATCGGGCTCGGGCAGCCATCATGGTTGAATGATCGCAATCAAAGGGGAATTCTCATCTGGAGTGATCCTACGAAGTTACAATGAAATCCCTTCATAAATATAACCTGTAGACTGTGCTCAAGGTTTTTGGGCGTCGCGCCCCTGTAGCCGTCACGGCCAGATGGGGAAGTTCTCATCTAGACATCATCCGGAGTCAACCTACCAAGTTACAATCCCTCCATATGAAATATGACCTGCAGACTGTGCTAAAAGTTTTTGGGCAGCCATCACAGTTGACAAATCATGACCAAACGGGGACGTTCTCATCTAGGCATTATACAGAGGCATCCTACCAAGTTACAATGAAATCCCTTCATAAACATGACCTGTAGACTGTGCTACTGGTTTTCGGGTTTTGGGCTCTGACAGCCATACCGGTTGACCGATCGCGACCAAAAGGGGACATTCTCATCTAGACATGACCCCAAACCTGCATATGAAATTTTGTGACAATCAGACAAGAACTACAGGGTGTCGCCTGTGCTAAACGTCAATGTGAATAGACTAACAGACTTCCGCATGCGAGAAGGCAATAGCTACCTTGACTTTGTTAAGTTAACCTAAAAATGAAAATATCTGAAATGAAAATAGGAGGTGCACATCTTCAATGTTTGTAAAAGAATGTGAGAGTTTTGGAGGAGTTGCAGATAGCAGATGTGTACCCCCTTAACGGACAGACATACAGAGACATAGTGAACACTTTTCAAGTGGGTGGTATAATGACATTATTTAATTATTTATAACTCTGTTGTCTCTGGCTGATGATTTTTTTCCAGTACTGGAATGCTAGAACAGAAATAATGGCATTTCCAGTAATACAAAACTAGGGAGTCCAAATATCAACCTGGGAACTTAATTTTTAACAAACTTGAGTCTGAGCCTTTCCTTCCCACAACCAGGATGCTGTGTACCAAATGTGAAAGCATTCAGACTGATGGATCTAAAGGGGAACATTTTCCAAGACATTTCCTCATATTGCACTGAGTGGAAATTTGGGCTACCACAGAACCCAAATATTAACCCAGAGACCCGATCTGAACAAACTTGATGCTCCCCCCCCCCCCACCCCCCCACAAGATGTTGGATATCAAATATGAAAGCATTCTGACTGGTGGATCTGGAGAAGATTTTTAAAAGAAATTCCCCTATAAGTCAAAATTCAGTATGGGAGCCCAAAAATGAACTCGGGGACTTGATATGAACGAACTTGAATCTGACATCCTTGGAGATGTTGTCTACCAAATAGCAAAACATTCTAAGAGATGGTTTTGCAGAGGAAAACTTGAATCCCCACCCCCCTCCCTTTCCACAGAGATGCTGAAAACCAATTCTGCATGTATTCTGAGTGGTGGACCTGACGAAGACTTTTAAAATTTCCTCATACATGTATTGCACTGACTTAAAATTTGAGCTCTTATCGGCACCCAAGATATTAATCCAGGAACATAGATTTGAAAAGACTTGAATCTGCTCTGCATAGATATGTTGTACACCCAATATGAAAAGATTCTAATGGGTGGATTTGAATTAGAGAGCCCAAATATTAACACACAGAGCCCAAATATTAACCTAAAGACCCGAATTTAGCTGAAAGGAATCTTACCCCCCCCAAAAGACGTTACATACCATGTATGAGTTTAACCCTCAAGGCCCAGATCCAATATTGTGAGTGTCTTATGTGTTATGTAGATATGTTCCAGCAAACAAATGGTCTTGCAGATGGAAGTTACATCAAGTACCTTTGCAGTCATTTCTAGTGAAGTCCTGTATAGACAGCAACACTACTTGGAGATTTACTTTATTATAATGGAGCAAAACATAAGTAGAATTGAACATGATGACACTTACAGAATTGTACGAATCTGAAGTCCTGAAATATTACTGATTGCTTTATAACATATCTACCGAGTAAAAAAAGAAAGAATAATAAACTCTGAGGAGCAATTTTTTTAGTATAATCGACTTAAATCCCAAACAATGTATTGTAAATTCATATTTTGAGTCGAAGGTGTATGAATTTGCATAACATCATGTTCTAACTGTTGCCAGAGTCACGTCAGGACGTCGCAATTCTGACACAGGGTGAATTGAAAAATTTACACATGCAGTCAATAGTGTGTATGTCCAATGTTTGCCTCTTGGATGGCAAGACATCGACAGCCCATAGACCTGGTAACTCTCTGGATGCCACCCTGTGGTACTGCATTCCACTCCTGCCTTAGAACATTACGTAAACTGCCTAACGTCTGAAGATCATGAAGTCGTACCACAAGCACCAATTGATCCCAAAGGTGCTCGATTGACAACAAATCTGGTGAAAGTGGGGCCAGAGAAGAAGTTTGATGCTCTGCTCCTCAAGGAAGTCATGAGATAACGCCAAGTGACATCAGGCATTGTCTTGCTAGAAAAACTGGAATCTGATGTTAGCATTGAACAATGGGACAACAGGAGCATTAAGAATGTTGTCCTATGTTGCTGTCCATTCAGATTATACCATCGATGAAGATCAACTGCGTTCGATGGTGCAAGGAAATTCATGCCTAAACCATTACTACACCCGCAAAACGGTTGCATTTCCGCATGCTTAGATCAGAAGACCGTTCTCCTTGTCAGCCATACACTCTTACCTTACCATCAGTGTGCCATAGACAAAATCGTGATACATCACTATATAGTCCAGCGAACACAGTGATGTACCCATTCCATTCTGACGGTACGATGACATTGGGTAAGGATTGGTCCATGGTATGGATGTCTTCTGTGGATGCAGTGTTCAGAGAGTCTGTTGCAAAGAGTCTGTGCACTGATTCTATTGTTAGTTCTACCAGGAGTAATTGCTGCTGTCCTCGTCGCTGGTAGGAAGTGATCCTGCAAATGAGACGTCCTGATGTGTCGGTCTTGTGCAGGGGTTGTAACTCTTGGCCAACCTGAATGCGGTCAGTCGGCAGCAGATCCAGTGATTCTGTACCTTCCAATGAGATGATAAATAGTGGCCAAAGTGACTCCAATCTCAGCAGTGTGCTCATCTGGAGGCATCCCAGCCTCATACATATCAATGGTACGCAACCTCTGATTTCGGTTAACTTTTTAAAATGTCGTAGCTTGTTTTCTCAACAACCCAGGCTCTCTAGCACAACTAACACAAAGAAAATCGTTGGTCACCCATTTAATTTGATTTTCTCAGATAGCACATGGTATTTTGAAATCCGTAGAAAAATTGTGTTCGATTCGGTGGACAACAACATGTGATTAAACTCTGCACGACTTCTTGTCAACAAAGTTAACACGCAACATTAGAGCCATTATATTTCATCCTTTATGCTATTTTTTTGCGTTTGTTTCTATTATACTTTCTTTTTTGACTCAGTATATAAAATTCAAAAGGTTTCGCACCTATATGTGTTCGGATGCGTTTTGACACAGGATTCTCGTTTTTTTCCATATAACACATTTCATTTGTTTCCCTACCTGTATGAGTTCTCAGATGTGATTTGAGATTTGTCTTTTCAAAAAATGCTTTATTACATATATTACATTCAAATGACTTCTCACCTGTATGGGTTTGGACATGTCTTGTGATCTGATTCTCGAACAAATACTTTATTACATGTCACATTCAAATGGTTTCTTACCTGTGTGGGTTCTGAGATGTGTTTTCAGAACCAATTCGAGACCAAATGATTTATTACATACATTAGACTGAAATGGATTCTCACCTGTATGGGTTCTCAGATATGTTTTGAGATTTGACCGACCGAATACTTTTATTACATATATTACATTCAAATGGTTTCTCACCTGTATGAGTTATATGTGTTTTGAGATATGATTTATCTCATATATTACATTCAAATTGTATCTCACCTGTGTGAGTTATGATATGTGTATTGAGATGTGATTCTCGACCAAACATTTTATTACATATATTACATTCAAATAATTTCTCACCTTTGTGGGTTTGGATATGCCTTATGAGACATGATTGTCGACTGAATACTTTATTACATATATTACTTTCAAATGGTTTCTTGCCTGTATGAGTTACGATATGCCTTCTGAGATGTGATTGTCGACTGAATGCTTTATTACATATATTACATTCAAATGGTTTCTCACCTGTATGAGTTACGATATGCCTTCTTAGAGGTGATTGTTGACTGAATGCTTTATTACATATATTACATTCAAATGGTTTCTCACCTGTATGTGTTCTGAGATGGATTTTGAGGCTTGATTCTCGACCAAAAGCTTTAATACATATATTACATTCAAATGGTTTCTCGCCTGTATGAGTTACGATATGCCTTCTGAGATGTGATTGTCGACTGAATACTTTATTACATATATTACATTCAAATAGTTTCTCGCCTGTATGAGTTACGATATGCATTCTGAGATTTGATTGTTGACTGAATGCTTTATTACATATATTACATTCAAATGGTTTCTCACCTGTATGTGTTCTAAGATGGATTTTGAGGCTTGATTTTTGACCAAATGTTTTGTTACATATATTACATTCAAATGGTTTCTCACCTGTATGTGTTCTAAGATGGATTTTGAGGCTTGATTTTCGACCAAATGTTTTACTACATAGATTACATTCAAATGGTTTCTCACCTGAATGAGTTTGGACATGTTTTTTGAGGCTTGATTTTTGACCAAATGTTTTATTACACATATTACATTCAAATCGTTTCTCGCCTGTATGAGTTACGATATGCATTCTGAGATTTGATTGTACACTGAATGCTTTATTACATATATTACATTCAAATGGTTTCTCACCTGTATGTGTTCTGAGATGGATTTTGAGGCTTGATTTTTGACCAAATGTTTTATTACATATATTACATTCAAATGGTTTCTCACCTGTATGTGTTCTGAAATGGCATTTGAGTCTTGATTTTTTAACAAATGTTTTATTACATTTTTTACATTCAAATGGTTTCTCGCCTGCATGAGTTACAATATGCATTCTGAGATTTGATTGTAGACTGAATGCTTTATTACATATATTACATTCAAATGGTTTCTCACCTGTATGAGTTACGATATGCGTTCTCAGATTTGATTGTAGACTGAATGCTTTATTACATATATTACATTCAAATGGTTTCTCACCTGTATGTGTTCGGAGATGGATTTTGAGGCTTGATTTTTGACGAAATGTTTTATTACATATATTACATTCAAATGGTTTCTCACCTGTATGGGTTACGATATGCCTTCTGAGATGTAATTCTTGACTGAATGTTTTAGTACATATATTACATTCAAATGGTTTCTCACCTCTATGAGTTCTGAGATGGATTTTGAGGTTTGATTTTTTACCAAATGTTTTATTACATAGATCACATTCAAATGGTTTCTCACCTGCATGAGTTTGGACAAGTCTTTTGAGAACTAATTCTTGACCAAATGTTTTACTACATGTATTACACTGAAATGGTTTCTCGCCTGTATGATTTATGATATGTGTTCTGAGGTCTGATTCTCGACCGAAAGCTTTATTACATATATTACATTCAAATGGTTTCTCATCTGTATGCATTTGGACATGTCTTTTGAGATGTGATTCTCGACCTGTTTTATTACATATATTATAGTCAACTGTTTCATCAACTGCATGAATTCTGACATGGTAGAAGAGATCTGAATTACTGTTGAATGCTTTGTCACATATATTACAAAGAAACATTTTCTCTCATGTATGAAATCTCAGATGTTTTTTGAACTAGTTTTAGAAGTAAATGCTTCACACCATACATTACATTGGAAAGGTGTCTCTCCTGTATGGCTTCCAAGATGTTTGGAGCACTTTGTATCATCAATGGATGCTTTATTACATTTTTCACATTCAGATAGTTTCTCACCTGTATGAGTTCCTGTGATGTTTGGCTAAGATATGATATTCAAGCAAACCCTTCATTACATACATTACATTTAAATAGTTTATCACTTGAGTGTTTTGAAATATTGCTTCGAACTTTGTTTTTTGGTAAGAGTTAAAACACACATGAATCCATTAGAAAGCCCGCCATACTGTTTGTTATCATCAACCAAGTCAGTTCTAGTTCTGTTCAAACAGTTCGAAGAAAAGAGCCCTGTACCTCATTTACAAACAGTTCAACTATATCTTCTCAAAAACTCTTCATAAATCAGTAATTTATATCAAGTTAACTGTCAATTTATAAAATTACTGTAATTTCATCATTTTCACGTCTGCCGTCAATCTCAATCGTTTTAAATTCCACCAATACTAAACATTCAACACAAACCCGGAAGTTCCAGTTTTCATTACCTGGATATTGAACAACATTCTCTCATCATCATGTGTATTCTGAAAAACAAAAAAAGTAAAATTACTGTATCATCTGTCATTAACACCAACACAAAATCAATATCTGTTGTTTTGATACTTGACTTTTGTTGCACTTTAACCCTTTGAACCATAGTGGTACCTTCCACGTCAATTATGTGACAGCAATTCGACAAGTCCATATTAATATTTGGGGGTTGGTTTATCAATATTTTCATCATTTAGCCTTTGGGCAATAGGTTGAAAATACTGATTGGTTTACTCCACTAGAGCAGTTAGTACCCATCCTACTTGACGAAAGTATGATGGTCATGTTCCTGGACCAGAAAATTAGCCCCTCATTTTCAAAGGGTTAATTGCCACAGAGGTATATTTGATTATTTTTATACTCCCAAAATCCAACAGGGGGATGTATCGATTAGTTTTTTGTCATCATTTCAGGTCTATCTGGGCAAAATAGGTACATCTTCCTGTAGGTTGGAAATGAGGCACAGTGTTACCGAGTGCACTAGTAGAAACACACAGCAATGTCCTGTCTTAATCTGCAAGCATCGTGTATCAACTTTTTACCCAATATAATGGTCAAAGCTAGCTAGCTCTTTTTACAAAAATCACATTCAATTTTCATTATTTTTTTTTTATTTTTGTCTCAAAAAGGTAGCTTATGACATTCATGAGATCATTCATATACTTTCAATGGGGGTCATAAGCTACATTTTCTAGACAAAAAGTATTTAGTTATTCAAGAAATTTTGTTGGCGAATGTTATCTGACTTTTGTGTTAGGTGAAGGGTTAATTTGCCTACCTCAATAGGTTACGGTAAAATAATATTGCACACTCACACAGTGGCAAGTACGCACATAGGTCAAAGATATGTATTCAGGGTTTTGATTTTTCTATAACAATGTAACAGAGTTTGGGGTGCCACCTGGCAATGTGACTCTCCAACAGTTACAATAATCCGGAATCATTATAATGTTTACGTAATTGTGTATGGTGTATCAAGAGCAAAAAAGATTGTGTAATATATATCATTGCAGAATGCTGGAGCCTATAATAATTATATACATGTAATGACAGAACTTTTGAAGTTGAGCATTTGTTGTTGAGTTAGGTATTGTTTGAAACTTCACAATGTCAAAGACATCCGTTGCTGATTTCAGGTTTTGTCCGATTTGAAGCCCAGGTTCACAACATCCAATTTACATGTACAAGGTGTCGACAAATATTAAACAAGAGGCCCCACGTGGCCTTAAATCGCTCACCTGACAAAGTGGTTCAAAGAAGTATTTTGGATCACATTCAACTCGTTATGGTTCATCAACACCACAGAGGAATGACATCATGAAATTTAAATTCAGGTGTCCATGTCAGATAATCATTATAATAGCATAGGTCTTGCCAACTAGATCCAATTCTCCCAGCTATAGATAAGCATTTCCAAATTTCCAAGCGTTGTTACGCCACTGCAGTTTGAAAGCCATAACTGATGAAACAAGGGACTCGATTTGAACAAACTTGAATCTGACCCCTGACCCCCCCCCCCTCCCCCCCCCCCCCCCCCAGAGATGTTGTATACCAAACCTGAATCATTCTGACTGGTGAATCTGAAGGAGAAGATTTTTAAAGAACAGTCCTCATATTGCACTAAGTTAAAATTCGGGCTCCCATAGGAAGCCCAAATATGAACCCAGGAATTCAATTTGAACAAATTTGAATCTGGTGCCCCTAGATAAGTTGTATACCAAATATGGAAGAATTCTGACTGGTGGATCTGAAGAATAAGATTTTTATGGAATAGACCTGATATTGCACTAAGTTGAAATTCAGGCTCCCACAGGGAGCTCAATTATGAACCCAGGGACTAGATTTGAACAAACTTGAATCTGACCTCCCTAGAGATGTTGTAAACCAAATATGAAATGATTCTGACTGGCGGATCTGAAGTAGAAGATTTTTAAAGCATATTCCACATATTGCACTAAGTTAAAATTCGGGCTCCCATAGGGAGCCCAAATATTGACCCAGGGATTCGATTTGAACAAATTTGAATCTGACCCCCCAGAGAGATGTTATATACAAAATATGAAAAGATTCTGACTGGTGGATCTGAAGAAGAAGATTTTTAAACAAAATTCCACATATTGCACTAAGTTAAAATTTGGGCTCCCAGGGATTCGATTTGAACAAACATGAATCTGACCTCCCTAGAGATGTTGTATGCCAAATATAAAATGATTCTGACTGGGGGATCTGAAGAGGAAGATCTTTAAAGAATAATCCTCATACTGCACCAAGTTAAAATTTGGGCTCCCATAGGGAGCCTAAATATGAACCCAGGGACTCGATTTCAACAAACTTGAATCTGAGCTCCCTAAAGATGTTATATACTGAATATGAAATGATTCTGGTTGGGGGATCTGAAGAAGAAGATTTTTAAAGAATAATCCTCATATTGCACTAAGTTAAAATTCAGGCTCCCACAGGGAGCCCAAATATAAACCCAGAAACTCGATTTGAACAAACAGGAATCTGGTACACCTAGATAAGTTGTATACCACATATGGAAGAATTCTGACTGGTGGATCTGAAGAAGATTTTTAAAGAATAGACCTAATATTGCACTAAGTTGAAATTCGGGCTCCCACAGGGAGCTCAAATATGAACCCAGGGACTCGAATTGAACAAACTTAAATCTGACCTCTCTAGAGATGTTGTATACCATATATGAAAGGACTCTGCCTAGTGGGTCTGAAGAAGAAGATTTTTGAAGAATAATCCTCATATTGCACTAAGTTAAAATTTGGGCTCCCATAGGGAGCCCAAATATGAACCCAGGGACTCGATTTGAACAAACTTGAATCTGACCCTCCTAGAGATATTGTATACCAAATATGAAAGAATTCTGCCTGGTTGATCCGAAGAAGAAGATTTTTAAAGAATAATCCCCATATTGCACTAAGTTAAAATTCGGGCTCCCATAGAGAGCCCAAGTATGAACCCAGGGACACAATTTGAACAAACTTGAATCTGAACCCCCTAGAGATGTTGTATACCAAATATGAAAGGATTTTGCCTGGTGGATCTGAAGAAGATTTTTAAAGAATAATCCTCATATTGCACCAAGTTAAAATTCAGGCTCCCATAGGAAGCCCAAATATGAACCCAGGGACTCGATTTGAACAAATGTGAATCTGACCCCTCTAGAGATGTTATATACAAAATATGAAAAGATTCTGACTGGTGGATCTGAAGATGAAGATTTTTAAAGAAAATTCCACATATTGCACTAAGTTAAAATTCGGGCTCCCATAGGGAGGCCAAATATTAACCTAGGGACTCGATTTGAACAAACTTGAATCTGATTCCCCTAGAGATATTATATACCAAATACGAAAAGATTCTGACTGGTAGATCTGGAAAAGAAGATTTTTAAAGAAAATTCTACATATTGAACTAAGTTAAAATTCGGGCTCAGATAGGGAGCCCAAATATTAACCCAGGGACTGGATGTGAACAAACGAGAATCTGATCCCCCAAGAGATGTTGTATACCAAATATGAAAGGATTCTGACTGGTGGATCTGAAGAAGATTTTTAAAGAAAATTCCACATATTGCACAAAGTTAAAATTCGGGCTCCCATAGGGAGCCCAAATATTAAACAAGGACTCGATTTGAACAAACTTGAATCTGACCTCCCTAGAGATGTTGTATACCAAATATGAAAGAATTCTGCCCGGTGGATCTGAAGAAGAAAATTTTTAAAGAATAATCCTCATATTGCACTATGTTAAAATTCGGGCTCACATAGGGAGCCCAAATATGAACCCAGGGGCTCGATTGGAACAAACTTGAATCTGACCTCCCTATTGATGTTGCATACCAAATATGGAAGAATTCTGCCTGGTGGATCTGAAGAAGATTTTTAAATAATAGACCTCATATTGCACTAAGTTAAAATTCGGGCTCCCATAGGGAGCCCAAATATGAACCCAAGGACTCAATTTGAACAAACTTGAATCTGACCCCCCTAGAGATGTTGTATACCAAATATGAAAGAATTCTGCCTGTTGAATTTGAAGAAGAAGATTTTTAAAGAATAATCCTCATATTGCACTATGTTAATATTCAGGCTCCCATAGGGAGACCAAATATGAACCCAGAGCCTTGATTTGAACAAACTTGAATCTGACCCCCCTATTGATGTTGTATACCAAATATGAAAGAATTCTGCCTGGCAGATCTGAAGAAGATTTTATATAATAGACCTCATATTGCACTAAGTTGAAATTCGGGCTCCCATAGGGAGCCCAAATATTAACCCAGGGGCTCGATTTGAACAAACTTAAATCTGACCACCCTATTGATGTTGTATACCAAGTATGAAAGGATTCTGACTGGTGAATCTAAAAAAGAAGATACTTAAATGTTTTTCCCATTGCCTACAGTGTTAAAAAGTGCTGACTCAGTCCCGAAACTGTAACCTATGATAAAACCGAAGGCAATTTTTTTTTACCAATCCTTTCTGTTGGTCCTAAGGAAGCTTCACACCAAATAAAAATTCTCAGTGCCGTGCAGTTTTGCAGATATAGGCATTTTAAATTTTTTCTATTTTCAGCTCCTAAGCTTCCCACGGGGCTGCGGGAATATTTTTTTTGGCATAAATCAAGTACTTATGACCCAATAAGTCCTCACATTAAATTTGGTTCAAATTAGCCTCTCGGTTCAGAAAATAGAAATTTAGGGCGGGGCCAAAATGTTTGCCCCTCCCATAACAACGCCAAATATTATCCCTCAAACTTCTCTTGAACAAATCTGAGTCTACACCTCAAAAGGAAGCTGCAAGTGTCTGCTACTGCTGGTTCTTGAGAAGAAGATTTTCAAAGATTTTGGTGCCCCTTGGGGGCGTGGCCCCCACCCAGGAGGAGGGGCAACTTCATTTGAACAAATCTGAATTGGCATTAGGTAATAAATATTTAGCCAACATTTGAATAAAATTGGGCTAGTGATTTAGGAGAAGTCGATAATGTAAAGTTAATGCCGGACGGACGACGGACGGATCATGACCAGTAAAGCTCCCGCTGAGCTTCGCTCAGGTGAGCTAAAAATATACCTGTAGGGCCACACGAGTAGATCTACTGTTTCTCAGGCAATTATTTGTAAAATTTCATGCAGGCAAGCTGTTTTTTATTTTATTTTTTATTTCTGTAATTATTTATTGGTGTTTCAGGTCATATACTTATGCACAATAGCTAATCATGACCGTGACAGTTTTACGGGTGGAGGAAGCCAGAGTACCCGGAGAGAGAACCACCGAGCAACGACAAGCAGTATTTCTGTAATTATTTCCTTGCCATCAGAAGTTCATGTTTTAGGCCTAATAATCTACAGAATAGCATGGGTGGTGGTGTATTTCATCTGTTGAGAACAAGAAGGCTTTGCAATGCTAAAGCACTGCAAAGCCATTCTATCACTCAAGGTACAAATTCATCAATTTTTTTTAACTTGGGTAAAATATCGGACATAAACCATTTAATTTTTATTTTTTTAAGTTTACATTGATTATAAAAAGTGAGCATGTAGCAGCCAAAAGGACTATGCAGGAGGGCCCGAGAAACAGATTTTTAATTTTTAAGTGCCTAGCAAGAGTGTTTTTTTGATACTTTTAGAATTTGTGGGGAACTTAGCGTGATTTCCTTTGCGACAGCCAGAATTCCAATGGATACAAAACTCAAATTCAAATTATAACGATGTATCAGGGAAAGTTTTTGTTTACAAATTACATAAGCATGCAGCCTAGTGAAAATGTTTTACAGAAACAGACATGTACATGAACAGCGAAATTCATTTATTTCCTAGTATTTTTCTTCTAAACACCAGATCTCCCCGAAACTGGCAGTTCTGCCAAACTACCAGAATGACATTAAAAATAGAAGTTATTTTGATTTCATATCAATCAGTGATAAATAAAGCCTTCCGTCAATTTCATTGGTCAGTTTCAAAACTAGACAATTTAATTGGCTGAACAAAATACAACTGGGCCACATTTTCAAAATTTGCCTAATTAGAGTTGGGAGCTTTCATTGGTCAATTTCTAAACTGGACAATTTGATTGGCTAAACAAAATACAACTGGGTCACATTTACATAATTTCAGTAGGGAGAATTTACGTTATCTGTCCTATTTAGGGTGGGTTATTTTGTATTAATCTTTTACCTACAAGAAAAACGCCATTCATTTTTTTTTATTTCCACTTTTTGCTTCCAAAACATAGGTTACGACCCCCCTCATTGGAACGAGCTCGACGAGCTCGTTCCAATGAGGGGTCATAACCTATGTTTTGGAAGCAACAAATGAATTTTTTTGGTAATCCGAGGATATTTTTTCCAAGTGCCGTCTGCAACTCAAGTTAGGAGATGGGTTATAAAGTCTTACTAAGTGGCTAATTTGTGCCTGTGTGTGCCATATGATAAATAGAATATGAAATGTGTGTTTTTCTCATATAGTATTTATGAAACTCATTCGAATTTTCCATTAGGGCTCGCCAAAATGGAAAATTCTTCGACTCGTTTCATAAATATTATATGAGAAAAACACTCATTCCATATCCTCTAAAAACTACGGTACTATGTATCACTATCATTGTTATTTTGGACCATTATAAAAATGTATTGTGACACCTCATGGTGTACTGATTATATACTACTATGTATCACTATTACATACTCTTGGGTAGCACATTACTTTCTTAAATGTGTGACAAAATAACAATGTCGAGGGCTGTCATTCCAGTTGTTTCACACTGCAAGTTGTAGTTAAGACAATTCCATTCCTCCGATCTCTACCTTATATCTTTTGATAGTTAATTAAAAAATACATTTTTGGGGGTTAGTATTTTGTAAAATAAATGTTATTCTGGATCATTTTTATGTCATATTAGTGTTTAGGAGGACCCAGACCAGCCTCTAATTTAAATACCATTTGCACTGATTTCATATAAAAAATTTCATTTCTAGTTTGTTTTATCAGTTAAATGAAAGTGTCAATGACACTGTAGCTCAACTTGTCAAGACATTAGGGCCCTGCGAATCACAAATTTTCGTCGAATCGAATTTGCATAATCGAATCGCAAATCGAATTCCGTCGTTAAGAAATACGATGTCGGGCGGAATTTTTCTCCTCGGATAACTTCCTTTTTATATGCTCGCTGTACATGTTCGAACTGATCATAGAAAAAGGTCGAAGAATATAATAAACACCATAATTCACATTCCTTTATAGCCTAGGGTGTTTATTTTTCGTGCAATATGAGAAGGTTATTCCCATTCGTTAATGCCTCGTGGGAATAATCCTCCGCATATTACTCAGAAATAACCATCGTACGCTACACCAGGAAAAAAATGTCTATTCGTTTGTCGTTTGACATGTCTGGAGTCTGGACCCCAGCCATATGGCATATGTATCGGGCTGATGAGAATTTCAAAATCCTGGCGTTAAGGTGCCGTTATAACCCCAAATTCCACTAACACACTAACAGGTGGCAAATAATAAGAAGACAAATGATTTATATTGAAATCGAATTATGCCATTTTCATGGTTCAGATGTACAGGAACTGAAAATGCATCCAACTGACGAACTGTCAAGGTAAGGTATGTAACTTAATTGTCGAATTGTTTAATGGATATGATTAAACATTCGTATTGTTGAGATAGAAATAATACTGAACATGACTGTCATGTTCAGTATTATTTCTATCTCAACAATACGGATGTTTAATCACATGACATGCAGCTGCAGCAGCCGTGCAGCTGTTAATAAAAAGACAAATGATTTATATTGAAATCGAATTATGCCATTTTCATGGTTCAGATGTACAGAAACCGAAATTGCATCCAACTGACGGACTGTCAAGATAAGTTATGTAACTTAATTGTCGAATTGTTTAATGGATATGATTAAACATCCATATTGTTGAAATAGAAATAATACTGAACATGACTGTCATGTTCAGTATTATTTCTATCTCAACAATACGGATGTTTAATCACATGACATGCAGCCGTGCAGCGAGTGAGTATCGTAATATAATATCGTATCAACTCAGTGGCCGGTATTCATATTTTTATTGAGTTCTTCGGCCATCCGTGTCCGATCACCATCACGCGAATTTCAAGCCAAGCAGGTCACTGTTTTTCCTCACCCATATCAGCGTGGCGACATTGTGGTTGCTCAAGCCATGACGTTGATCAGTCACTACAGACGAACCTACAGAATTGACCCTTTCTGATGTGCAGTTGGTAGTCTGTATTGAAAGAATATCCTTCGCTGCAGGACGTAGACATGGCAAACGGGCTTCCTGTACTTGCCAGAATCTAAGTGGGTCTGTACTTCTATCGCTAATAGGAAGAGCAGAATACCGACTCATTTCTGCTTTAACCTTGTCATTTACACTCAAATTTTGCGGTTGCACTTCTTCACTGGAAATCTCATCGAACATATCATCTAATAGACTTTTAGACTTTGGCTGGCTTGATTTATTTGGAACCGTTTGTTGACATGGAACATCTGTTTCAGTGTGGACGTCTTGTGTTTTGGTGGGCTCTACATGCCTAACGTGATACTGCTGAAGCATCTGAATATAAGACTCCACGGTTTTTAGCTCATCGTCATCTTTAATGGTTGTCTTGAAGCGTGGGTCCAGATAAGTTGCCGTGAGGAGGTAATCCTGGTTTAAGTCAAATCTGTCTTCCAACTGAGTGATCAGGCTGTCGCGGAATGACTTTGCACCACGAGCTGTATTTTCCCTGAGCTTTTTCAACAGAGTCATGATGCACCGCCTGACCATTGATACACTTATTACACTATCGGCACTCAGGACAGTGGTTGCTTCAGACAATGGCTTAAGAAGAGGCAAAACAGATTCTCTGGTAGAACAGAGTTACATCAAGAGGGGTGCCGGCGGTGGATTAGCGCATCGCTTCTTCTCTTGGCACTCGACAAGTGCACGGGCAATGGGGCCATTGTTGACCTCTGTCCAGTTTAGGAGCGTGCATGTGCTATTGAATCGGGTCGTAACATCCATGTCCCATGTCCACTTGATGTTTGTGTAAGGCATGTAGTCCTGTAGTTGATGAGTGGAAAAAGGCGGCAATTCTGTGAACGTCATTTATAAGGTTTTTGACCATCGGTTGGACAGTGAGCGAGGAATTAATGCATAATTGCAACTTGTGTGCCGCACACCCATGCCAGTATGTACCCAATCCACGAGTGGTACAGGGCATAGTATTGGTTGTGTCCGTAGTGGCGAAAAATATTTGGTGAAGTGCTATTCCATACTTTTCCAGTTGATCGCGCACTATGGCCTCTGTGGCGAGTGCAGTATGGTCAGCGTCAATGTCCTCGAGACTCGTCACTGACAAACATCGGGAGGATAAAAGCCATTCATGATCGATGAAATGTATTGTAAGGACGAGAAAATTTGAACCGTTGTCTGCCTTCCAATGATCAAAAGTTATTGAAATCTGGCCATTTCCTGCCTGATCTTTGATTAACTGACACAGCTTGGCTTCGCTTTTCTCTCTCATATCGCCCAGATTTCGCGAAAGGGTGGTCGGGTGAGGTGGGATGTAGGAGTTGTCAGTCAAGACTGCACACAAATGCTTCAGTCCGCGACCAGCTGCTGCTTCAAATGGTCTCCCATCCGCAACAACAAAACTCAACACTGCAGCATCGTATTTCAGCTTAAGATCGGGGTGTAATGTTCTCCTTGTGAATGCTGCCAAACTTGTCTGGCGTTTACTGCACTGCACAGCCTCACTGGTAGATGCTGTAGCATGTGGATGCTTCTTAGCCTCTCTAGCCTTCGCTGAAATAGCTTGTGCGTGCAACGCCGGGTGTTTCTTGAGAAGGTGGTTCCATAGAGGTGTCGTCGTGCCAGTTGAGTGTGCTTTATACACAACATTGCACTCAATACACGTGTAAGTCTCTGCGAGTTTATGGTGCATAAAATATTTGTGGACCGCGGATTGAGGCTGGTTTGATGCCATATTGAAGAATGAAGTCACACAACGTTCTAAAGAGTATAATTCCACAGAACAGAATGACGCTCGATTCAGGCTAGCAAATGATCGAATCCTTACCAAAGCATTCACGTGCTTATTGGTGAACAACATAGTTCAGTGAGTTGTCGTCATCGCTTTGAAATTACCGTTTAACTGACTTGCACTCTTCTCTGCGTAATCTACATTGCCACAATTTATTCGCAGACCAGTGTCGGCAAAAAACCTTTGATGTATTGTAACCGCCTGTCTACTCACGAAAAAAAAAGGGAACACAGTGTTGATCGAAGTTATGCATTGATCTAGTGATTACTTGAGTGTACCAACGGGACATCTGCAACAAAATAACGTATAACATATGATGGATCCAGATCGCGTTGTTATTAATATACGCGCTTTAATTCATCAATTTCAACGGGTGATAAATATGGGAAATCTGAGGGTTTCCGAGCGAGTTTATGATAAAAGTAGGACCATTTCAAACAATCGTCGATTCGAACACATTCGAATTTACTATGTTCGAATCGAATCGAATAATGAAGTTCGAATCGAATTTTGAATATTCACAGCCCCCTACAAAACATGTACAGTATGTGACACAGCAATGACAAACATCTAGGTAATGACCTGATAACAAAGGTACATATAAAGTATTGTAACGGCCTGTACATAAATACTGACCGTAGCCTGTAACAAATGTAAAGGTAAAGTAGTGTAAAGGTGGGTGACAGTCAGATGCTAAACTAGAAAAGAAATCTTCGAGTCCCAGAGTGGGTCTGAATGAACCCCAAAATATTTGTTCTCATAGCACAGTGATAACAAAGGCACCCCAAAACACACTCATTCCTGTCCCAAGGTGAAAACAAAGGTACCCAAGAAGTTTTGTGAAGATCAGTTCATAAATACGAGCTGTATAGAACTTGTGACAAAAAACTGATTGGACCTAATTTCGGTACAAAATGGCCACTGGCAGCCATCTTGAATTTTGGACAACACCCAGAAACACTTGTTCTCGTCTCAAGGTGATAACAAAGGTACCCAAGAAGTTTCGTGAAGATCGGTTGATAAATACAACCTCTAGCCCGAGCCGTATTGACATGTGCACTTACAGTTTATAAGTAGCACTGAATAAATGAAAATTCATCTAATTTGCATAATTTCTGCACGAGAAAAAACCTGTACTGTATGTGATGAATTCCATTTTACTAAACATTCATACAAAAATTTATTCAAATCAGAACTTTCATACAGAAGTTCTGTACAAAAGACTGATTGCACTAATTTTGGTACAAAATGGCTACTGGTGGCATTGTTGAATCACAGACCACACCCAAAAACACCCGTTCTCATCCCATGGTGATAACAAAGGTACCCAAGACGGTTCGTAAAGATCGGTTCATAAATACGGCCTCTAGCCTGAGCCGTATAGAAGTTGTGTACAAAAAACTGATTAGACCTAATTTCAGTACAAAATGGCCACTGGCAGCCATCTTGTATTTTGGACCGCACTCAGAAACACTCGTTCTCGTGCCAAGGTGATAGCAGAGGTACCCAAGACGTTTCGTGAAAATCGGTTGATAAATACAGCCTCTAGCCGTATTGACATGTGTACTTACTGTGTGTAAGTAGCACTGAAAAAATCAAAGTTCATCTAATTTGCATAATCTCTGCACACAAACAATTATTCAAATCAGAGCTTTCATGTGGAAGTTCTGCGCAAAAATCTGATTGCCTCTAATTTTGAACAAAATGGCTACCAGTGGCCATCTTGAATTTCGGACCGCACCCCAAAACACTCGTTCTCATCCCAAGGTGATACCAAAGGTACCCAAGAAGTTTCGTAAAGATCGGTTCATAAATGCGGCCTCTAGCCGGAGCCGTATTGGCATTTGCACTGACAGTGCTGAAAGTAAAACTAAATACATCAAAGTTAGTCTAATTTGCATAATTTACGTACGAGAAAAAAAACCTGTATTATATGTGATGTATCCCATGGTACTAAACATTCATACCAAAAATTATTCAAATCAGCGCTTTCATATGGAAGTTCTGTGCAAAAAACAGATTTCTGCATCGTCGGTACAAAATGGTGGCTGGCTGCCATCTTGAATTTCGGACCGAACTCAAAAAACACTCGTTCTTGTCCCACTGTCATAACAAAGGTACCCTTGAAGTTCCGTAAAGATCGGTTCATAAACACGGCCTCTAGCCCGAGCCGTATTGAATTGTTGACGGACAGACGGACGACTGGCCATGGCATAAGCTCAAATTTGGCTTCGCCAAAGTTGAGCTAAAAAGGAAAATGAAATTCATTTTTTTCCCCAATAGTCTTTTTTCCAAAGAATCCCACCATCCATAAGTAATGTGAATGTAAAATATTTTACATTTGTTTTGTACTGCAAATGATTAAACAGCTTCCAGTTGCCTTTTGTTGCTTTTGCAGGTACAAAGGTAGTAAATTTGTTTTATAGCATGTTTTTAATGCATGTGGTCCAGACCTCGATAGTCCTTGTGTCCTTAAGGAATGCACCCTGCCCCCCCATTGAGTGAGCCACTCCTGATCTTATTCAACATTTCACTGAACAATTCTTACTACTTTCTGTCCCTGTACTAAACAAGAGGCCCCGGGGGCCTGAGGGCGCTCACCTGACATGGTAGTCTAAATATCAAACCAGGGACTTAATTTGAATAAGCTGCATACTCCCCTCCTAAGAAAAGCATATCCCAACTAGATGAAGCAGTTGTGTCCACACAATACACAGGATTTTCCTTCTATTTTCAGTTCCTGCACTTTTACGTTCCAAAATTGAGATAAATGCATAAAAAACCCTTTTTTTTTTTTAATTTTGATTGGAAATTTTCGAAGTCCCAAACAAAATATTTTCAGCCTAAATTTTTTTTTTCTTCTTCAAATTGACCAAAAACGCATAAAAAACCAAAAAACTAATTTCCGGTCCCACCCGGCCCCCAAATTTTCAGTGTAAAAAATGTTGGTTTTTTTTTTTCAGCTTAAAATTGACCGAAACGCATAAAAAACAAAACAAAAATTTATGGATTTTGGTCCAAAATTTTCCAAGTACCACCCGGCACCCAAATTTTCAGTGTAAAAAAATTGTTTGTCTTAAAATTGACGGAAACAAATAAAAAACAAAAACAAAAATTCCGGATTTTGGACAAAATTTTCTAAGACTCACCCTGCCCCCAAATTTTCAGTGTAAAAAAAATTTTTGTTTGTCTTAAAATTGACCGAAACGCATAAAAAAGAAAAAGAAAATTCCGGATTTTGGTCCAAAATTTTCCAAGTCCCACCCGGACCCCAAATTTTCAGTGTAAAAAAAAAAAATTTTGTTTGTCTTAAAATTGCCCGAAACGCATAAAAAAACAAAACAAAAATTCCGGATGTTCTGCGTCCCACCAGGCCCCCAAATTTTCAGTGCAAAAAAAAATAAATTAAAAAATTGTCTTAAAATTGACCAAAACTCATAAAAAAAAACAAAAAACTAATTTCCGGAATTTGGTCCAAAAAATTCCCACCCAGACCCCAAATTTTTAGTGTGAAAATGTTTTTTTTTTTGCCTTAAAATTGACAGAAACAAATAAATGAAAGTGTCAATGACACTGTAGCTCAACTTGTCAAGACATGTACATGTATAGTATGTGACACAGCAATGACAAACATCTAGGTAATGACCTGATAACAAATGTACATATAAAGTACTGTAACGGTCTGTACATAAATACTGGCCGTAGCCTGTAACAAATGTATAGGTAAAGTATTGTAAAGGTGGGTGACAGTCAGATGCTAAATAGAAAAGAAATCTTTTGAGTCCCCGAGTGGGTCTGACTGAACCCCAAAATATTTGTTCTCATAGCACAGTGATAACAAAGGCACCCCAAAACACACTCATTCCTGTCCTAAGGTGAAAACGAAGGTACTTAAGAAGTTTCATGAAGATCAGTTCATAAATACGAGCTGTATAGAAGTTGTGACAAAAACTGATTGGACCTAATTTCGGTACAAAATGGCCACTGGCAGCCATCTTGAATTTTGGACCGCACTCAGAAACACTCGTTCTCGTCCCAAGGTGATAACAAAGGTACCCAAGAAGTTTTGTGAAGTTCGGTTGGTAAATACAGCCTCTAGCCCAAGCCGTATTGACATGTGCACTTACAGTGTATAAGTAGCATTAAATAAATCAAAATTCATCTAATTTGCATAATTTCTGCATGAGAAAAAACCCCTTACTATATGTGATGTATTCCATTTTACTAAACATTCATACAAAAATTTATTCAAATCTGAACTTTCATACAGAAGTTCTCTACAAAAGACTGATTGCACTACTTTTGGTACACAATGGTTGCTGGTGGCCATCTTGAATTTTGGACCACACCCAAAAACACTCGTTCTCATCCCACGGTGATAACAAAGGTACCCAAGAAGTTTCGTAAAGATCGGTTCATAAATAAGGTCTCTAGCCTGAGCCGTATAGAAGTTGTGTACAAAAAACTGATTAGACCTAATTTCGGTACAAAATGGCCACTGGCAGCCATCTTGAATTTTGGACCACACTCGGAAACACTCGTTCTCATCCCAAGGTGATAACAGAGGTACCCAAGAAGTTTCGTGAAGATCGGTTGATAAATACAGCCTCTAGCCCGAGCTGTATTGACGTGCACTTACTGTGTGTAAGTAGCACTGAAACTAGAGGGGGTATCAGTACCCCGTGGCTCACCAACAGGTGGCCAATGCAAAGGGGTGGCTGGAGTAAAAAAAAAAAAAAAAAAAGTTCAAAACTTGCACACAAAAGTCCAAAATTAAAGAAAATAAGCAGCTAAAGGGTTAAATAATATAATGATAACCCCTAAGAAGCATGCTAACATAAAATAGGAACTATGGCAATATGCTACATGGTAAGTCTCCACTTTGAAAAAAAGAAAGACAAACCTCAAAACCTGCACATAAAAGTAAAAAAAGTATCACATTTGTTTCAAAGGGTTCAAATTTAGAAAAATACCCTGAAAATATTATAATAACCAGCGTGGCAATATGCCAGTGAGATAAAACTCCACTTAAAAAAATATCAAAACCTGCACCCAAAAGTACAAAACCTGCAAAGAAAAGAACAAAATTAAAGTAAATAAGCAGCTAAAGGGTTAAATAATATAAAAATAGCCCAAGAAGCATCCTAACATAAAAGGGGAACCATGACAATATGCTACAAGGTAAGTCACCACTTGGAAGAAAAGAAAGACAAACCTCAAAACCTGCACATAAAAGTAAAATAAAGTATCACATTTGTTTCAAGGGGTTAAAATTGAGAAAAATACCCTGTCACAGTAACCACAATGGCAATATGCCAGTAAGGTGAAAGTCTACTTGAAAAATATCCACTTGGAAGAAAAGAAAGACAAACCTCAAAACCTGCACATAAAAGTATCACATTTGTTTCAAAGGGTTAAAATTTAGAAAAATACCCTGAAAATGTTACAGTAACCACCATGGCAATATGCCAGAGAGGTAAAACTCCACTTAAAAAAAATATCAAAACCTGCACACCAAAGTACAAAACCTGCACACAAAAGTCCAAAATTAAAGTAAATAAGCAGCTAAAGGGTTAAATAATATAATAATAGCCCCAAGAAGCATCCTAACATAAAATAGGAACCATGGCAATATGCTACAAGGTAAGTCAACACTTGGAAGAAAAGAAAGACAAACCTCAAAACCTGAACATAAAAGTAAAAAACACATCAAAACCTGCACACAAACGTCAAAATAAGTCCAAAATTTGATTCAAAGGGTTAAAATTAAGACGAAATACCCTGGAAAAGAGTTAAATGTTATCGTGAACCCCCACAGCAATACGCAAAGAAGAAAAACATTTTTTTAAAAGCACAAAAATCCAAACCTGTAAACAAAAGAAGTCCAAAATTGAAGTAATTAAGCAGGAAAAGGGTTAAAGAATACAACGTAGCCCTAAGATGCATATTTACATACAATAGAAAGCAAGGACATATGCTACAAGGTAAATCTACACTTGGAACAAAGGAAAAAAATACATGAAAACCTGAACGCAAATGTCAAAATAAGACTAAAAATCTATTCAAAGGGTTAAAATTTTTTAAAAAATGCACTGGAAAGATATCAATGTTAAAATAACCACCACTGCAATATGCAGTGAGGTCAACCTCACTTGAAATTGTTTTTTTTATCACAACCTGTACATAAAAGTAAGAAGCTGTAAGCCCAAGTCCAAAAGCTGTACATAAAAACCCAAAATTGAAGTAATTCAGCAGGAAAAGGGTTAAATAATACAAACATAGCCCTAAGATGCATGTTTACATACAATAGAAAGCATGGACATATGCTGCAAGGTAAATCTCCACTTGGAAGAATGGAAAATGAAAGTGTCAATGAGACTGTAGCTCAACTTGACAAACTTGAACTTGGTAAGTTATAAATGAAATGGCAAAATTGAAGACCATTGGTACCAATGTCATTTTTTTTGCCAGTGGCAACATTTTTTGACAGAAACCGAAGAAAATCGATAGCTCCCATCTAGAGGCCTCCCCAAACAAGCATGCCAGGTTTCAAAGCAATCCGATCATAAATGTGCCCTGTAGGGTGTACAAAAGGGAAATATTGTGGTCTGACTAGACTAAATTCTAAGAACGTTGGCCGTGGCAACATTTTTTGATGGAAATGGCAGAAAATCGATAGCTCCCATCTAGAGGTCCCCCTAAATAAGCATACCAGGTTTCAAGCAATCTAATCATAAATGTGCCCTGTAGGGTGAGCCAAAGAGAAATATTGTGGTCTGACTAAACTAAGTTCTAAGAATGTTGGCTGCAGCAACATTTTTTGATGGAAATTGAAGAAAATCGATAGCTCCCATCTAGAGGTCACCCCAAACAATCATGCCAGGTTTCAAAGCAATCCGATCATAAATGTGCCCTGTAGGGTGTGCCAAAGGGGAAAAATTGAGTCTTCTGACTAAACTAAGTTCTAAGAACGTTGGCCGCGGCAACATTTTTTGACGGAAATTGACGAAAATCGATAGCTCCCATCTAGAGGTCACCCCAAACAAGCATGTCAGGTTTCAAAGCAATCCGATCATAAATGTGCCCTGTAAGGTGTGCCAAAGGGGAAAAATTGAGTCTTCTGACTAAACTAAGTTCTACGAACGTTGGCCGTGGCAACATTTTTTGCCAGAAATTAAAGAAAATCGATAGCTCCCATCTAGAAGTCACCCTAAATAAGCATACCAGGTTTCAAAGCAATCAAATCATAAATGTGCCCTGTAGGGTGTGCCAAAGGGAAATATTGTGGTTTGACTTAACTAAGTTCTAAGAACGTTAGCCACGGCAACATTTTTTGACGGAAATTGAAGAAAATCGATAGCTCCCATCTAGAGGTCACCCCAAACAAGCATGCCAGGTTTCAAAGCAATCCGATCATAAATGTACCCTGTAGGGTGTGCCAAAGGGAAATATTGAGTCTTCTGACTGAACTAAGTTCTAAGAACGTTGGCCGCGGCAACATTTTTTGACAGAAATTGCCGAAAATCGATAGCTCCCATCTAGAGGTCTCTCCAAACAAGCATACCAGGTTTCAAAGCAATCTGATCATAAATGTGCCCTGTAGGGTGTGCCAAAGGGAAATATTGAGGTCTGACTAAACTAAGTTCTACGAACGTTGGCCCTGGCAACATTTTTTGCCGGAAATTGAAGAAAATCGATAGCTCCCATCTAGAGGTCACCCTAAATAAGCATACCAGGTTTCAAAGCAATCAAATCATAAATGTGCCCTGTAGGGTGTGCCAAAGGGAAATATTGTGGTTTGACTAAACTAAGTTCTAAGAACGTTGGCCGCGGCAACATTTTTTGACGGAAATGGAAGAAAATCGACAGCTCCCATCTAGAGGTCACCCCAAACAAGCATACCAAGTTTCAAAGAAATCTGATCATAAATGCGACCTGTGAGGTGTGCCAAAGGAAATTGTGGACGTACGTACTAACGTACGTACGTACGTTACGTACGCCAACGGACGAGAAGGGATGGCAATAGCTCAGCTTGACTTTGTCAAGTTGAGCTAAAAAACCCATCAAAACCTGCACGCAAACATCAAAATAAGTCTAAAATTTGATTCAAAGGGTTAAAATTAAGACAAAATACCCTGGAAAAGAGTTAAATGTTATAGTGACCCACCATAGCAATATGCAGAAACTAAAAAAATTTTAAAAAGCCAAAAAATCAAAACCTGTACACAAAAGTTCAAAATATTTGAGAGCGGACGCTGACGCCGACATAAAGGCTATGCCATAGGCTCACACAACTAACGTTGGTGAGCCAAAAATCAAAGTACATCTAATTTGCATAATTTCTGCACGAGAAAAAAACCTGTATTATATGTGATGTATCCCATGGTACCGTACTAAACATTCACACAAAAAATTATTCAAGTCAGCACTTCTATATGGAAGTTCTGTGCAAAAATCTGATTGCACCTAATTTTGTACAAAATGGTTGCCATGGGCCATCTTGAATTTCGGACTGAACCCCAAAACACTCGTTCTCGTCCCACAGTGATACCAAAGGTACCCAAGAAGTTTTGTAAAGATCGGTTTATAAATACAGCCTCTAGCCCGAGCCGTATTGGCATTTGCACTTACAGTGCTGAAAGTAACACTAAATACATCAAAGTTAGTCTAATTTGCATAATTTACGTACGAGAAAAAAACCTGTATTATATGTGATGTATCCCATGGTACTAAACATTCATACAAAAAATTATTCAAATCAGCGCTTTCATATGGAAGTTCTGTACAAAAAAAACAGATTTCTGCATCGTCGGTACAAAATGGCGGCCCACTAGAATTTCGGGTTGGACCCCAAAACATTCGTTCTCGTCCCACAGTCATAACAAAGGTACCCAAGAAATTTCGTAAAGATCGGTTCATAAATACGGCCTCTAGCCCGAGCCGTATTGAATTGTTGACGGACAGACGGACAACTGGCCATGGCATAAGCTCAAATCTGGCTTTGCCAAAGTTGAGCTAAAAATCGATAGCTCCCATCTAGAGGTCACCCCAAACAAGCATACCAGGTTTCAAAGCAATCCAATCATAAATGTGCCCTGTAGGGTGTGCCAAAGAGAAATATTGTGGTCTGACTAAACTAAGTTCTAAGAACGTTGGTCGCGACAACATTTTTTGACGGAATTGAAATTCTCTGCACACCTCTTGCGTTTACCGAGCGCATGCGCAACAACCGTGACGTCAATTCCGTATTTCCGCCAACAAGAAGTTTGTGATTTAGCAGGGAGGCATCAATATCAAAGATATCCTCAAGGAGGGTGGGCCTCCAGTAAACAATTGTGGTAGGTATGCTAAGAAACAAAATTTACTAAAAAATTTTAATTCCTTCTCAACCTACTCACAATTGGTTACAATTGGTTGAATATAAACAATAGGAGGAGGTGAATCACATAACCTATACTAACAAGAGCAGCAGAAGAAAATGCAAGAAGGGTAGAGAATAATAGCTAAACCTGTAAATGAAGAAAGAAAGAAGCACCTAAAAAGAACAGGACTGAGCAATGCACAAACCCGATAAAAACAAATTTAACGAGGGTGCACAACAGCCTGAGCAGCAACAAGCGGGCCTAAAGAAACAAGAGGCCCCAAGGAGCCTTAATTGCTCACCGGCCAAAGTGGTTAAAAGAAGTATTTGGGGGTAACATTCAGTTAGACATGGTTCATCAACACTACAAAGGATGGAAGTCATGAGAGACAAATTTTATGGAACTAGGGACATGGCTTGAACAAACATGAATCTTACCCCCTTATGGATGCTGCACACCAAATATCAAAAGCATTCATCTGCTGAAGAAGATTGTTAAAGAAAATTCCTCATTTTGAACTAAGTTATCATTTGGGTTCCGACAGTGAGGCCAAATATGAACCCAGGGACTTGGCTTGAACAACCTTGAATCAAACCCCCTAAGGATGCTGCATGCCAAATATCAAAACATTCCGACTGCTGAATCTGAAGAAGATTTTTAAAGAAAAATTCCTCATAGTGACTAAGTTATAATTCGGGCTCCCACAGGGAGCCTAAATATGACCCAGGGACTTGACTTTAACAAACTTGAATCTCACCCCGTAAGGATGCTACACACCACATATCAAAACATTCCGACTGCTGGATCTAAAGAAGAATTTTAAAGAAAATTCCTCATTTCGAAGTAAGTTGCAATTCAAGCTTCCACAGTGAGCCCAAATATGGACCTAGGGACATGGCTTGAACAAACTTGAATCTTACTCCCAAGGATGCTTCATACCAAATATCAAAACATTCCGACTGCTGGATCTTGAGAAGATTTTTCAAGAAATTTGCCTGAAATGCACCAAGTTCAAATTTGGGCTCCTATACTGAGCCCAAATATGAAGCCTGGTGGCCGATTTGAACAAACTTGAGTCAGATCCACCCCACAATGTTGCATACCAAATATCAAAAGATTCCGCCTGATGGATCTGGAGAAGAAGATTCTTTTGAGAAATTTGCGTGAAATGCACTAAGTTCGAATTCAAGCTTCTATAGTGAGCCCAATTATGAATCCAGGGGGCTGATTTGAACAAACTTGAATCAGATACACCCCACAATGGTGCATACCAAATATCAAAAGATTTTGCCTGCTGGATCTGGAGAAGAAGATTTTTTAAGAAATTTGCCTGAAATGCACTAAGTTCAAATTTGCGCTTCTATACTGAGCCCAAATGTGAATCCAGGGGGCCAATTTGAACAAACTTGAATCAGATCCACCCCACAATGTCACATACCAAATATCAAAAGATTCTGTCTGCTGGATCTGGAGAAGAATTAAGAAATTTGCCTGAAATGCACTACGTTCGAATTCAGGCTTCTATAGCGAGCCCAAATATGAATCCAGATGGCCGATTTGAACAAACTTGAATCAGATCCACCCCATAATTCTGTACACCAAATATCAAATGATTCTGCCCACTTGTGCTGGAGAAGATTTTTTAGTAATTTCTCTAATATACATAGGGTGCTATCGGAGTAATGCCCCCTTTGGAGACCCAAGTGGGCATGTCCATTTCATTTGAACAAACTTGAATTGACATATGGGAATGAACATCCATACCAAGTTTCGAGCAAATTGACCTCACGGTTTCAGAGAAGTCGTTTGAAAAATGTTCACGACACCCGATGGTGAGCTAAAAAAGGTCCTCAGATTGCTGCTGTAGGTGGCAGAGATAAAAGGAGGATAAAGTAGAAGCATTCCTGCAATAAGCTGCATTCATAACATCTCGGAGCGAAACAAGAATTGTAGAACACCCAGGATGTAGAAATGGCATGAACCTCCTGAGCATTAAACTGGTTCAAAACAAGATCCGAAGCAGACGAGCTGGAATAAGCCAGCTTGATTGCAAGACAGATCCATCTGGAAATAGAATGGGAAGAGATAGACTGCCTCCAAGGGATGAGAGACAGAAAGAATCTCTTCTGCCCCCCCCCCCTCCCCCCGAGTGAATGTAAGGCTTGATCAAACAAACAGGACAAAGAAGAGGCCTCCGTCCATCGACAGCAGGGAGAGCCCGAATGCAGATGGGGGGAGGTACCGAATCAGGAAGTTGATTCTTGGCTAGAAAAGAGCAATCAGTAGTGAAGTTGACACTGTTAGCCTCATTTCTGAAGAAAGCAGAATGAACGGATAGTAGGGCCCTGCGGATCGGGAAATTTATGTTTGAATCAAATCTCGAATCGAATCAGGACTGATGTGGACATCAAATCGAATCGGGGTAAACTTGAGAAGTAACTATAACGGGCATTATTATGTGCAGAAATGTCCGGAAAGCACTGCGAGAAGAGATAGTTGACACAACTTGACAACTTGGCGTTATTTTAATTTTCTTTCTCGTTGAATGGCCATTCAGATGTTCACTTGGCCCGACAATAAATTCAAGACATAAATATGGACAGAAATTAAGGTGTTACTGCCCAGAGACATTTGAGACAAACCACTAAATTGAAACATGTGAATTAAAAGCACAAATGTAATACAAGTGGCACATTAATTCCCATGGGTTGAAGTCGGCTACAGCCACTAACTTCATGTTAGCATGGCTAAATACATTATTGTAATGTTTGGTTGTTTTTGTATTATCAAGATTTGGGTCTTGTAGATTTCGGTACGTTCTCAACTCAATAACTCAGTATACATCAAAAGCAGCGAAAGCGTTAAACTGTGTTAGTTTCTGCATTAGTTAACTCGAATATTGACGCAGTGCTCATTCACACAAATTGCTTTTACTTCATTCCAACTTCTAAGTACCAACTCCGAACAATGCAAAGAAACTACAGAGGTTTTCCTCCCACAGTTTTCTAACATAATAATGGGAGCACTCCAGGCGACATGTCCTCATTATTGTATTAGAAGATTCTGGGACTGGGAGCAGGCCTTAGGGCCATAGCTGGATATTTCGGTTGTATAGATGGGGCGTGAACAGGTTACAACTATGACAGAGTCGCTGAGCAAACGGGATTCCATGAATAACTCTCACACGAATTCCTGGAAATCTATAAATAGCGAATTAGTGGCGTGTGGTTTTCTGGGAATCTGAAACTGAAAGTGAAACGACAGAATTTTGCAATGAATTTGACTATTTTCCTGATAGAAACATTAAAACTAGAAGAGTTTGCTCCTTATTTCAACTGATGTCGACATTGTTGAACACTGATTCATTTTCCTCGAAGCTTCGTTTGACTAATGAATCAGCAAACTATTCGAGATCGATATACGAATACCAAACCGATGTCGACATCGAATTGAATACTCGAAGCTTCGCAGGGCCCTAACGGATGGGGCATGAAGCTCACTGACACGTCTGCCTGGTCTGGCAGAAGCAAACGCTAGAAGGAAAGCAGTCTTATAGGTAAGAAAATGCATATCAGTCTCAGATAAAGGCTCGAATGGTGCACCCTCCAAACAATGCAACAACCATGCCAAGTTCCACTTGGGTGTAAGATGCAAAACTCGAGGCCGTTTCAAAGAAAAGTGCCAAATTAGTTTGGAGAGCAAAAGATTAGGACCGATGCACTGCTTTACCACACACGAGAAAATATCAGACAGCATAGACCGATAGCCCTTAATTGTAATAGGCTGGAGGCCCTTGGAGTCAAAAAGGTATACAAGAAAATCCGCAATTTGTGCGATTGACAGATTATGGTAATCCACATTTTGAGCCGTACACTAGCGGCAGAAAACCTTCCACTTAGCAGCATTAAGTCATGCCAGTGGAATATCGCCGCGATGCAAAAATGCACTCCACTGATCGTCTCGAAAAACCTCTATGTCGGAGACAGGACCTGATAGGTTGTGATACTTCCTGGGACGACCCTGGGAAAGAAGATCGCGACGCAGAGGTAGATGAACCAGCCGAACTGCCCACAGACGCTGCAGCAGATTGATCTACACCCTCTGTGGAGACAGAGGTGTGATCAGAATGATCCTGCAGCTGCAAGCACGAATCTTCGCAAACATCTGAGGAAAAATCGGTGCAGGAGGGAAGGCATAGCCGATCCAACCTATCCAGTCCAGGGACAGAGCGTCTACCACAAATGCTAGTGGATCTGGACAAGGAGAGACAAACGTCTCTACCTAATGATTCCAGTCAGTGGAAAAAAGGTCGGCCAGAGGACGCCCTCACCACTCACAAATCGCCTGAAACACCGACCAATGCAGCATCCATTCGGTGGGAAGGACACTGTCGCGTCGGGACAGGGAGTCTGCTAGGATGTTGAGATGCCCGGGAATGTGCCGAATAGTCACCTGAGCATTGACATCCCACACCAACAGTAGAAGATCCCAAGATAATCGATACATGGGAATCGAATGTCTGCCTCCTTGATTCCGTATGTAGGCTACCGCTGTTGAATTGTCCGAAAGAAGTAGGACAGTGTGGTCCGATTAGCAGGCCTTGAAATAATTTTTTTTGGTGCATCGGTCATAATGACCGGCTCCATAATGATCGGATCGGTCATACAGTAATCCGGGTCGGTCATATTTTTTGGCTTCCAAATCAAATATTAACTAGGGCATACTGACCCGTGTCTTAGCCCAGGGAGTGCTTGCAGTTGGTTGAGAACAAATCGAGGGGTAGACTTAAACATAAAGACTTGAGTCTGTGACTGGATTTTTCTTGATAAACGATACTGATAAAATGACGATCCCACATCATTCACTTTATGAACGAAATACAAAATCAACATTGGTTTTCAGTATTATTTGTCAAATCACCAATGAGTATGTAACATGTTTTACTTTCAGTGTTCAATTATTTTAATATATTTACTCATATTTCAGCTGCTCTGTGAATAAAATTTTATTAAATCCAAGTGTGTTGTTCGTATTTTGTTCAGTAAACATTGTTGTTTTTAGTAATGCAAACAAGGACGAAAACCAGCAAATTAAACGCCCAAACAAGCCAACTATACAATCTTATCAGAGGGAATCCACTTGAAGTGACAAAATAACAATACAACAAACCCAGTTTCATCTTTTTTATTATTCAATAACACTAATTACTCAATAAAACATCAAATGAATAATGCAAATATAAAATAAAACATGTGATTAAAAAAAACGCCCAAAATAGCACAAACTACAAAGATGTACGTGCGTGGGTTTCCAGACAACTCGTACCCATGGCAACTCGTACCAGTCAAGTCGCACCCAAAATTGGACGACTCGTACCCATTTTCGGCTAGACAACTCGTACCCATGGTTGGACAACTCGTACCCATGGCTGGTCAACTTGTACTTGGTGTTTAATTGTATGGGCGAAGGCCGTTAATGGCCTAAGAACTATAGAAGCGGGGTTTTTGCTTTTGTTTCATCCGTTTAAGGTGCTATAATAGTAATGGAAATCAGTTTACTTTTAAATTCCTTCGTCAGATATTCCATGAATATGAATGAAATATACACAAAGTTTACGTCTAAATGACGGCTGTGATACACAGAACAGAAAACATATATTCATTGGCCGTACTTTGTTGATAGCAGGCACCAGTGGTTGCTGAAAGTCTGCAATCGTATTCGTTCGAGAACTGGCGTGAATGCCCCCCCCCCCCCCCAACCCCGACACCCGGTTTCTGTGCTTCAGTTTGGGGAAATAGAGTACTGGAAAAAACTAAAAGGCCTCGCATCTAGGCCTAGGCTCTGCAAATTATCAGGGTGAAAACCATAGCCTTCGTCGCATTAACTCTTGCCATTCCTAATTAATAATGCCACTCTCCACCTTTACATTATTTTTCGTGTGGCAAAGTTACATCACTGGTGAGGCGCCACTCCGGTCAGGCGAGAAAGGATTTAATTGTAAATTGAGAGTCCAGCCGGATTTTGTACTTGAAGCGTAGCACATTTACCCGCTGGGAAGAAAAACGGCAAACAATGACCAGTGATAGACTGAATCAAGAAGATCACAAATGATGTTCATTTAAAAAAAAAATCTAATTAAAATCTCTAATACATCTCTCTCTATGAGTCCACCAGCTCGCATCAACTGATTTCTGTCGGAAATTTTATGGTCAAACCGACACACCTATCCCGAATGGAATGGTTTAACGCGCCGAAGGCGTGCAGGGACGGTATGGGGAGCAAGCCCCTTTCGACCCCCGACACACCTGAAAACTCGACAGTCATTTAATTTAGACTTACCCGGCAGTGCCAGGTGTGAGATCACGAAGAATTATTTTCTATCGTCTATTACCTTATAGTCGATTGGTGTTTAATTTTCTTCCAATTATCTGTGCATATTATTATCGCCAATTAAGTTAATCTTCCAGTTGGGAGGTGTGTTTTTCTAACAATTATCTTCCATGACAATCATGAAAATTAAATGGTAATTAGCATTTTTGTAAGGTTTGCAATTAGACTATAAATGTGAAAAAAAGTGAATCTCTCTCTCTCTTCTCTCTCTCTAGGCACCTGACTCTCGTTCCTCGACCGATTGAAACAAAAATTGGCACAGGTCTATATAGATGTAATTTGACCAGGCGTCCGACATCGCGTTAATCCTTCAACTAATGAAGGGGTGGGTTAGGGTGGGGGAATGAGCCCCGATCTCATCTGATCTTGCATTAACCCTGCAACATGTGAACTGCTGGGTGTGACTGCCAGTGCAACAAAATATTACGTGGAAAAGCCCTCAGAAGTTTAACGAAGAGCCAAAGATTACCCGATTTGGGGGAGGGGGGGAGTGGGAAGGGGGGGGGGGGGGGGGGGGGGGTCGTCTCCCGTATCTACACCACTGTATTAATATATAATTTAAATTTTTCCTGTTTCCTTCGAATTGCTTTCTTGATGAAATGTCCATACCAGCGAAATTGACTTTCGGCGAAGTCTGTTCAGACTGTTCTGCTGAGATAAATGCTAAAAATGGAAAGTTTTTGCCTTTCTGCACACCCACTGAAAGCAGACACAAATCTTATCAAGTCTTTCGGTCAATATTCGCTTCACCCATACAATTAAAGACCAGGTACATGTTGACCAACTGTGGGTACGAGTTGTCCAACCTTGGGTACGAGTTGTCCAACTGTGGGTACGAGCTGTCCAGCCGAAATTGGGTACGAGTCGTCCAATTTTGGGTACGACTTGACTGGTACGAGTTGCCGTGGGTACGAGTTGTCCTGATACCCGTGCGTGAACTCGCCCCTCAGGTAACATGCAAAGAAACAAAAAAATTCTCATTTTATCCGAATTCACACCGGGTGCAAATTCAGTTCGTTCACATGAATTGAGATTTTTTTCTTCTTTCCATGTCACCTGAGGGACTCGCTCATTTCATATTCATTACAATACTTATTCTATCCAAGTTACACCCACTCTTCACTCAATACTAATCCCCCCCCCCCCCCCCCACCCCCCCCCCCCCCCCCCCCCCCCCCCATCATCATGAACATCCCGGTTGGAAATTTCAAGTAGATATGCGACTCTCACAACATTTTAGAGCGGCAGTGATCTAATAGCCAGGTGGAATATATTTGCGCTTGAATTTTGTGAAAATCACATCAACAGATCAAGCTTCTGCGTGGACCGCTGTACCCCTCCCCCCCCTCCTCTTGTCGGGTTGCACCGAGTCGACCAGGGATACTTTGGTAAACTACTATAGAGAATGTATTGATATTGAGAACAATACACTTTTAATAGTAGTTTCTTGTAGTACTCCAGGGTGCCATCCTTATAGTATGCTTATGGGATATACTGAAGTGAATACACGTTTCATGATAGTTTCTCTTAATACTCAAGGGTTCCATCACTGTGGCACACTTATGGGGATTGACTTTTGGGGGAAAATTCACATAATGTCTACCCCTATGGTGGTACCCTGGACTACTCAGGACATTTACTATAGAAAATGTATTGACGCTAATACTTCTATTTGAAATTACCAATTAACGAGTTCAAATGCCTTATTTATTATTAGCTTCCATTGGCTGTTTTATTCAGTCACTGCCTGGCCCAAGTTTTATACATATTGTGGGAAAAGCCATACAAATATCCTTGGCAGACTTTAAAGACATTTATTTTGTGTGTGACTGTGTTGTCAACACAGCCACGTGCGATTATTATACGAGTGGTTGTTTCTGATTGTGTACATAATAATTTGTAATTTTTGCATCTTGTATAGATTCTTGTATGGATTCACCCCCAAGCTGTCTTTAAAAATAACCGGACACAATAGAAAGCAATTACAATTCAGTTGGTAAAAATATACATTTAACACTCCGTTGTTCATGTATAAATTATTCAGTCTGTTATAGGCGTGTTTTTGGAATAATTGACAGTGAGGTGCATGCTGTCAAGTTTGTGGATATCATTCAGCAAAGTGAATTTGTGAAAATAAAAACATTTTTGCTTCGGAATGAATTTTATTTTAATAAAATAAAACCATTTACCTCTTTTTGACATATCAAGGCATACAACAATCAATTTCTTGAATGTTAGATGGAAAAGGAAATCTGCACTGTTTTCCAGCCTACAGGTAATGACAACACGTTGTTACTCACCTAATTTCGTTTCAAATTTACCTGCGAACTGACGGACTTTTACAGTTTTCGAAATTGGGGGAGTGGGCTTAAACACGGAGAGGGCACCTTGTTTTCGAAATGCAGAAAGTTGGGGTGGGGGGCTTAATCACGAATATGGCCTGCGACACGGGTCAGTACAGTACTTGGGAGAAAAATGCGTCGGTCATTCATGACCGGTTGGATATAGTTAGTGCCGGTCACGTCGACGTTTCGTGGCGGTCACTGTCCGTGACCGACCACTTATTTCCAGGCCTGCGATTGGTGAGAAATCCAAAGCCAAAAACTCAACAGAAGAGCAAGGAACTCCTTCTGGTTGATATGAAGGGCCATCTGCTCGCTGTTGCACTCGCCGTGAGTAGATTGACTGAGAGGATCCAACGTCGAACCCCAGCCCCGATCACTGGAATCCGCAGTAAGGATGCGATCGGCTGAAGTAAGATCCATCGGGACACCCTGAGTCAACCAGGGAACATCGGCCCAAGGGTGGAGGTGACGAAGCAGGGAACAAGGAACAGAAAGTTCCAGGTCCTGAGGATCCACATTCGGACGCCAATGATCCAACAGGAAGTGTTGGAGAGGTCGGACAAACAAGCGGCCCAGTGGAATGAGATCTGTCACCGAACCGCAAAGGCCCAGCATCCAAAGTAAAGTGCTGGCCGAGACCGAGGAAGACTGGAGCAGGTTCCAAGTCAAGGCAGAAAGAGTCGTCGCCCAAGCATTGGAACTGGGACAACATTGTGAAGAGTGTCGAAACCATTCCCAAATGAAGAAATTACTGAGAAGGAAGATCTGACTTCTTGCAATTGATTCTGAAACCCTGTGACGCCAGTAAGCTGAGTAACCGCCAGACAACGGAATCCAGAACTGCAGCATTAAGCAAGCCATCTCCATAGGCTACACTGTCAATCCTTGAGTCCCTCAGGAGTGACAAAAATAATCTGGGCATCATGCCTTTTCTTCAGTTGATCATGAAGTAAAATGTAGAGCTCCCCTATGAAGCCCCTTGATACAACCTTTGTGGATTAATCTTAGTTACACACCTCCAGCGGGTACTGAATACAAAATTTTTAATTCTTGAGCAAAATGGCCAATTCCGGCTCCCATAGAGAGCCCAAATATTAATCCAGGCTCTTGATTTGAACACAGTTGAATCTGACTCCCCTAGAGATGCTGTGTACCGAATATGAAAGCATTCTGACTGTTGGATCTGAAGAGAAATTGTAAAGAAATTTCTTCAAATTGCACTAAGTTCAAATTTGGGCTACCATAGCGAGCCCAAATATTAACCTATGGATCCGATTTGAACAAACTTGAATCTGACCCCCCCCCCCTAGAGATGTTGTATACCAAATGTGAAAGCATTCTGACAAGTTGATCTGAAGAAGATTTTTGAAGAAATTCCCTCATATTGTACTAAGTTAAATTTCATGTTCCCATATGGAGCTCAAATATTAACCTAGGCACTCGAATTGAACAACCTGGAATCTGACCCCCCCCCCCCCCCCCCCCCTAGAGATGTTATATACCAATTATGAAAGCATTCCGACTGGTGGATCTGAAGAAGAAGATTTTTAAAGAAATTTCCTCACATTGCACTGAGTAAAAATTTGGGCTACCATAGTGAACCCAAATATATACCTAGGGATCTGATTTGAACAAACTTGAATCTGACCCCCTTAGAGATGTTGCATACCAAATATCAAAGCATTCTGACTGGTGGATCTGAAGAAGTTTTTTTTAAATTACCCTCCTGATTACTATTGAACAAAGATAAAATTTGGGCTTCAGAAGAAAGCCCAAATATTAAACTAGAAAGTGTTTTAGCACACTAAAACATATGTCTCCCCTTCCTTTTGAGGTCAGAGGTCAAGGTCACATACAGTTCATCAAGGTAGTGGACATGCGGTTTCATGGTGACACATCCACATGTCAAAAAAAAAATATTGTGGTCTGGACAATTACTTCCAATTTAAAGTACATAAATTTGACCTTGAGGTCAAGGTCACATGAAGGTCATGATAACATGTGGTCTCATTGTGATACATCCACATGAAAATCATCTATGTCCTAGATCAAAAGACAAACAAGAGGCCCCACGGGGCCTGAAGCGCTCATCTTGTACAGAACACAATTTAAACAGAGTCCAAGAATGAGTCTACATTAAGCAAGCCATCTCCATAGGCTACACTGTCAATCCTTGAGTCCCTCAGGAGTGACAAAAATAATCTGGGCATCATGCCTTTTCTTCAGTTGATCATAAGTAAAATGTAGAGCTCCCCTATGAAGCCCCTTGATACAACCTATGTGGATTAATCTTAGTACCTCTAGAAGGTACTGAATACAAAATTTTTAATTCTTCAGCAAAATGGCCAATTTCAGTCACATAGAGAGCCCAAATATTAACCCAGGCTCTTGATTTGAACACAGTTAAATCTGACTTCCTTAGAGATGTTGTGTACCGAATATGAAAGCATTCTGACTGTTGGATCTGAAGAAGAGAAATTGTAAAGAAATTTCTCCGAATTGCACTAAGTTCAAATTTGGGCTACCATAGCGAGCCCAAATATTGACCTATGGATCCGATTTGAACAAACTTGAATCTGACCCCCCTAGAGATGTTGTATACCAAATGTGAAAGCATTCTGACAAGTGAATCTGAAGAAGATTTTTGAAGAAATTCCCTCATATTGTACTAAGTTAAATTTCATGTTCCCATATGGAGTCCAAATATTAACCTAGGCACTCGAATTGAACAACCTGGAATCTGACCCCCCAAGAGATGTATACCAAATATAAAAGTATTCCGACTGGTGGATCTGAAGAAGATGATTTTTAAAGAAATTTTCTCATATTGCACTAAGTAAAAATTTGGGCTACCATAGTGAGCCCAAATATATACCTAGGGATCTGATTTGAACAAACTTGAATCTGACCCCCATAGAGATGTTGCATGCCAAATATCAAAGCATTCTGACTGATGGATCTATTAACCTAGGGACTTGGTTTGAACAATCTAGAATCTGACCCTCATAACAATGACGTATACCAAATATTAAAAGATTCTGACTGGTGGTTCTGAAGAAGAAGATTTTTAAAGAATATTCCCCATATTACCCTATGTTAAAACTTCGGGCTCCTGTAGAGAGCCCAAATATGAACCAATGAGCTTTATTTCAACAAACTTTTATCTGACCCCCCCTATGAATGTTGTATACCAAATATCAAAAGAATCTGATGATTGGTTCTGGAGAAAAGATTTTTAAAATTTTTTGCAAATATGCTGACTCAGCATTTTTTCAATGCCCATTACAGAACACCCTAACATAACCGATGGCAATTTTTTTTTACCATTCAATTCTACTGGTCTAAGGATACTTCATACCAAATAAAAGCTCTCTGTTCCGTGGGGTTTGGGAAATATGGGCGTTTGAAAATATTTCTATTTTTAGCTCCCAGGGTTTCCATGGGGATGCGGGAATTTTTTTTTTTGCATGGGTCATGTACTTATGACCCAATAATACCACAAACCAAATTTGGTTCATACCGGACCATCGGTTCAGAAAATAGAAATTTTGGGCGGGGCCAAAAATCTTACCCCTCCTATTACAAAGCCAAATATTACTTCACGAACTTCGTTTGAACAAACTTGATTCTACACCTCATATGGAAGCTCCATAGCAAATATCAAGTCATTGTACACACTGGTTCTTGAGAAGAAGATTTTTAAAATATTTGGGTTCATTTTCCCCCACTCCCTCCCTATGGGGCTGGGCATGCTGAGTTGAACAAAAATGAAATGCCCCTTTGGGACCATCACTCACACAAACTTTCACTTGAATTGGCCCAGTGGCTTTGAAGGAGAAGACCAAAACATGGTGTTGACGGACGACGGACGCCAGACGACGGACGGGAAGCGATGAGATTAGCTCAGCTTGACTTTGTCAAGATGAGCTAAAAAGTTCTGATCTGGACAATTACTCCCTATTTGAAGTACATAAATTTGACCTTGAGGTCAGAGATCAAGGTCACATACAGTTCATCAAGGTAGCGGACATGCGGTTTCATGGTGACACATCCACATGTCCAAAAAAAAAAAAAATCTGGTCTGGACAATTACTCCCTATTTAAGGTACATAAATTTGACCTTGAGGTCAAGGTCACAAGAAGGTCAGTCTAATTGCAATACATCCACATGTCAAATATCTAAGTCCTGGTCAAAAAACCAAAAAGTTCTGGTCTGGATAATTATTCCCAATTTGAAGTACATAAATTTGACCTTGAGGTCAAGGTCACATGAAGGTCACGACATGCGGTCTCATGGTGACACATCCACATGTCAAATAACTAAGTCCTAGGTCAAAAAACAAAAAAAATCTGGTCTGGACAATTACTCCCTATTTGAAGTACATAAATTTGACCTTGAGGTCAAGGTCACATGAAGGTCACAATGGTATGCGACACACCAGCTCATGGTGATACATCCAGGTGCCAAATATCTAAGGCCTGGCTCAAAAGACAAACAAGTTTTGGTCCGGACAAAGTTTTCTTGAAAAAAAAGCACAAATCTGACCTTCAGATCAAAGGTCAAGGTCACATGAAGGTCACAATGGTACGCGACACACCGGCTCATGGTGATACATCCACATGCCAAATATCTAAAGCCTGACTCGAAATACAAAAAAGTTCTGGTCCAGACAGTTTACCTTAAAAAAGTGCATAAATCTGACCTTCTGGTCAAAGGTCAAGGTCACATGAAGGTCACTATGGTACACTGCACACCGGTTCATGGTGATACATCCACATGCCAAGTATCGAAGGTGTAGGTCAAAAGACAAAAAAGTTATGGCCCGGACAAAGTTTGTGTGATGTTTCCCTTTCTGGTGAAAGGTCAAGGTCACATGAAGGTCACTATGGTACACTGCACACCGGCTCATGGTGATACATCCACATGCCAAGTATCTAAGGTGTAGGTCAAAAGACAAAAAAGTTAAGGCCCGGACAAAGTTTGTGTGAGAAGAAGAATTTTTTTGTCTTAAAATTGACCGAAACACAGAAAACTAAACTAAATTTCCGGATTTTGGTCCAAAATTTTCGAAGTCCCACCCGGACCCCAAATGTTGGGTGTAAAAAAAAAAATTTTTTTTTGTCTTAAAACTGACAGAAATGCATAAAACACAAAAAAACAAAAATTACGGATTTTGGTCCAAAATTTTCGAAGTCCCACCCGGACCCCAAATTTTGGGTGTAAAAAAAAACAAAAAAACTTTTTTTTGTCTTAAAATTGACAGAAACGCATAAAAAACACAAAAATTTTTTTTTTGGATTTTGGTCCAAAATTTTATAAGTCCCAACAGGACCCCAAATTTTCAGGGGAAAAAAAAAAAATTTTTTTGTCTTAAAATTGACAAACGCAGAAAAAAAACCCAAATTTTTTTTTTTGATTTTGGTCCAAAATTTTCGAAGTCCCACCCGAACCCCAAATTTTGAGGAAAAAATTTTTTTTTTTTGTCTTAAAATTGACCGAAACACAGAAGAAACCCCCCCAAAAAAATTTCGGATTTTGGTCCAAAATTTTCAACGTCCCACCCGCACCCCAAATTTTCAGGGGAAAAAAAAAAAAAAATTTTTTTTGTCTTAAAATTGACCGAAACGCAAAAAAAAAACAAAAAAAATTTTGGGGATTTTGGTCCAAAATTTCGAAGTCCACAACGAGACCCCAAATTTTCAGCCTAAATATGAACCCAGGGATTTGGCTTCAACAAACTTGAATCTCACCCCCCTAAGGATGCTGCATACCAAATATCAAAACATTCTTATTGGCAGATCTGAAGAAGATTTTTCAAAAATACTCCTCATACTGCACTAATTTAAACATTTGGGCTCCCATAGAGAGCCCAAATATCGACTCAGGAAATTCATTTCAATAAACATGTGAAACAATCTTCCAAAGATGAAGATCAGTTCATAAATACAGACTCTAGCCCGAGCCGTATTGACATGTGTACTTACTGTGTGTAAGTCGCACTGAAAAAATCAAAGTTCATCTAATTTGCATAATTTCTGCACGAGAAAAAAACCTGTATTATATGTGATGTATCCCATGGTACTAAACATTCACACACAAAATTATTCAAATCAACGCTTTCATATGGAAGTTCTGTGCAAAAATCTGATTGCACCTAATTTTGTACAAAATGGCTGCCATCGGCCATCTTGAATTTCGGACCGGACCCCAAAACACTCGTTCTCGTTCCACAGTGATACCAGAGGTACCAAGAAGTTTCGTAAAGATCGGTTCATAAATACGGCCTCTAGCCCGAGCCGTATTGGCATTTGCACTTACAGTGCTGAAAGTAACACCAAAAAACATCAAAATTAGTCTAATTTGTACAATTTACGCACGAGAAAAAAACCTGTATTATATGTGATGTATCCCATGGTACTAAACATTCATACAAAACATTATTCAAATCAGAGCTTTCATATGGAAGTTCTGTACAAAAAACAGATTTCTGCATCATCAGTACAAAATGGCGGCTGGCAGCCATCTTGAGTTTCGGACCGCACCCAAAAACACTCGTTCTCGTCCCACGGTCATAACAAAGGTACCCAAGAATTTTTGTAAAGATCGGTTCATAAATACGGCCTCTATCCCGAGCCGTATCCAATTGTTGATGTACGGACAGACGGACGATGGGCCATGACAAAAGCTCAAATTTGGCTTTGCCAAAGTTGAGTTAGAAATTTTGACTGGTGGTTCTGAAGAAGATTTTTAAAGAATATTCCCCATATTGCCCTAGATGTTAAAACTTCCGAGCTCCTGTAGAGAGCCCAAATATGAACCAATGAGCTTTCTTTCAACAAACTTTTATCTGACCCCCCCACCCTGAATGCTGCATACGAAATATCAAAAGATTCTGATGATTGGTTTTGAAGAATTTATCTATTATTTATTTATTGGTGTTTAAGGTCACATACTTATTCACAATGGCTAAACGTGACCGTGACAGTTTTACGGGTGGAGGAAGCCGGAGTACCCGGAGAGAACCACCGAGCAACGACGAGCAGCTGTCAGCTCTCCAACATCGTAACTCTGAACTCTGCACTGCAGCACAGGCAGGGTTAGATTGGTTGAAGACATGCGCACCATCGACGTGCAGTACGCCTCAGTACACAGCGTCATCGTGCCCCCATGTAGGCAATCGGGGTGAAGTGTCTTGCCCAAGGACACAACGTGGGTGCCGCAGGTGGGATTCGAACCGAGGACCTCTCGGCTTGCAGCCTGCACCTCTACCAACTGAGCCACCGCGACCCCGGTTCTGAAGAAAAGATTCTTAAAATTTTTTGCAAATATGCTGACTCCGCATTTTTTCGATGCCCATTACAGAACACCCTAACATAACCGATGGCAATTTTTTTTACTATTCAATTCTACTGGTCCTAAGGATACTTCATACCAAATAACAGCTCTCTGTTCCGTGTGGTTTGGGAAATATGGGCGTTTGAAAATATTTCTATTTTTAGCTTCCAGGGTTCCCATGGGGATGCAGGAATTTTTTTTTTTTTTTGCATGGGTCAAGTCCTTATGACCCAATAACCATCGGTTCAAAAAATAGAAATTTTGGGCGGGGCCAAAAATCTTACCCCTCCTGTTACAAAGCCAAATATTACTTCACGAACTTCGTTTGAACAAACATGATTCTACACCTCATATGGAAGCTCCATAGCAAATATCAAGTCATTGTACACACTGGTTATTGAGAAGAAGATTTTAAACATATTTGGGAGCATTTTCCCCCCAACTCCCTCCCTATGGGACTGGGCATGTTGAGTTGAACAAAAATGAAATGCCCCTTTGGGACTATCACTCACACAAACTTTCAATTGAATTGGCCCATTGGCTTTGGAGAAGAAGACCAAAACATTGTGTTGACAGACGACAGACAGAGAGCGATATTAGGTCAGCTTGAAATTGTCAAGATGAGCTAAAAAAAACCCTGTAGAAGTACTAAATGAATCCAGGTTGCGTGACCAGGTGGCGGTAACAGCAGATTGAATGTGACCAAAATAGGAAGGCCTTATCCAGACATCATATCAAGTTATACTTCCAAGTTAAAATGAAATCACTTCATAAATATGACGTGTAGAATGGACTAAACACACGTGTAGGTCACAGGCCTGTGCAGCCATCATACTTGACCAATCACGCCCAAAACAGGACATTCTGATCTGGATATTAGAGTACAGTCGCCGTGGAATGATACTTTTCCATGTGCCCACGTCGGATATCCACGCTCAAACCACGATATTCTGTTACAACTGAAATACCGTGGACCCCGTGGACAGAAAAATACATAGAAGGACAGAGTGTGTTCGTTACAATATTTCAACTGAAACAGGTAGTTGGATATACTTGGTGCTCAGCAAACTTTGAGTAGTACATGAAAGCCTCATCTAGACATCATATCAAGTTATCCTTCCAAGTTACAATGAAATCACTTCATAAATTTGAAGAGTAGACTGCACTAAACAGATGTATAGGCAGGGTTTCCGCTATACCGGCACAGCGTCCGTCAAGCGGCCACATTCCCCCACCAGGTCATCTTCCCGACATAACAGAATCTTTGAAATTTGCATTGATCTGCCCGTCCCCCGAGAATACATTTAGTTCCTAGCTTGTAGAATTGCCATTTCTAAATTTCTTAAAATTGCCGATTTCCGTACACATATTTTACTGAAAACAATACGCATGTCCGTTTGTGTTATGTCGCAGCACCTGGAGAGTAATTGATTTCAAAGTGGTTTATCAACATCAAAGACATCAAACAATAGTAATATTGAGTATTGTTGTAAAATTGATATATAATTCCACTCACGTGATTTCATCAGAGACAGTCTGTGAACCAGGAAAGACTTCCAAAACTCTCCGGAACCTGTTCCGGCTGAGAAGACAAATTCCACCAGTCTGAGGCCTCATGTAACCAATTGGAATCAGAGAAGACAGAAGACCAACCTCTGTCTTTTTTTAGACTTGACCGCGAGAATCAGGAGTTCTGAAATTCTGCACCGATTTAAAATTGGTGTGTTTGTTGGGAAAAATTGGTAAGATCCTAGCTACTTTACCCGCAATGTTTTTCTGAGGTAGAGATTTACCAAACTCAAGTCCACTTGAGTATTCGTTTTCACAGTGGCCGCAAACGTCAAAATTGAATTTTTAAATTATAGGCGAATCTTCCCCTCCTACTCACACTTTCTTTTCGCCCTGGACGTTTAGACCCAATGAAAATGCCAAGACATGACAGTTTTATTGGGACGAAACGCCTTGGGCGAATAGAAAGTCACGTATATGACGAATTATTTTTCGGTTGAGCAACCATTTTCTCTTTTTTACGTCTTATTCATCGGAAATTACTGGCTGTCAATGTGTAAAATCGGACAGATATATTTCCATGACAGGAGGCAAAATATCCTCTCAGATGCAAGGAAATTGGGGTTTTGGGATTCCGGAATTAGTTTTCCTGCCGCGGGCCGAACCATGGTTGGCCCGAGGTACCAAAGATCATCGATCACCACGAGAACGGACTCATTGCCTTTCCCCTAGAGGAAACCCTGGTGTAGGTCACTGGTCTGTGCAGCCATCATGCTTGACCAATCACAGCCAAAACAGGACATTCGCATCTGGACATTATACCGATTCATCAAGTTACAATAAAATCTCTTCATAAATACAACCTGAAGACTGTGGTAAAGGTTTTCAGGCTTTGGGCTCAGGTTTGCCATCACGACAGATTGCGACCAAAAGGTGAAGTTCTCATCTGGACATTATACAGAGTCATCGAAATCGAACCAAGTTAGAATAAATTCCCTTCATAAATACGACCTGTAGAGTGTGCTAATACTTTTGGGGCTTTGGATCCCTGTCGCTGTCACAGTCGACCAATCATGACTGAAAGGGGACATTCTCATTTAGAGATTTTACCGAGTCACTGTACCAAGTTACAGTAAAATCCCTTCATAAAAAACAGCCTGCAGACTGTGCTAAATGTTTTCAGGCTTCGGGCCAACCAAAACGGGACAACCTTATCGAGACATTATACTGAGATATCCAACCAAGTTACAATGAAATCCATTCATAAATATGACATGTAGTCATCACATTTGACAGATCATGACCAATTGGGGACATTCTCATCTAGACATTATACTGAGGCATCCTAGTAAATTAACAATCAATTTAATCCCTCCATAAATACGAACTGTAGACTATACTAAAGGTTTTTGGGCTTGGGCAGCCATCATGGTTGACAGATCGCAACCAAATAGGGAAGTTCTCATCTAGACATGATACACAGTTATCCTACCAAGTTACAATAAAATCCCTTCATAAATACAACCTGTAGACTGTGCTAAAGGTTTTCAGGTTTTCGGCTTGAGCAGCTATCACAGTGGACTGATCGAAACCAAAAGGGGACAATCTCATCTAGACATGACATGACCTCAAACCTGCATATAAAATTTAAAGACGATTAGACAGGAACTACAGGGCGTTGCAAGTGCTAAAGGAAAATGCAAACAGATGCACAGACTTCTGCATGTGTGATGGCAATAGCTTATCTTCACTTTGTGAAGTTAAGCTAAAAACAAATAAAAAGCTACAGTGCGAATGTGTCATCACATATACCTGGTGTGTGTTATATATATCGATCAGCGCGGTATTCGTGAGTGTCCAAGTCACAAACGTGCAATAAAATTCCAGAAAATGAAAAACTTTATAGTAATTTGTATATTTTTTATACTTGCCAATGGCCCAGACTTAGCTGGTGCTAACCCCAAAATATCTAGGGCCAAACACAAATTTTGCCCCCCAATCCCCAAACTTTGCATGCAAAACCGAAAATTAGAAGTCCTATCTGGCCCTCCATACATTTTACCCTCCACGCATGCGCAGATGCCAGGAAGTCACTAAATCTGGCACCAATAACATCATTCTTTGTAGAAAAAAGATTATAATAATTCAGAGGGGAGGTATGAGTGCCCAGTACTGCCCACTCATGGGTCATTGGTTAGTATAAAAAATATATAAATTAATATAAATTTTTTCATATTTTTATACTGTAACCAATGACCAAGACTTAGCAGAATCGTAAAAAGGCAGAGGGCCTAAAACTTCTGAAATAGTAGATCAACATAGATCAAATCCTTCAATCCATGATGAAGAAATTAGAATTTACATGAATGTCTCTTAATACCATAATAGAAGAAACATAACCTAATATGTATCCAATTATGTAAATCCTAAATCTAAGCATAAATTCATGTTAATTAAGATGTAACAAATAAACAATTTTAGAGACTAGTCTGGACTAGGCCCTAAAAATTATGATGGCATACTGAGAATGAGAGAAAATTTCCCATAAACCTACGCCACACAATAATACTGCAGCTGATCGCCGAACATAGTACGGACAAGACAGCTTCCTCAACAGTTACATACCCCATAAGGCAGAGAAGTGGACAAAATGATCCCCCCCCCTTTTTGAACATAACTTCAAAAGAAAGAGGGGAGAGCTCTGGAATCAATAAGCAGAACCCGTAAACGATATAAATAAATATCGATCATGCACTCAAAAAATTAATTCACGAATAATAAATGGTGCTTAACGCCACTTCACAAGCCAAGGCTATAGCAATGATTTTGGTAAATAACATTATCCGCTATAAAATATGCACTTGCAGATGCCGTATACAGGTATGACGAAATCAGTGAGAAATCAATTATAACATATACATACAAAAGCGGGAGTGTGATTAAAGGTGAGGGCAGGCACCACAGAGTCACTGGAAGCAACCGTGGGAGTTGTGTTTTGTTAACCCATGGAGTATGTGGCCATGGTAAGTGTAATCCACATAGGACTAGTTCCCGTATTATTCCAGTCTGCAATTATATGTGGTAAGTGCTGTTTGTCTTGTAATTAAGTTTACTTAGATCAAATCGTGATTCGACATGCTAGCTATGCATTATTCATAGCTTCATCCATTAATCTGGTTGAGTCATTGTTGACATTAGAGTGTATCCGTCTGAAGACAGTTAGGTAATTCAGACTAACGTTGGTGATACAATAAATGAGTTAGAATGTATCGGCGACCTTTATACAATTGATGGTTGGTTAACTGTGATATAGGCGTCAAGTGCACCTGTGATTCACAGTGAAGAAAAGAAGCATGTGTTATTCGGCTGATGCGATGTACATCAGGGACCTTGATACCATTAGTGGTCCATTACCCATGATATTGGCATTAGATGAACCTGTAATTTCTAGGGTAATTATTGTATGGGTGCTTGTGTTTATTCCACTAAGCGACTCTGCCTGTATTATGAAGGCCTGTAATATGTTTCATTTGTGACATAGTATCAGTATTTGGCATGTGTAATAGGCCAAATTTGTGGAGCCTTGCTAAATTGTTGAATGCAGGTGCTTTTAATTCAGACTAACGTTGGTGATACGTTAGATGCGTTAGAATGTATCGGCAACCTTTTTTCAATTTTGTGGTCGGTTAACTGTGATGTAGGCGTCAAGTGCCCTGTGATTTACAGTGACGAAGAGAAGCACACGTTCTTTGGCTGACACAATGTATATCGGGGACCTTGATACAATTGCTGGTCCATTACCCGTGATATAGGCATTAGGTGCGCCTGTGATTTCTCGAGTAATTGTTGTATGGGCGCTTGCGTTTATTCCACAAAGCGACTCAACCTGTATCATGAAGGCCTGTAATAGGTTTCATTTGATTGTGATATCGTATCAGTATCTGGCATGCGTAATAAGGCACATTTGTGGATGCATGCGAAATTGATGAAAGCATGTGCGTTTTGAATAAGATGACGCCAGGGCTGTAATTGTTTCCAATAAATGGATGCACATAGGACTAGTTCCCGTATTATTCCAGTCTGCAATTATATGTGGTAAGTGCTGTTTGTCTTGTAATTAAGTTTACTTAGATCAAATCGTGATTCGACATGCTAGCTATGCATTATTCATAGCTTCATCCATTAATCTGGTTGAGTCATTGTTGACATTAGAGTGTATCCGTCTGAAGACAGTTAGGTAATTCAGACTAACGTTGGTGATACAATAAATGAGTTAGAATGTATCGGCGACCTTTATACAATTGATGGTTGGTTAACTGTGATATAGGCGTCAAGTGCACCTGTGATTCACAGTGAAGAAAAGAAGCATGTGTTATTCGGCTGATGCGATGTACATCAGGGACCTTGATACCATTAGTGGTCCATTACCCATGATATTGGCATTAGATGAACCTGTAATTTCTAGGGTAATTATTGTATGGGTGCTTGTGTTTATTCCACTAAGCGACTCTGCCTGTATTATGAAGGCCTGTAATATGTTTCATTTGTGACATAGTATCAGTATTTGGCATGTGTAATAGGCCAAATTTGTGGAGCCTTGCTAAATTGTTGAATGCAGGTGCTTTTAATTCAGACTAACGTTGGTGATACGTTAGATGCGTTAGAATGTATCGGCAACCTTTTTTCAATTTTGTGGTCGGTTAACTGTGATGTAGGCGTCAAGTGCCCTGTGATTTACAGTGACGAAGAGAAGCACACGTTCTTTGGCTGACACAATGTATATCGGGGACCTTGATACAATTGCTGGTCCATTACCCGTGATATAGGCATTAGGTGCGCCTGTGATTTCTCGAGTAATTGTTGTATGGGCGCTTGCGTTTATTCCACAAAGCGACTCAACCTGTATCATGAAGGCCTGTAATAGGTTTCATTTGATTGTGATATCGTATCAGTATCTGGCATGCGTAATAAGGCACATTTGTGGATGCATGCGAAATTGATGAAAGCATGTGCGTTTTGAATAAGATGACGCCAGGGCTGTAATTGTTTCCAATAAATGGATGCTGCCCTATAAGGTCGGAATAATGTTTTGCATATAAGATCATATCAGTTTCCAGAATAGTACATGACCATTCTAGCCAGGATTGTTATTGTTTCCGATAAATTGATGCTGCCCTATTATTGGGCCATTACAATGTTTTGTATATAAAATCGTACCAGTTTTCAACATGGACTAGGACCTTTTAAACGGCCTATCATATGAGCTGGCTGCATCATTGGGGGAATGCGCAGTTTAATTATTAGGCTCATAGGATTGTTTAAGTAAGTAACTGTCATCAAACAGGGGGATATTGACGCCTGGCGGAATTATATTATACATTTATGCTTTCTGAGCTTGTGGAGCTTGGAGCTCGCGATAAAAGAGCTGAATTCAGTGTGGTACATTGAAATTCGTATGAGCTTCGGTATAACATTTGTTTAGCCTGAAGCCTATTGGTACTTGCCCAGAATTTAATCCGCAATGTACGACTAGTTTCAACCTTTACGGTTTTATCAAATAAACAAATACCTCAAGGCTTCAATTTGTGTAAGTCTTGAGATAAACGATTCTTGGTCGGTAATGTATTGTGGTATATAGGAAATATAAGTCGCTATGGGTGAGTGCCACTTAATACCAATTCGTTGAATGTTACAGCTTTCAGACATGGCTGAGACTTGAATTTGAACACTGCTGTTGTTCAGGTTCTGAGCAATATATTAACTGGTAGAGTGCTGAATTATTTTTGGCCATCAAATCTTGTACACATGTCGTTGCCTTGTTACAATTTATGGGAGAGTGCCAGCTGGCACTCTCCCATAAATTGTAACAAGGCAAACCCTTACAGACTGAATAATGTCACTTCAAAGATAATACAAAGCACATCCACTGAATATGAGCCTTCAAGTTGTGGTACCTGTGCTTCAGAATAAAGCCCAAATATTGGCTTCCAGCACTCTACCAGTTAACAACTCTTTGTTGTAATTGCTATATAAAGGAAATATGATACTTGGTTTATTGCACCAATAATAAAATCATTTCAATTTTCGGGAGGCGTTGGCTCGACCGTCAATTATGTTACGCACCTTGTTCAGTTTGTGTCCGAGGACCAGGTGTTTGTGCAAGACTGAGTGTGTTTTGTTTGCACTCTATTGTTTATGCCTTTTTATGGCTTGTTTGAAACAGCTCTAATTGGAGAACTGAAGTGACTGTCGCAGTCTAATGATTTGACTGCCGCATTTGTTTGCACTTTAGTGTTTGTGCATTCATGGCTTATTTGAGTTAGTTCTAATTGGAGAACTATAGCCATTCTAGCAGTCTTTTAGGTCGACTTTCTGAGACGCTCAGTGACTAGTATGTCGCTCTCATTAGTTTCAAAGGAGGCAGGAAATACACAGAAAAACTGTGTATAACACGGGCTTGTGGTGTGAAACTCCGATTCAGTTTCTAAATCGACCGACAGGCTCTACTGTCTGGGATAGAAACTGTCGAGCATTGAAGCTTGCAAGCAGGCTGGAGGTACACAGGGTGTGTACGACATGGGCTTGTGGTTGAAGCTTCAGGGTTTGGCAAGCTGGTGGGCAATAACACAGATTCATGCTTTTGCACTGGCTTGTGGTAGGCAAACCCCTGTTGGCTATGTGTAAAGTCTGCAAGCAGGTTGGGAGTATACAGAAAATCCTATATACAACACTGGCTTGTGTAGGGAGACTTTACGGTTTCGAAGCTGGCAGGCAATGTCACATAAATGTGTATTGCACAGGCTTGTGGTAGCGAAACCTGTTATAGCCAAAACACTGAACATAAATAAATACAATACAATAATGTAAAACGCGAGAGTGAAATAGCGATTAAATCAATCGAAAAATGCGAATGTGCAGTCGCGGTACCTGATGAATGATACAAACAAATCTCGGCGGCTTCGTATTCACGTGTGTGAAATAATCGTGCATTAAGAATCAAATTTGTGAAAACTTCAACAGTGTTATCGGTTGATTAAGGTGGCGTCAGAGCTGTATGCGTTGTATACATGGAAATGAGAACTAATTGGGATGACGCCTTCAGCTTCGGTGACTGAGAGTCACATGCTGTAAGGGAGAATTCTCATTGGGTGTGCTATTTGCACTCCGACACGCTGATTGGCTGAATCGGTGTGGGTGGTGCCCACATGGATGAAGAATTTTTTCATGATTGAATTCACGAAATGAGATTTAGTTGTGTGTTGTGTGTGTCGACCATCATCAAGGGTCAAGTTCTGACACAAATATTTATGGGAGGAAATATTGGTTAGCTCTCTCGATATGTTAGGAGAAATAAATTCTCGCAATTTTTAGAATTGAATGCTTGAGAGGAAATTCTAGTTAGCCCCCTTGATACGTTCGGGGGGATTTTTTGATACTCTCAGCAATTGGTGATAGGAATATATGAATGCTTGTCCTAGTGTAGATTGTGTGGCTAGAATAGATGCTTTCTTGTTGTTTAATCCTACAATAATGAAAGCTTACCATCAAACACTTATACCTATACTTTTGCTAAGAGTCCTTCAAGACGATTTGAGTTCAGGACAACCTCTCATACTCTTTCTGCTGGTGATGGTACATTAGACCCCAGCTTAAAGAGATGAGAATTGATTCTTATCATAAAAACTAGAGTTGGAAGACTGACCAAGTCAAATGCAAAGATGAAGACACAAGGCTTTGTTGCATCAGAATAACTCCCACTTAACATTAGTTAAGAATGAGAAATAAATACTAGGTCAGGAAAGAATTTTAAAAGGTACAAACGACCACAAAATTCCTTCCATATAGACGATGCATCACAGTACTTAAAATTCAAGTACATAAGACCATGAGACTAAATTCGCTCTAAGAAATTATCTTCTCAATTGCATCCGAGCGAACAGCTAAATGATGAAGGTAAGGCTTAAAACTAGGATCTTAGCCAGCTCAATCAATGCTGAGGAACTCTCCACATCTTCCCCTGTTGTTTTTAAAAGTATGTGAACCATCACAAACGATTAAAAATACAGAGGAAGAAGATAAGAAACCGAATTACTTTTTTCCCGCAGGAAGTTAATATGGTGTCGTCTACACAATCGAAGCTCTCTGACACCCATGTAGACTTAACCGGAAAGAGATCTTATTACCCTGCTCTTTACCCGGATGAAGTCAGCGTCGAACTATGCTAGCGGTTTCTCATAATTGCTCGCAGCATTTTGAATCACTGGAACAAGATCAAGGAAATGATAATGTATGGTATCTACATCATCCAAGAGTTGTTCGGGGAGGAAAAGTTATCCATTCCATCATACGTTCAAATGAGAATCATGGTCAGCAGCATCTAAACAGGCAGGTGACTGGACCAAATAAGCACTATGCAACAGCTCAAGATTTGAGACTGACGTTGAGTGCTTCTGCTTTAGCAGGAATACTGCGATTAGATGCGCAACTGCGACAGCAAGTCCGTTACAGAGGCCTGAGGCGCAGTGGTCATGAATAGCCTCTTCGCCGGCTGCTCCTAGGACAGGGAGTCCAATATGGTTATTGCTGCAGACGACCCGATGAATGAAGCCTCATCTCCTTGGCTACTAGATGGTGCAACTTTCTTCACAAAAGATGGACCTTTTGACGATGCAGACTGGAAATACCGAGTCATTTAGACAAGGTGCAGTCGGGTGTGCTTGGTAGATGCTAAAGAAGCAAAACAGTAGCCGTCCCGGCTAAGAATTGAACTAAGCGTACCGGACAATAGCTATGTACGTAGGCTCTGACTGACGCAAGTTCCTACCAACAACACCCGGCTTCAGATGTTGTTGAAAGAGAGAGAGGGGTTCCCTCTTGCTAGCGATCTGTAGAGACCTGGATGAGTAATCCCCAGAACTTGCCGTCTTCTTCCTTCCATCAACACTAGGTGATTCGATCAATAGTGCACGCTACATCCTTATTCTCTCTCGACCGCCACGGACATACCCGGCATCACATCACCCACATACGAGTGAGATCTGCCAGTTGAGCTAGCTGTTTTTAGACAAGGGACGTAAGCCTCTTTTGAAACCTGGCCCTCGTCTTTTTTTAAAATCATTGAGCACTTTTCCACTAGCTCTAAAACAATGCATATGTGACACATCCGGAGTCGAGGTCCAAGTATCCAATCTTAACCGTTTCACCGGTGACCGGGAACTGACACCACTCATCGGGTTTTATAGCCCTGTGCAACATAAAGATCACTTTGTCCATTATTCCGTTATGTAGAGGAAACCATAAGACTAGCCGGCCCCGGCTGCCAATTAGACGGGACGTCCTGGACAGGAGGCATGGACGTATACTCCGACTGACGCAAGTTTCTACCAACAACATCTGTCCCCAGATGATGCTGTAAGAGAGAGACCTCTCTCTTGCTCGCGGTCCTGGATGACCTGGACGAGCGTACCTCAGAACTTGCCGGTTTCCTCCATCCGTCGTCACTGGGTGAGCATAATTGCATATCATATTGTTCGCTCCACCCTATATGATCTCTCTTTTTCTAGCCCGGATCGTATACACCTGGCATTACAGTTCTCAGAGGCCTGAGTAACTACTTCACCATTCGGGCTAACTAGCAACAACGGACCTGCGCGGTCGTGTATGCTTTTCGAACATAGAGGAAGCTATAATTCCAACTGACACAAATTCCTACCAACAACCTCTGATCCCAGATGTTGTTATAAGAGAAAGGGGCCTCTCTCTTGCTCCCAACCACGGAAGACCTGGACGAGCATACCTCAGAACTTGTCTGACTGACACAAGTTCCTACCAACAACCTCTGACCCCAGATGCTGTCATAAGAGAGAGGCCTCTCTCTTGCTTGCGATCACGGAAGACCTGGACTAGTATACCTCAGAACTTGTCTGACCGACACATGTTCCCACCAACAACCTCGGAGCGGAGATGTTGTAATAAGAGAGAGGGGCCTCCCTCTTGCTCGCGATCACGGAAGACCTGGACGAGCATACCTCAGAACTTGTTTGACTGACACAAGTTCCTACCAACAACCTCTAACCCCAGATGCCGTCATAAGAGAGAGAGGCCTCTCTTGCTCGCGATCACTAAAGACCTGGATGAGCATACCTCAGAACTTGTCTACTTCCTCCTTCCCGTGCTTCCTCCTTACCGGCATCGCCGGGTGAGCATATTCATATGTTTATAGTGCTCGCTACACCCTATTCCTCTTCTCGATCGCAATGGACATACCCAGCATCACGTCCCTCACATAGGAGTTAGATCTGCCGGTCGAGCTAGCTGGCGACAAGGTCATCAATCCTACTAAGGACCTAGGCACTTGTCTAATACCTGAGCACTTTTGCCGCTATCTCTTCACTGATTTGCGACGACGACAGCACACTCCTTGACGACGTCACGAAGCTACATCATGTTCTTGTTCCTCTGTAAATAGAACTAAACAAGAGGCCCCAGGGGGCCTGAGGGCGCTCACCTGACATGGTAGTCTAAATATCAAACCAGGGACTTGACTTGGATAAGCTGCATACGCCCCTCCTAAGAAAAGCATATACCAACTAGGTGAAGCGATTGTGCCCACACAATACACAGGATTTTCCTTCTATTTTCATTTCCTGCACTTTAACGTCCCAAAATTGAGATAAACACATAAAAAACAGATTTTTTTTCCCAAACAAAATACTTTCAGCCTAAATTTTTTTCTTCTTCTTAAAACGCATAAAAAACGCTAAAACAAATTTCCGGATTTGGGTCCAAAAAGTCCCACCCGGACCCCAAATTTTCAGGGTAAAAAAAAAAAAAAATTTTTTTGTCTTAAAATTGACCAAAACGCAGAAAGAAAAAAAAAAAAAAAATTTTTTTTTCGGATTTTGGTCCAAAATTTTCTAAGTCCCACCCGGACCCCAAATTTTCAGGGGGAAAAATTTTTTTCTTTTTTTTTTGTCTTAAAATTGACAGAAATAAATGAAAAACCAAAACAAAAATATCCGGATTTTGGCCCAAAATTTTCCAAGTCCCACCCGGACCCAAAATTTTCAGGGGAAAAAAAAAAAAAAATTTTTTTTGTCTTAAAATTGACAGAAATGCATAAAAAACAAAAAAAATTTTTTTTCGGATTTTGGTCCAAAATTTTCTGAGTCCCACCCAGACCCCAAATTTTCAGGGGAAAACATTTTTTTTTTTTTTGTCTTAAAATTGACAGAAACATAAAAAAAAACCCCAAAAAATTCTGGATTTTGGTCCAAAATTTTCTAAGTCCCACCCAGACCCCAAATTTTCAGGGGAAAAAATTTTTTTTTTTTTTTTTTGTCTTAAAATTGACCAAAACGCAGAAAAAACAAAATTTTTTTTCGGATTTTGGTCCAAAATTTTCTAAGTCCCACCCGGACCCAAAATTTTCAGGGGAAAAAAAAAATTAAAATTTTTTGTCTTAAAATTGACAGAAATGCATAAAAAAAAAAAAAAAAATTTCTTTCGGATTTTGGTCCAAAATTTTCGAAGTCCCACCCGCACCCCAAATTTTCAGGGAAAAATTTTTTTTTTTGTCTTAAAATTGACCGAAACACAGAAAAAACAAAAAAAAAAATTTGGGATTTTGGTCCAAAATTTTCCAAGTCCCACCCGCACCCCAAATTTTCAGAGGAAAAAATGTTGTTTTTTTTTTTGTCTTAAAATTGACCGAAACGCAGAAAAAACGAAAAAAAAATTTTTTTTCGGATTTTGGTCCAAAATTTCGAAGTCCGCAACGGGACCCCAAATTTTCAACCTAAATATGAACCCAGGGATTTGGCTTCAACAAACTTGAATCTCACCCCCCTAAGGATGCTGCATACCAAATATCAAAACATTCTTATTGGCAGATCTGAAGAATAAGATTTTTCAAAAATACTCCTCAAACTGCACTAATTTAAACATTTGGGCTCCCATAGAGAGCCCAAATATCGACCCAGGCAATTCATTTCAATAAACATGTGGAACAATCCTCCAAAGATGTTATATGTGAAATTTTAAAGCTTTTGGAGCAGTGGTTTCGGAGAAAAGTAGTCTTATGTTTTTCCCATTACCCACAGTGTTAAAAAATGCTGACTCAGCACTTTTTCAAAGTCCCCAAAAAGTACCCCATCATAAAACCAATGGCAATTTTTTTTATCATTCTATTCTGTTGGTCCTAAGGAAGCTTCACAACAAATAAGAATTCTCAGTGCCGTGTAGTTTTGGAGATATGGGCGTTTTCATTTTTTTCTATTTTTAGCTCCTGTGGTTCCCACGGGGCTATGGAGAAAGAATTTTGGCATAAATTAGGTACTTATGACCCAATAAGCACTCATGTAAAATTTGGTTCAAATCGGCCTCGCAGTTTGGAAAATAGAAATTTGGGGCGGGGCCAAAATTTTTGACCCTCCTTTAACATCGTCAAATATAGCCCCTCGAACTTCTCTTGAACAAACTTGAGTCTACACCTCAAAAGGAAGCTGCATACCAAATATCAAGTCTCTGCTATTGCTGGTTCTTGAGAAGAAGATTTTTTAAGAATTGGAGCATTTTTGCCCCATCCCTCTGCTCAATGTGAGCTGAAACCTAATTTGACAAAAAATCAAAATCCACTTATATAACCCCTACTCACATGAAATTTCATTAATATGCGGCCAGTGGTTTGGGAGAAAAAGCCCAAACACCACCTTCACGCCGGACGAAAAGTGATCAGAATAGCTCACCCTGACTTTCAGTCGGGTGAGCTAAAAACTATAGTGACCTTTTGACGAGAGGACCACTAAGTCCCCTCGCCGCGATAGGACCGATAGTGTCTACTCGCCTAACACAAACCATGACGCCAGTCATTCAGGTTATCAAATCTGATACATAGGGCTGGGCGGTTTATCGTTTTTTCGGTTTGGTTCGTTTTTTTTTTTTAAACCGAAACCGAACTGCCACCTTAACAAAAAACTGAGACTTTCGGTTTCAACAAATTTCCCAGAATTGGTTAAGTGTATGACCACTCAATCACGTGCTTTCCGCACGCCAAAGGCTTAAATATCGGGCAAAGGTAAATGCTGTGCCATTTATGCTTACTTCGAGAGGACTGACAACAAATCCCCCCCCCCTCACCCCACAAATAATGGTAGCAAATTTGTTGTATCTTAAACAATATCTACAGAACCACCAGCAGATGGAATATGAAAAATTAAAAAGTCTTATGTAAAAACCCACACATGCAATTCAAGCACGGTTAAGTAAATTTAATGATCCGGGCACAGCCCCATGCTCTCTCATATTCGACCAAAGATGTATTGCAAGTTACCAGACAATATATGGTGTAAAAGTATTATAAATTACCTTTGACCCAAAATCATCTGCGTATGGCACGTTGTAAATAAGATTGGAAGTAAACATAAAATTTATTGAGTTTTAAAACCTCAAAGTTCACATGGGAAAAAGGACGAGTAAATTATGTTAATTAACCGACTACTGGCACATTCTCTGAAGTCACATGCTCAAAGATAATGCTGCGCATTGGCAGTTATGTTTTTTGTCAACAATAAAATGGTTAAATTAAAATAGAACATATCTTGTTAAATGGATGGCAGGTAACCATTGAAAGTTTTTTTTAAACTAATTGGGAATTGTTTGTATACTATTTGAACTTACTTTAAGGAATCGCGCAGTACTGCGGGTCTGTCAGGTACACATGCTGCATTCCCAATACAAAGATGTTATAATCAACACGTGTTTTCCCATGACCATGTGTATTTTGTAAACACAACAAATCCCAAGATGCAATATTACAAACTTTCTTTCAAATCCCATTATGCAGCCGTCTCCCTTCAACAACATGAATCGCCTGTCTTGACGGAGATGAAATCAACGCAGGGGTCAGCCAAGAGGGCAAAGTAAAGTTGGTAATATCTTCGCCTTGGCACCGCTCATTTCGCCCAATTTCTATGTTTGGGCAAAATCAAAGTAAAAAACGAACCTGGTCTACAGTCGAAATTAGGAGAGATATTGTGAAAGCATTGGAGTGAGTGAGTTGCCAATAAAAGTGATTCGTATACAGTAGAACCTGTCTTGAGAGACCGCCCTCTGGGCCACACACAAGTGGTCCCTCATGACAGGTGGTCTCTCATAACAGGTTTCAGGTTTTCTCAAGTCCGTAAATAACCAACCACAAAATTCAGAAATAGAGAATGGATTTTTGTAATTACTTTGTAGTTGTTCTTTTTTATGAAGTTTTTATAACAAACTGAAATGGACTGTTATAAAAATTATAAAAATAAATTACTGTTGAAAATCTTCATTGAAGATTTTCAACACTAATTTATTTTTATAATTTTTATAACAGTCCATTTCAATTTGTTACAAAAAGATTTTCAACACTAATTGATTTTTATTCCTATCTATCACATTTCAGGGATGTATGAAATTGTTTATTCAGCAATAATCCTAACCTTTTCACAGGGGTCTTAAGAACATTTCAATCTTTAATGAGTTAGCAATTGAAACCCAATTAAGAGCTTTTAATACTTTCAATTATGTTAGTATAACCACAATAGATTTTCCAATTCCAGAACAGGTAAAAAGCTTTTGTCGTTGTTTCAGTCTTCAAAGGGGCGGTCTCTCAAGACAGGTCCATTTTGGCATAAAAATACAAGTTGGGACCAGGTCACAGTGGTCTCTCAAGACAGGTTGTTTCCCATAGCAGGTCCATTATAGAGTAAAACCAATCGGTGCCTGACAGATGTGGTCTCTCAAGACAGGTGGTCTCTCAAGACAGTGGTCTCTCAAGACAGGTTTTACTGTATCACTACTAACTTCAATAATAGTTATCAAAATCACAAGAAATATAATTTGTGTTCCTCTTATTCCACCATCATTTGAAGCAGGAACCATTGTGGTACTGGTGAAGATCTGAGAGTCCATTCGGTGAGAGGTGTCATCCGGAGATACTCCCGAAGAGGAAAAATAGCATTACCTCCCTTTAACCACTGGATTGAGGCAGGCACGCAGAAATAGATCATTCAACGACAGCCTTTGCAACGAGATAGTCAACTTCTCCAAGTCTTCGAGCTACGCTCCTTGTTGAATCACTGAAGGTATAATTTATAGTCATTATATCAAGTATAATGAATTTATGATGCGAAATTGCATCATTTGGCAACGATGATAAAAATTGAATAACGGAGATTTAAATATGTACTGTCAATTAACAATCTCGGAATTTTGTCAATAAACCGAAATATGCAAATAAACTATATTTTTCCCATAAAATCTTCGTTGGAAGGTCTTTAATTGCTCTCTAATGAAGAAATATTAAATTTGTAGGCAATATTTTTTTTTCCTGAAACGATAGACAATTCTATAAATCATCGAGTATAAGCATGACACCTTACAATTTCATAAAGTTTCTTTGTCTGATCAAAAATTTTGTTGTAAAAATTTTCACAAAAATGTTATTGAAATTTGTTGTTTTTTGCAACCAAACTGAATTATCGGTCATCACATACTTTTGACTCAACATTGGTGGTGGATTTTCATTTATTTATTTTTTTTTGTCCACACAATCCTTTTGTTTCCAAACAGCACATTTTTTCTCACTTGATCCACCAGTTATTGCAGTCATGGTAAGAATAAATGTCCAAACTGCAACAGCAGAACAATTTAAAAAATTGGACAAAATTGGTGATGCTAAAGCCCACAGATTAATAAGATGTTGAGATGCAAAAGGATTTTTAGACCTCTCTGATTTGCATAAAGAAACTGAGATCTCACTTGACACCTGGTCTCATTGGCTTGTACATGTAAATGGCCTGATTACTACTTTAAGAGGGGCAAGTCCTGAATCTTCAGATACTGAAGAAAGAAAAAAACAGGAAATTTTTCAAAAACAGGTTCTAGAAAAGTTAAAAAATTTATAGTAATTTATATATTTTTTATACTTACCAATGACCCAGACATAGCTGGTGCTAACTCTTAAAATATAGGGCCAAACACAAATTTTGCCCCCCAATCCCCAAAATTTGCATCTAAAACTAAAGAAAACATGTCCTGAAAGGCCCTCCACACTTCGCCCCTACTGCGCATGCGCAGTGCCAAGGACATTCCGAAATTGGCGCCATTAATCATTCTAATAACCAGTGCCTGGTAAGCGCTATGTACTCAGCGGGGAGGCAAGAGTTCCCAACTCCTGGGAGGGCCATCCCCGTCTGGGTCATTGGTAAGTATAAAAAATATATAAATTACTATAAATTTTTTAACATTTTTATACTGTACCAATGACCCAGACATAGCTGAATAGTAAAAAGGCTGGAGGGCCAAGGACATAGAGCAAAATGGAATACGCTCAATAAAATAAAATAGAGTCATCCCCTGTAGGGAAAAAGAAGTAATAGGCCTTACATGTATCTTTCTTATTTATGATAAATTAGAAAGATACAACACCTTCCAAAATTGAGCTTCATACATCCATGCACTCGATTAATATCCAATATAATCCTTATACTAATAATTTTTAAAGTAAGCCAATAAATAAAGTAAGTCTAGAGAATAGAGACTCTTATACTCCTAAAAGTGTCTGAGGATTGCATAATCATGTCTGTTGACATATGCAATATTCAAAAGCTATACTTTAAAAACTAAGACTTGAATGAATTTTAAAAACCTAAACTTCTCACTAAACAACCATCCCAATAACAGCTCAGAATTACTAACTCCGGAGGAGGTATCCCCTTGTTTTCATAGTAAAACAGGTGACCCAAGGGAACACCCTCCCCCCCCCCCCCCCCTTTTTCTTGCCCTGGGTCAAATAGCCCAGAGCGAAGAGGGCAGCCGAACGGAGACACTGCCGAAACAGACAGCCTACCTAGCTATAGTAGCAACTGTTAAGTGAATGACATTCTGAGCAGTAGATAATAGACCTAACAATAGAGGCCTCCAGAAATGGACTCGATATTTCTGAGATAAAATTCATGAATGTGGATGGCTGAGCGCAATGAGCGGCCTTCAAAAATCTATAATAGCGACACTATTAATGTAAGCCCAAGAAGTAGAAGAACTCTTACTTCATGAGCCGAAATCTTAAGCACAACTGCTAAGTCAATGATATACCATAAGCAGTACCGATAGTTAATAGAATCCATTAACAATAAAATGGAGCGTAACGTCCTTCTACTAGACATCAAAGACAGAAGAAGCTTACGCCCATAGTAATAAACAGATATCTGTTTATAAATACATAAACTGTACCCGGAAAGAGTAAAGGCCTATGCCCATACGAAGACGGAAGGACCTTAAAATAATAGGTTCCGGATAATAGGAGCCTAACTCTTATGCAACAATCCAACCTAAATAGTAACGGAAGTATTGATTCCGAAACTATGAAAGTGAAAATCATCCATCGATAGTGCATGAAACTCACTGACTCTACAGTAAAAGAGAAACCAACAGAATTACTGTCTAAAAGGTCAGAATTTGAAAACTACTGTTTCCAGAGGCTCAAATGATTACTTAGCTAAATAAGAACCTAAGTTAAAATCCGTATAGGAATTTAATCTAAAGATTCTAAGTCTATTTATCAAAAAGTTACTAACTGACTTAGATAAAGAGACAAAATACTCAATTGTAAACTATCGTAGAGTGCATAGGTATGAGGTAACATAAACCTATAACCTAAATAATAACAGGCTGCAGTAGATCTTGTGAAACAAGTATCCTAAAAAATAGCAATGAGTAGTATGGAGGGATCAACAATATGAACATAATGATCCCTACACCACGACGGAAGAGACTCCACTTTAGCTGCATAGAATAGCGAAGAAGAGGATCTTCTATAGTAAGAAATCGCGTCCAAAGCTCGTCCAGTAGAGTGCTTACAATGCAATACGGACCACACAACGGAATACATGAAGGTTGCGACCTTGCTGGTTGTGATAAAGATGACACGATTTACCCAGTGAAAAAGATCCTCACATAGAGGAAGATTTCACGTTAAGACCCACAGTAGACAAGAGAGTAAATTACTCATGATCTCTGTGAAGATAGAGATGCTATCAACAGAAATGTATTGTGGTTGTTTATCTTAGCAATACCTGCTAAAACAACAGCGCCGTAGGATACGTGTATCCTATCATTCCGTCCTATAGATCAATAGAGCATTAACAATATTAGCTCAGAGATCTGGACAAGCCAACACATACGTCTGCAATTGATTAGCAAGCTGTGTCATAAATAAATCATCATTGGGCACTCCCATAGATAGCAAATCTGATGGAATACTTGTTTGTTGAGAGTCCATTCTGACAGCAACAAGCGACCCGTAAGAGAACGGGAGTCCGATAAAACAATCAGATGACCCGGAATATGACGGACCAAAACTGAACTTGGTGTACTATAACCAACAGACGGATTCTTTCCATTAAATTGAATAACGGAAACGAAAGAGTGCCTCCCTGGTTCCGGAGATACGCCACTACTGTCGAATTAAAGGACAGGAATTTGGGCATGCGTTTCTGAATAATGTTCATGCAATGACATAAAGCAAGCCTAAAAACATTATTCCGCGGAAGAAAACTGATTGCTAAAAGACTGCGGAACCCAAAGACCCTGGCACTTCGAATCCGTAGGGATCAATATTATATCCCAATCTGTTTGACTGGCAACCGTCATAACAGCCACACTCGGGTCTGGCAACTGCGGCGGCACTCTCTGAGTCAACCACCGAATGTTTGCCCCAGTCTGAATCTCTTGTAACACTAGATAGACAAGAGAACGTGTAAATCGAGCAATTCATGGATTGCCGAAAAGTTGCCGTCGAAGAGAAGCTCCTCCGAGAACGAAGCGACTCTGAGAGAGTTCTTAACCTTACTATCCACGCGTGTGGATGTAGCTAGGGCTGCGTCACGTCTAACTAACTCCAATCAGCCACTGAAGGGCGGAGTTATACGTGAACAAACTACTGCCCTCAAAAGAAATTACATTGAGAATGATATCCCGTAAATCTTTTCTTGAAGACGTAATGATAACGCCTCAGTAAGGCGGATTACGTATAATAAAGCGTCTAAGTTAAGTCTACTATACATAATGTCGTTCCCAACATTGAAATTGGAAAAGACATAAACGGCGAAAAAGAATATATGCAGTCTTTAATCACACCGTCTAGACGCATATGAACTCTCGGTATGCCCTGCTCTGCCAAAATAAACTATTTGTATAAATGATAAAATGGCAGAAATGAGCAACGCGGACAAGAAACTAAACTATCATGCTTAGTAGCAGGCTTGTATATATATATATAGCGTCGAAAAATAAAACACATGTTGTAATGACAATATTGGACTGTGTCGGTAAGTCAGGGACAATGTCCCTGAACCAATCGAAAAATCCGAGTCCAATGACGCTATAAGTCTCTTATCCAAGATCGCAGCACTGAAGTCCGAAATAATAATCACTGGAAGATAATGCCAGAAGATATGAAAGGCATCTTCCGATACTACTAAAGGGAAAACTCGAAATCTTTCGAATCCCTTTCGCCATCCTGTCGGACCCTATAAAGCGTTCGGTCGTCCGTACCTGATGCAACCGCGGACTGCACCGACCCAGCGCCGTCGGATAATTCCTGATTCGACCGAGAAACTGTCAATTGCTGGGATGCTGCGAAACAACTGTGCTAACTCGGATAGCACGTCCGTCACTGAGGCCTGAGGAGAAGCGGTCTTACGATGCATTGCCGCTGTAAGCTCCGTGATCGTTACCCCGTGCATACTACCAATATGCGAGCGAACGGAGTGTATAGGCCTCGTGTCCCTTGGCTACCGGATGGCGCGACCTATTCGCCGTGGAATCACTGAATGCCGAAACTGATCGGATACTCGAGGTCACGTAGCCAATGTGCGGTCGTGTGCCCTGCTGTGAGGATGAGGAAGCATTAAAGACAGTCTCTCGGACTGTCAATATAACGGAGCGTCCCGACCAACGGACATATGCTCCGAATGTAAAATATCTGAACCACAACATGCGGTCCCCTATGTTGTTGGGCGAGAGAGGGACCTCTCTCGCTCACAGCCCGGACGGACCTGGACAAGCCAGGAACCGGACTAACAGGCTTCCTCCGATCTGTCCTCAATCTGCCGTCACTGGGTGAGTACTAAAGTAATTAAAGTGCTCGCATCACCCAAATCTCCTTCCTAGACCGCAACGGACGAACCCGGCAGCCGAACCATTCGATGAATGTACGCTACACCGGGTGAGCTAGCGAATGTCACTCCGTAGGCGATAGACATATTCCATGAGCACTTATTGCCGCTAACTCTTCATTAACTATGACGACAGAGGCACACTTTTGAAAGACATCTCCATAACTCTTCGAACAAGAAACCAGAAATGCTTGGTTAGCAAGCATAAAATAATAATATATATAGCAGCGTTCAATAATTCGAAAGTTTGTGTGACATTATTGGACTATGTCGGAACTGAGGGACGATGTCCCTGAACCGAACCAAAAATTTCTAAGTCCACCGACGCTATCAGTTTCTTATCCGGCATCGCAGCATTCTGGTCCGACGAAAGAAGCTGTAGAAGACCAAGTCAGATGACATACACAACAGCATATGTTGTTCCGAAAGGGAAAGCTCGAAATCCGCGGAATCCCTTTCGGTATCCCGTCGGACCGGATGAAACTTTCGGACGTCCGTACCCGCTTCCGCGGAGCGTCCCGACCCAGCATCATCGGATAAAATATATGCGACAGATTCAGTAGATGCTGGGATGCTGCGATAAACTGTGCTATTAAGGAAAGCACGTCCGTTCCCGAGGCCTGTGCAGTAGCGGTCTTACGATGCATTGCCGCCGGAAGCTCCGTGTACGTTGACTCCCGCACACTTCCTATGCGAACGTCCGGAGTCTGCAGGCCTCGTGTCCCTGGCTACCGGATGGTGTGACCTGGTCGCCAAAGAATCCTTGATCGGCGAAGCTGGTAATATATCGGCGGACACGCAGCCAAGGTGCGGTCGTGTGCGCTGACGAGAAGAGGAAGCCTTAGCAGTCTCAGCGGACTGCCTATACAACGGAGCGTCCCGAGCGACGGACGTATGCTCCGCTTACGACACATTTTGTACCACAACATCTGGGGCCAGATGTTGTTGAACGAGAGAGGGGCCTCTCCCGCTTGCCGTCCGGATGGACCGGAACGAGCTATGAACCGGACTAAAAGGCTTCCTGCGTTCTCCCTCCGATCCGCCGTCACTGGGTGTGCATTAGGTTAATTTATAGTGCTCGCATCACCCCAAAATTCCTTCTAGACCGCAACGGACGAACCCGGCTGCCGAACCATTCGGTGAATGGACGCTAAACCGGGCGAGTTAGCGGACTTCAAAGGCCGTCGAACCTACTAGGGTCCTCTTAGGCAATTGGCGTATTTACATGAGCACTTTTCCGCTAGCCCTTCATTAATTGTGACGACGGAGGCACACTGTTGGAAGACATCACAGATACATCACCCTAATCTTGATCGTCTGAAATAGAAATTGATAAAGTAGAGTGACCCTGCGGGGAAAGGACCGGAGTGTCCAAATCCCCAACAACATACCGTGACATACGCTTCCCATATTGTCATCGAAATCATACGATACAGAACAGGAGTTAATGGGAGTACACTGACCACATATAGAATGATAATAAAGTCAGAGGAAGACTTCCTCTTAAAACAATTGATCAATATCCTTTCAATGTGAAAAGAAAACAAGTCCTGGTACTCGCACTAACCCCTGGCAATCAAAATACATAATAATAATATGATCCATTAATATAGAAAAAATAATTGAAATCAAAATATTTTGAAAAAATATTTTTTCAGAACAGCCCAAGTTTCTGAAAAGTAACGTTGAGCCCCAATGGATCCCAAGCCTAAGTGTGGACAAAAATTTTAAAAATATTTTAAACAATTTATTCAACACTTACGAACAATAATAATGTATCTAGTTATGATTAAAATAACATCAAGATATTATTTTTTAGAAATCCCCCCCTCACACAGAGGGCTGTTGTAAATGTAAACAATGAGTGTAAAAACACTAAAATAAGACTCCAGGCACCCAGGCCCGAAATCAGTTACCAAAAATACACTATCTGATGCAAAACAGAGACTTCCAGGGAAGAAACTGCAGAACATCAGATGGTAGATGCAGAACACAACGCCTAACCACCCGTAGGTGAAGACGTAAACATGGGGAAAGAACAGAATTCATTCTGTTATTCAGCTAAAACTCCCAAGAAAATTTAGTAATAATAATTACAAAAACTATGCCAAAAGCATGGGAGAATAGCAAGGGGGAACTTAAAGGACAGGGAGAGAGGAAAACACTTAAAAAAACAGTGTAACTAAATAATCAGAATGACAACAAAATGGCTGCTGCCTTGAAAATAGGTAACTTAACATAATTTCATTAAAAAATTTTAAGTTACAGCCCTGATAATATTCTGTCACACATTCTTTTCCTCTCCTCCTTCTCTATCCTCCTTAGAATCACCATTTCACTAATATTTATGTGTCTGGCATCATTTAAACTGAGATTTATAAGCACAAAGATCAGTCAGATGTTAACTGATGAAGGGCCAAAATTAGAATGATTAATGGCGCCAATTTCGGAACGTCCTTGGCACTGCGCATGCGCAGTAGGGGCGAAGTGTGGAGGGCCTTTCAGGACATGTTTTCTTTAGTTTTAGATGCAAATTTTGGGGATTGGGGGGCAAAATTTGTGTTTGGCCCTATATTTTAAGAGTTAGCACCAGCTATGTCTGGGTCATTGGTACAGTATAAAAATATTTGATTTCCTCACCAACACATTAAAAACACTGCAGGATGATAATACAAAATTAAAAGAAAAATTAGACGCTACACAATCAATGAAAAAAGACGTAGATGTCCAAGTTTCGAACAGCAAAGAGGCGTTAGAAAAAATAGATAAATTTAATAAGAAGTATAAACAATTCTGTGATGAACTTGAAAAAGATAAAAAAAAAAGTATTGACAGGTCATTAAACATAAAAACTGAGCAAGACTCATTCAGTGACATCTTAAATGTAATTCCTAAAAATCGCAGATATTCGGAGAAACGTTCGGATAGGCGTAACCCAAGACACACCAGACCTAGTGACACTGCAAATTCTTCTGAAGCTGAACTTTCAGAAAGTGATTTAAAATAAAAAAAAAACAAAGAAAAAATCAGACAGAAAATCACATCACATACACATAAGTACTTAAATGAAACTGAGACAGATTTTGAAACGGACGACAAACCTAAGCATGCTCACAGTACATATAAATCACGTTCAAAATTGCACCACAAGAAATATTCAGATTCTAGTTCGGAAACATCTGGCGATAAAAAATCTGAACATTCACATAAAAGTAGAAGCTTTAGCTCCTCTGAATCTGACCATGAATACACAAATGCACATCACAGATATCATAGACGAAATCGAAGCAAGAGCCCTCTCCGTCCTAAAATGCCCACATTCTCTGGAAATGGAACACAAAACTGGGAACCGTTCATTTTCCAGTTTGAACGCATTGCAAATAGAAGGGGGTGGGATAAAAAGAAAAAATTAAACAGACTAATTGACTGTTTCAAAGATACTGCCCTTGAATATGTCAACATTATGGAGCTAGGTTATCATTATAAAACACTAAAAGAAGAACTTAAATTAAGATTTAGCCACAAAGAGGCCCCTGTCTCTGCCAGACGCCAGTTACAATTTGTCCGTCAGAAGGAAACTGAAACATTAGAGGAATTCTCTCAAAGGGTACATTTCCTTACATTTGACGGCTATAAAAAGAGTGACACTGACACAATTCACAAGATTTCTACAGAAGCTTTTTTAAGGGGTTGCCGAGATAAGGAAGCGGCTAAATCGGCAATGGAAAAGGAGCCCAGTACAGTTCATGAAGCATTGAAATTTGTTAAAGCTTCAATTGCTAATCAGCAGTCCTCGTTTGGTTACAGATCTTCTGGTTATGCTTCTGGTTACGCACAGCGTCATGTGTCATTTAATGAACCAGATTATAATGATTACGAAATTGACAAAGTCACTACAAATCCGGTTGACTTAGAAAATGAGGTAAAAGAAATGAGGAAATTAACTGGAGAGCTCACTGATGTGGTACTAAAAAATCAGATTAAAAGCCGAAAGATTTAGGCCAAACAGTCCCTACAGAAGACAATTTCAAAAGCAAAATCAGTATCAAAATGCACCATACAGCAATTTTGGGAATTCCCGTTCTTCCCCCTACAGCAATTTTGGGAATTCTCGCTCTCCTCCACCAACAGTGAGGTCTCCACAACCATCAGTAAGATCTCCCCCACCACAAATATCTTTTGGCTCCTAGACATTTTGGGCCCAATTCTGAATCTTGGAGAAAGCCTTTATCTCCTAAATCTTCAGCTTCCTGGGAGGAAACTCCCCAGGTCAATTCTGGAATAGTCGACAAAAATGAACTTCCTACATCTGTAAACACAATTGAAGGTGAACCAAAAGATTTGTTAAATGAACAGGAGTTAAGTGTGAAGGCCAACACTTGGCCCAGGTTTCACAGGGCCTTGTAAATTCTTATGAATTCCAGGAAATTGTAGTGAAAGGGGTTGAGGGGTCAACAATAACTGTAAATATTAAAGTTAACAACCAAGTGACCCCAGCTATTGTTGACACAGCAGCCATGCTAACCCTCATGGATGAAAATTACTTTTTACAATGCTATTCTGACAAAGTGCCTTCCTCATATTTCCGTCTTCGAGGCATTTCAAGGCAACCGATTTTGGGGAAAATTTATTCTAACGTGGAGCTGCAAGTGGGATCTAAAATTTTCAAATGGAATGTCTGTGTTGCCCCACTTGCAGACCCTTTCACTCTTGGGTTGGATTTTCTGTCAGACAATAGTTGTATTGTCAATCTGAAAAATAACACCACTGAAGTTGGAGGGGAGGTAATTTCTGCTACTTTGAAGACTAATAATGGTGTTGTTGATTCAGATACAAGGGTTTCACGAGTTGAGGTCACTAAAGGTGTTGTTATACCCCCAAACTCATGTGGATTTGTGTCAGTCAAATTAAAGGAGTCTTTGCCAGATATTTTTGTCATTGAGCCTGTTACCGAACATAAAGGTACACTGGCATCAACTGTAAACTGTACTAGGTAAGGGAGACAAGTCAGTCATGCAGGTGATAAACGACACCAATAAATATGTAAGATTTAAAAGAGGTTTGCATATAGGAAATGCTGAGTCAGCCAGTTCTATTATCAGCCCTTCTGAGGATGATGTCAAGTCAGTCTTTCTTGTAGATTCTGTCAGCAATAGGTCGCAAAGCTGTAATTCTGATATTGTTCTTGAAAAACTGAAATTGGAGATTCCTGATCATTTAAAAGAGTTGTTTGATAGGAGTGTACAAAATTTGTCTGAAAAACAATCTGCACAAATTGGGCAGCTTCTCATCAATTTCAGTGATATTTTTGCGAAACATGATTTGGATTTGGGTTGTTTTTCGGCTGTGACCCAGGAGATAAATACAGGAAATGATCCACCTGTGAAGCAAAAACTTCGTAGAACTCAAATTTCAATTCAAGAGCAAGAAAAGCAACATTTGCATAAGATGTTAGATTCAGGAGTAATTCGTCCCTCATCTTCTGATTGGGCTTTGGCCCCAGGTTTAGTTAGTAAAAAGGATGGATCAGTTAGGTGGTGTATTGACTATAGGGCCCTGAATGAAAAGACAGTTAAAGATTGCTTTCCTCTCCCGAACACTGAAGACTGTCTTGATACACTTTATGGCACTCAATTCTTTTCGACTCTTGATATGGCCTCGGGTTATTATCAGTTACCACTTAATCCATCAGACATGAAAAAGACTGCCTTCATAACTCGATATGGGTTGTTCGAACACACCAGGATGGGCTTTGGATTATGTAATGTGCCGGCAATGTTTCAGCAGGCTATGGAGCTTGTTTTACGTGGTTTAACTTGGCAGGAAGTACTTGTGTATTTGGATGATATAATCGTCCTTGGCAAAAACTTTGAAAGTGCATTTACAAACTTGGAAACAGTGTTCTCAAGGTTTCGAAAGGCAAACTTGAAATTCAAGCCCAAAAAGTGTGAGTTGTTTAAAAAGGAAGTTGAGTTTCTGAGTAAAAGGGTTAGCAAAGATGGAGTCTCGTTCTCGCCAAGCAAAATTGAAGCAGTGTTGAATTGGCCAGTTCCCAAAACTCATCAACAATTACAATCATTTTTGGGTTTCATTAATTACCATCGTGATCATGTACCAGGCTTTGCTGAACTCACCGCACAGTTGTTTGAATTATCACGCTCGAAGGGAGAATTCTTATGGAGCCCTCACCATCAAGTAGCTTTTGATAAATTAAAAACAATTTTGATTTCACCACCAGTATTGGCATATCCTTCTCCCAATGGACTTTTCATTCTAGACACTGATGCTTCTGACAATGCTATAGGTGCAGAACTTTCTCAAATTCAAGGCTCTGGGCAAAAAGTAATTTGTTATGCCAGTCATATCCTACTTAAACCACAGAGAAAGTATTGTACAACTAGGAAGGAGCTGTTGGCAGTAGTGAAATTCTGCCGTCACTTTCGGCACTATCTTCTTGGCAGACATTTTGTCTTGAGAAATGATCATGATAGTTTGGTTTGGCTCATGAGATTCAAACATATTGAAGGACAGTTGGCTCGTTGGCTTGAGGAGCTCTCACAGTTTGACATGACAATTGTACATCGGGATGGTAAAAAACACCTAAACGCCGATTCGCTGTCTCGTGTACCCTTGTCCGGTCAACCTTGTGATTGTTATTCAGCTGGATCTACCATGGAATCATTACCTTGTAAAGGGTGTCACTGTTGTCAAAGAGCTCATTCCCACTGGTCTCGGTTCAATGAAGATGCTGACGATGTTGTTCCTTTAGCTATTTGTCTTGTATCTGTTCCAGAAGTTGATTCTGAGAATGATAACTGTTCAGAAGCCAAGGTTTAAAGTACCGTTTCATTTTCAAATGACTTTTGGTTTGATGCCTATACCCCTACCCAAATCAGGGAATTCCAACTGGCAGATCCTAATATTAAAAATGTTCTGTTATGGAAAGAAGGTTGTATCACTCCCAGTAAAGCAGAATTGTTTCTTCAGAGTCCTGGAATTAAGGCTTTGTGGTTATGCAAAGATCCGCTTCAATTGGAAAAAGGCGTTTTATTCTATTTCTGGGAAAAGCCTTCTGAGAGTTATTCAGTTTTGGTGACCCCCATGCAACTGAAAGAGGAAGTAATGTGGTTGTGTCATGATCTGAAATCCTCTGGTCACCTGGGACAGGATAAGACTCTTTCCAGGTTGAAGAAATCATTTTTCTGGCATAACATGGCATCTGATTGTATCAACTATGTAAGGTCATGTGCAGTTTGCAACCGCAATAAGAAGGCGACCATTACTGTAAGAGCTTCATTGAAATCCTTTCATGTAGGTTTTCCACATGAGCGTGTCCATCTTGATATTTTAGGACCTTTTCATGTCAGTGCAAGTGGGAATAAGTATATTTTGCTTATGGTCGATCAGTTCACAAAATGGGTCAAGATTGCTGCTTTGCCCGATCAACAAGCAGTTAATGTTGCACAGAAGTTTCTGGTGCATTTTATTGCCACATTTGGTTGCCCCCTGGAAATCTTCACCGATCAGGGTTCTAATTTTCAAAGTAATTTATTTTCTGCCCTTTGTGATCTCTTACAAATTGCAAAAAAACGCACCACACCTTACCATCCATCATCAAATGGACAGGTTGAACGATATAACCGTACCCTTTTACAAATGGTAAGGTGCTACATAGAAAACAAAAATTTAGAATGGGACAAGAGATTTGCCTTTACTAGCCATGGCATTACATTCTGCTGTTAACCGAACCACAGGTCACACACCCAATAAGCTGATGTTTGGCAGAGAATTAATACAACCTGTAGACTTGGTGTTGGGAACCAACCAACTCTTGAAAATGACACCAGAAAAATAGATATCTCATTTGCAAGAATCAATTGCTATAGCCCATAATCTTGCTAGGGAAAATATCAGCAAATCCCAATTACGACAGAAAAGAGATTATGATCTCAGATTGCAAGAACGGGTATATGAACCAGGAGATGTGGTGTACAAGCTTGGTTCATCGACAAAAATTGGTCAAACTAAAAAACTGCGCCCACCATGGACAGGACCTTATTTGGTGATAGACTCCAAGCCTCCATTATACAGAGTACAGAATCGAAAAGGTACGTCCCTGCTTCACCACGATCGATTGAAAATGTGTCATGACAAAGAGTTCCCTCTTTGGATGAGAAGACTAAGACATGCATATTTCTCTTGCCCACAGACGGGAAACCTGGACAAATCCTTGGCAGACATCCATTCTCAACTCCCTTCTGATTTAGGGGCGGCAACAGATGCTGGCTCTGATGAAGTGTCAGATTTGGGAGACCCTGAGAATGAGGATGCTTTGAGTGCTGGAGTAGATTCAGGGGTGGCACCTGCTGCTGGCTCTGACCATAATACCAGCCATGTAAACAGCGACAGTACCTGTGGCACATCTATGAAAAAACTGAACACACCTGGTAATTCGGGCTCGACTGCTGACACTAGTCCCGATTTATTCGACTTTCTGGATCATACAGATCTTCCCACATTATTTCAGGAGGACAGCTTCACATCAACTGGTAGGAGGATTCGTCAACCACAAAGATTTAAAGACTGTGACTTGCATTAACCATCAGCATGAATGGCAACTTGCATTTTCTTTCACAGCACAAACTAACAGTTCAAGATCATGAAATAAATTATTGCTCAGGCCGCTCAAATATTATTTGTTTTAGATGGAATTTGATACTCTCAATGAGAAGTACTTCATTCCTGATTACGAGGAAGATTGTCAGCAAAATCAAAGTACATCTCCCAACAGTTTCTGAAGAAATTACTGAATCAAGAAATGTTTCGAAAAACCTCGACAATATTCCATCCACCTCTACTTCCAATAAGAGAAAAAGAAAAGCTTGTCCACTGTGTGATGGAACTGCAACTCATCTGAAGCGGCATGTTGTGAGAAACCATCTACCCAAGTTCATTAGCTCAAAAACAGCTTGCTGGCACATGAAGCCTCTCGAAAGTAGAGGTAAACAAAATGTCAAAACTCCTAACATTGAAACATGGTGTTTATTAGTAAATGGAATGTTCCATTTTCTCCGTCACATGCTGGGTTTATTTACTATCTTAGATCTTTTCCAGTGATTGTTAGTCAATTATTTCCCCCTGCTGATAAATCAGCCTTGGAATTTAGTTCTGAGGAACGACCTTTCATGTCCTATTATGAAGAACACCATGGTTGTCTTAGAGTTATAGAGGAGAGTACATTCACACTGTCACTCCCAAACCACATTAGTTGTTTACTCCACTGGAGAATTCTGTGTAATTTATTAAGTCAGTTGAAAATCAAATATCCCCATATTTTAACTGGTAGAGTGCTAAATTATTTTTGGTCATCCAAATTTGTCCATGTCTCTTTGTCTTGTTACAATTTATGGGAGAGTGCCTAGTGGCACTCTCCCATAAATTGTAACAAGGCAAACCTTCACTGACGAAATAATGTTAATTCAAATTAATATGCATATCCAAAGAATATGAAGGCATCAAGTTGTAGCACCTACACTTCAGAATAAAGCCCAATTATGGGTTTCCAGCACTTTACCAGTTAAGTGACTTCAAAAATTATATTCTCCAATGACCGTATCAGGAATACCAGTACTCTCCGCTTCTGAGGTTCCAACTTTCGTCTGCACCTTTATTGACTCCCATTTTCATCCAGATCAACTTCTGAAATATTCCACATTTGATACTATGGACCTGTTGGAATCTGTTGTAAATCAGACTGAATATCGGTTGTTGCATGGAATATGTAATTTTGTTTATCCTGAATCATGGAAGTTGTACAAAAACATTCTGGGGAATGCTAGGTTCCATGCAACATTTGGGATTCATCCTCATTTACTGACCCCACATTTTGTATTGAAATATGCTAAAAAGTTGGAACATCAGATTCAATCAACCTCTTGTGTGGCCCTAGGTGAGATAGGTATGGATTTCACTTCCAAATGTAAGCGTAAACAACAGTGCATGAATAGAAACCAATGTAAACTCAACAAAATAAAGGCTCAGAAAGATTTTCTGATATTAGTCCTTCCAATGGCAGACAGATTTCAAAAAGTTCTAATCTTGAACTGTCGGGATTACAAAACAGGCGAAGCTGCCGAAACCATTTTACACCTTTTGTTTGATCTAAAATTAACACACCTGCCTATTCACCTCCATTGTTTTATTGGCACTATAGATGAAATTAAGAATTGGCAGGCTATTTTACCCAATGTATACTTTGGATTCACATCAAAATCTGTTGCTGACCCAGAAACTTGTAAGGCTCTAGCTCACATAAAGTATACCAAGATATTGCTTAAATCAGACTCTCCATACCTGTCCACCATTCCCCATTAAAAATCAAGTTCTCCATGGGAGATTTTGAGGTCTGTGGAAAAAATTGCAACACTAAAAAGTTTGCCTATTCCATGCTTGCTGGAAGTAATCAGTCAAAATGCCAGCAAGTTATACCACCTGTAAAATAAAATGAAAAAAAAACATGTAGAAATCTTATTGTAAAAATGTGAATATTTGAATTGTGAAAAGATATCTGAATACATCAGTTGCGAAATTATCTCATGTAGGGAGGTTTCTAATTGCTACCTTACAATGAGTTCGCATCTGAAAAAAAAAAAAAATTGTACATAATGCTATATGTGAAGAGATCAAACTTCTTTTTTGATTTGCACACAGGGGGGTGAATTCTGCATCCTTGCTCAATATTCATGAATGTAGAGAGGTCCTTCAAATTGCTTCCTTACAAAGAATACATTTAATGAGCAAAGAAATATCTCGTGCCATATTCACGTCTGTTGCACCTGCCCTCTTCCATAACTAAAGATTTATTTTCAACAACTTCTATTTATCTTCAAGTTAGCATAGATGCTAAATATACAAGGGAGGAGTGTGGTACTGGTGAAGATCTGAGAGTCCATTCGGTGAGAGTTGTCATCCAGAGATACTCCCGAAGAGGAAAAATAGCATTACCTCCCTTTAACCACTGGATTGAGGCAGGCACGCAGAAATAGATCATTCAACGACAGCCTTTGCAACGAGATAGTCAACTTCTCTAAGTCTTCGAGGTACGACGCTCCTTGTTGAATCACTGAAGGTATAATTTATAGTCATTATATCAAGTATAATGAATTTATGATGCGACATTGCATCACCATCAAGAAACACGGGGCGCGTCTATTTTCAAGCGATGTGATAATTACCGAAATAAGCAAAACAATTGCATATTATCCACCAAAACCAGGGTGAGAGCTTATCGACTCCATAAAAAATAAGGAAATGTTGATTTTTGTTAAATTGTAGCTTTTCTTGTGGATTTCTGCATCTTGACACGGCCCCAAATCTCACTGACAGAACAAGGCAAATCCCACCAGTGGTGGAGCCATGGTTTGAAATCCTGTGGACCATGCTGGTGTCTAGTTTTGTTTTGTTTTTTGAGGGGGGGGGGGGGGGGGGGGGGGGAGGGGGGAATCTCAGGACTGAGGGTACTGTACTTGTACTGAGGGCAGGAAATCAAAAAGAATCTTTTCAAATTTGGGGATGGAAGAAGCAAGTGTGATTTTGCGAGTGGGGGGGGGGGGGGGGGGGGGGGGGGGGGGGGTTGAGCTGGTCTCCCTAGAGACCTCATGGCTCCACCACTGTAGCCCACAACAGCAGCCCAACACAACACAATATGTCCATTAGCTGAGAAGAGTGGTGAACGCTGAGTAACCCGAATGACTCAACACGCTATATGAGCCTCATGACTTGGATGACAAGTATGGGCACATTTTATGTGTACATTACCCTCTAAAATGTGGATTTCTACAATATATTTTGAAAAACCAAAAACCGAACCGAAAACCGAGTTTTTGTACAAAACCGAAACCGAACCGAAATGCAAATTTCAAAACCGCCCAGCCCTACTGATACATGGAGTAGAATTAGTGGTAGTACAAGTAAACTCTTTACAACGACCAAGTGAATGAAGGAAAGGTTTCCTCTATTTGCCATACCATTACATAAAAATTACCTAAAACTAATATATGTCATTACGACCACCAAATCTACACATAATATAAGATAACATTAAATATAATCATTGAGATAAATATATCCAAAAGAAAAACTCTTTCAAAAATAAAATAAAAATTTTTGAAAAAATTTTCTTAAAAAAAAGAGCCCAAGTTCCCAAAGGGAACAATGAGCCCAAAAAAGCCTAAGTGTGGACAAAATTATAAAAACTGTGTAAAATTAACTACCACACTATCAGAATATTTAATGTTATTTACAACTGTTGTTCCTAAACAAAAATAGGAAACTACCTAGAGTAATGTAATGTAAACAAAACACCGGAATCAAGACCCCAGGCAACACAGCCCGAAGTCAGTAACAGAAACAAGACTATCCGATGCAAAACAAGATCTTCCTCAGAAGAAAAAACGATACATTGGATGTAAAATTCATGACCAAAATGTCCGAAAACCCTAAGGATGAGGACGTAACCCTGGGGATGTACAGAATAATCTTCTGCATCAAACGTTACTCCCAATAAATTTTATACATTTTTTTTTTATTAAAACAAGCCAAAAAGCTTGGGAGCTTAACTGGGGGGGGGGGGGGGGGGGGGGGGGGGGGGGGGGAAGGGGGGGGGGGGTCAACGGAAGGCAGAGAAGGAATACTAAACAAACAGTGGATAGATCATAATCAATCAGTGATAATGTCAGGCTCATGTCCCGAAATTAGGGAACATGAACTAATTTTAATAAATATTATAAAATTACAGCCCTGAACGTTTCAAACCACAGTTTCTTCCTTCCTTCATCCAGTTCTGTCCTTGTATCCACCAATTTAACCATTGATTTGTGTCTGGTATCGTTATTAATTGAGATTTAAAAGCACAAATATCAGTTTGTTGTTATCTGACAAGGGCCAAACAAGGAATGATTTTATTGGCGCCAGATTCGGTGACTCCTTGGAGTCTGCGCATGCGCGGAGGGTAATATGTATGGAGGGCTAGATAGGACTTCTAATTTTCAATTTTGCATGCAAATTTGGGGGACTGGGGGGCAAAATTTGTGTTTGGCCCTAGATATTTTTGGGTTAGCACCAGCTAAGTCTGGGTCATTGGTTACAGTATAAAAATATAGACATTCAATAATTGTAGTAGATAGATTTCAAAATGGCATCTAAATTGTTTGGAATACTCGATGAATGCCTGGTTTGATTTGACTCTCATAGTTAATGTATGCCAACCAAATTTACCATGTTACAGTAAAATCATTTCAAAATGAGTCATCTTTATCAAGTTACAATGAAATCCCTTCATAAATATGACTCATAAACTAGGTCATGTGCCGGTTCAGCAGTCATGGTTGACCAATCGTGAACAAAATAGGATAGTCTGATCTGGATACCACACCTAGTTATCCTACCAAGTTGCAATGAAAATTCTTCATAAAACAACCCGCAGACAATGCTAATGAGATTTAGGTCAGGTGACCAGGCAGCGATAACGGGTGATTGAATGTGACCAAAATAGGATAGTCTCATCTAGACATTATACATGTACTGTGTTGTTCTTCCAAGTAACAAAGAAATCGCTTCATAAACATTAACTGTACACTGTACTAAACAAATGTTGGTAACAGGCTTGTGCAGCCATCACGGTTGACCGATCAGGACCAAAATGGGACGTTCTCATCTTCAATGCAACCAGTAGACTTTACTAAAGGAATCTAGTTAACATGCCCTTGTGGCAGTTATGGTTGACAAAACCCGACCAAAATAAGACATTCTCCTCCAGACATTATACTGAGTCATCCTTCCAAGTTACAATGAAATCCCTTCATAAATACGACCTGTAGACTATGATAAAGGTTTTCAGGTCCACACTGCCATCATATTGACCGAACACGACTGAAAGGGGATGTTCTCATCTATAAAAGACCTCAAACCTGCAAACGAAATTTGGTGATGATCAGACAGGAAACCTGTGGTGTAGCCTGTGCTAAAGAAAAAGTGAGCAGACTCACAGACATCACAGACTTACTTGACACTCAGCCTTTTAGCTAAACAATGATTGGTGATTTACTTATCGCTGCTGGTAGTCACTGTTACACATTTTGTTCAAACTTTAGTTACAGGAAAACTATCAATTAATTAAATAAATATGTTTTATCAGATATGTTACCTTTGATAAATCTTGAGTCCGTGTGGTGTACAATCATGACAAATTGCTTCTATTCCACTCAATATTCACATTGGTTTCAACTGATAATGCTAAAAAGGTAATTACAGAGGTGTAAGACAATGAAGACCACTTAATTGTATATCTCTTAATTGAATAACCCTGTTAATTGAATGAATAACCCTGTTAACTGAATATCATTTCCAAACAAAAAACATTTTCCATACTTTCAGTACAAATTTGCCCTGTTAAATGCATGTGGGTTATAGAATAAACTCCTGTTAATTGAACAAGACCAATGCCAACGCGTGTGCTAATGCCCCCAAAGGTAGCCAAGTCATACTCACATGTGGATAATCAGACAACAGCTTCACTGCTGCTACATTGCAGAATAACAGTAAGAAATGGCAAAGTGCCAATAAAATTATTATTACTTATATTCTGTTAATATGTTTTGTAACAACAGACAACAGCTTCACTGCTGCTACATTGCAGAACAGCACTAAGGAGTCAGTAATAGAGAAAAAGTTATAAAAATAATTGCTGATGACTTGAATGGTGCCATATTGAATAATAACTGAAAGAGGCAAAAATAGGAATAGTACATTCCTTTGTTAAAAAGTCTCAAACCAGTAAAAATGTAGAACTGGTCTTGCATCTTTTCCAGGTGAAAAAGGGGGCATAAGTGCATCAAAAATTGCCGCGTCAAACCTCAAATTGAAACCGACCTGTACTTTGACATGAGTCATCAGCCTATAAAATTTGAAACTCATCGATTCAGCCAAACAATTTTAATTGGTAGGAAACCAAATGAAAGTGTCAATGACACTAGCTCAACTTGACAAACTTGAACTTGGAAAGTTATAAATGAAATGGCAAAATTGAAGATCATTGGTACCAATGTTATTTGATGAAATTTCAACATAACAGCATTGTATGTGCACAACATTAGAGTAATCCATGCATTTGTAAATGTAAACTGTAAGACTGGCTAAAGGAAGAATGATGATACACAAATGCAGTATGTTCAGAGTTTATTGTAAATGGCAACTATTTTTCAAAGAAATGAATGCTAATCAATAGCTCTTATCTAAAGGTCTTGCCTAATGGGCACACCAAGTTCAAAAACAATCCTATGATAAATGTGACCTGCAGGCCATGTCAAAGAATGTTGATGCACAAATGCAATAAATTCAAAGATTGTTCCTAACAGCAACAGTTTTTGGTGGAAATGAAAAGAAAATCAATAGCTCCTATCTTTGTCACCCTGCATAAGCATACAAAGTTTCAAAACAACCTGATAATGAATGTGCCCTCGGAGGCATGCCAAAGGAAGATGTTTATGCACAAATGCACTAAGTAGAAGGTCATTGCTTGTGGCAATGGTTTCTTTATGGAAATTCATAAATATACCCTGCAGAGAGTGCAAAAGGGATAAGTTGATGCACAAATGCAGAAAGTTCAAAGGCTGCTGATAACGATAATAATTTTTTATGGAAATGAAAAAAGAGCAATAGCTCACATATAGAAGTCAGCCCGAACACACATACCAAGTTCCAAAGTGATCCGATCATAAATGTGCCCTACAGGGTGTGTTAAAGGGAAATATGGAGGTCTGACTAAACTAAGTTCAAAGGTCAGCAGCAACACTTTTTGACAGAAATGGAAGAAAATTGACAACTCCCATATAGATGTCACCCCACACAAGCACACCGAGTTTGCAAGCGATCCAATCATAAATGTGCCCTGCAGGGTGTGTCAAAGGGAAATATTGATGCTTAACTGCAATAAGTTTTTACTAAGTTCATCGAAGGTCATTGCCAGTGGCAACATTTTTTGACGAAAATCTAAATTTTATAGTAAATTTCCTTTTTTATTATACCTACCACAATTGTTTACTACAGGCTTGCACTACAGTGGAAGTCCCTAACTCGGATAAAATACTCTCTATTTTTGTCTTTCCCAAGCAATTTGGGAAAGAAAAGTGGTGCAAAAGCACCAAGAAAAAATAAGCAAAAACTGGGTCGAGTGCAACCGGCGCAGACCCAGTACGAGATTTAAAAGCACAAATATCAGTTTGTTGTTATCTGACAAGGGCCAAACAAGGAATGATTTTATTGGCGCCAGATTCGGTGACTTTTATAGTAAATTTCCTTTCTTATTATACCTACCACAATTGTTTACTACAGGCTTGCACTACAGTGGAAATACCTAACTCGGATAAAATACTCTCTATTTTTGTCTTTCCCAAGCAATTTGGGAAAGAAAAGTGGTGCAAAAGCACCAAGAAAAAATTAGCAAAAACTGGGTCGAGTGCAACCGGTGCAGACCCAGTACGGGACGTTCTCTCCCAAGTACAACTCCACGACTTCCGTTGCCAGTGTGTATATACCGTCTCTAAAGACTCATTCTTTTTGAATCCGTCAACGTTAGAGTTATGTGATCAGCGGGGAGGAAAGATTCTTTACCCGTAAAGAAGACGGGAGGGCCTCCATGTAAACAATTGTGGTAAGTATAATAAGAAAGGAAATTTACTGTAAAATTTAGATTTCTTATCAACCTACTCACAATTGTTTACTACAGGCTGAATAGACAATAGGCTGGAGGGAATCGCATAACCAACCCACACATAACCCCAGTGCACTGGAACCGTGAAGCAGAAGGAAGAGGTCCCGAGGCTTATCAACCATAACGTCGCAATCATTGGTAAAGGACAATGAAAGAAGACATATGGGCCTGTGTGACACACAGACAAAGGGCAGTAACAGTACAAGTCTGAAACTGACCTTCAAGAAGCCTAATGGCTATGGCAGACAACAGCCTGAGCAGAAGAAAGAGGACCCATGGCAAAAAGGTCCTCTGACTGCTCCTGCAACTGGCGCAGATAAAAGGTGGAGAAAGTAGAGGCATTTCTCCAGTTGGCTGCCTGCATAACATCCGACAACTTGACGGAGTTAGAATAAGCCCAAGAGGTGGATAGTGCCCGCACCTCGTGGGCAGAAATACGATTGGTAATACAATCGCCAGCTGCTAAACGACCGTAAGCCATAGGAATAACAAGACAAATCCATCGAGAAATGGATTGAGGAGAAAAGATTCTTTACCCGTAAAGAAGACGGGAGGGCCTCCATGTAAACAATTGTGGTACGTATAATAAGAAAGGAAATTTACTATAAAATTTAGATTTCTTATCAACCTACTCACAATTGCTTACTACAGGCTGAATAGACAATAGGCAGGAGGGAATCGCATAACCAACCCACACATAACCCCAGTGCACTGGAACCGTGAAGCAGAAGGAAGAGGTCCCGAGGCTTATCAAACATAACGTCGCAATCATTGGTAAAGGACAATGAAAGAAGACATATGGGCCTGTGTGACACACAAAGGGCAGTAACAGTACAAGTCTGAAACTGACCTTCAAGAAGCCTAATGGCTATGGCAGACAACAGCCTGAGCAGAAGAAAGAGGACCCAGGGCAAAAAGGTCCTCCGACTGCTCCTGCAACTGGCGCAGATAAAAGTTGGAGAAAGTAGAGGCATTTCTCCAGTTGGCTGCCTGCATAACATCCGACAACTTGACGGAGTTAGAATAAGCCCAAGAGGTGGATAGTGCCCGCACCTCGTGGGCAGAAATACGATTGGTAATACAATCGCCAGCTGCTAAACGACCGTAAGCCGTAGGAATAACAAGACAAATCCATCGAGAAATGGATTGAGGAGAGATCTTCTGTCGACCCAGAATAAGAGACAGATAAATGCGAATAGCACGGACCGGACAGAGCAAAGGGCAATTACCCTCAACAGAAGGAAGAGCCCTGATACAGATAGGAGGAGTAGTATCTGGTAACTGATTCTTGGCCAGAAAAGAGCAATCAGTGGTAAAAGTAACACTGTTGGGAGAGCTCCTAAAAAAGGCCGGGTCAACCGAGAGAGCGTGAAGCTCACTAACCCTTCTGGCCGAAGCAAATGCCATCAGAAAAGCCGTCTTATATGTGAGAAAATGCATATCCACCTGGGATAAAGGTTCAAATGCCCCCACAGAGCAAAGCAGCACCCACGAAAGATTCCATCGTGGAGTAAGCTGCAAAGTCTGAGGCCTTTTCAAAGAAAAGTGCCGAACAAGCTTGGAGAGGGAAGGATTAGTGCCGATACGACGCTTCCCCACATAAGAAAAAGTCTCTGAAAGCATGGACCTGTAACCTTTGATGGTAACAGGCTGAAGACCCCGAGAATCAAACAGATAAACCAGAAACTCGGCAATCTGTGAAATCGAAGGATTTGCAAAATCAACAGAGTGATCAACACACCATCGACAGAAGACCTTCCATTTAGCTGCATAAGCTAAACCAGTGGAGTGCCTCCTTGAAGAAGAAATGCACTCCACTGCTCGTCTCGAAAAACCTCTAAGGAGGAGACAGGACCTGACAAAAGATGTGCGTGAAGCGTGAAAGCACAATGAAGTCGGGTCGACGTGAAACCTTCTCGGGCGACCTTGACAAAGAAGGTCGCGACGTAGTGGGAGACGTGTCGGAAACGCCGCCATCAGCGAGCGGAGCTGATTGATCCACACCCGCTGAGGCGACAGGGGAGCGATCAGAATGATTCGACAACTGCAGGTTTGAATTTTGGCTAGAACCTGAGGCAGAATCGGAACCAGCGGGAAAGCGTAGCCGACTAGACCGCTCCAATCGAGTGACAGAGCGTCCACAGCAAAAGCCAGAGGATCTGGACACGGGGACACGAAAGTGTCCACCTGATGGTTCCAACGAGTCTTAAAGAGGTCGATGTGGGGACGTCCCCAGAGATCGCAAAGCGACTGGAACACTGCTCTGTGGAGCAAACACTCGGTGGAAATAACCCTGCCCTGTCGGGACAGGGAGTCGGCTAGGACGTTCAGACGACCGGGAATGTGAGAACAACCACTCCGGCGTGAACATCCTGAGCGAGCAGAAGATCCCGAGCTAATTCGTACATCGGAACCGAGAGCGTGCCGCCCTGGTTCCGAATGTAAGCAATCACTGTCGAATTGTCGGACTGCAGAAGGACCTGGCGATTCGACAGGTGAGGGATCCACTGCCTGAAACTCAGAAGAAGAGCAAGAAGCTCCTTGTGGTTGATGTGTAGAGCTGCTTGATTCTGGTCCCACATCCCGTGTAGGGAAAGACCGAGAGGATCCAACGTCGCACCCCATCCGAGATCGCTGGTATCTGCCGTCAGAACGCGATCGGACATGGGTAAGTCCAATTGAACACCCTGCGTAATCCACTGAACATCTGTCCAGGGAAGAAGGTGAGGATACAGAGATTCCGGAAACGGAAGCACCTGATCCAGAGAATCTACATTCGGCCTCCAACAACTGAGCAGACAGTGTTGGAGAGGTCTGACACGCAGCCGACCTAGAGGAATGAGATCCGTCACCGAACCGCAGAGACCGATCAGCCGGAGAAAACTCCGAGCGGTCGCGGACGTGGACTGGGACAGAGTCAGAGCAAAAGCTGAGAGAATCACAGCCTTGGCCTGGGGAACCGCTACCAAATTGAATTGGGAGTGGAAAGCCATCCCCAGATGACAAAACAACGGAGAAGGGACCAGGTCCGACTTCTCCTCGTTGACTCTGAATCCTAGCAACGTGAGCAAGCTCAACAGAGTGGCGACATCCGACTCCAGTAAGGCAGCATTGGAATGCCTCTGGAGGATATCGTCCAGATATGCCCAAGTAGTCACCCTGGACTGTGTGCGATGGAACGCTATCACATGCGACATCAGTCTGGTGAAGGCCCAAGGAGCCAGGTTGAGGCCGAAAGGCATGGCCTTGAACTGGTAAACTCGCCACAGAAAAGCGAACCTGAGATACTTCCGTGATGCCCGATGCATCGGAACGTGGAAGTAAGCGTCTCGGAGGTCGATGCTGGCATCGAAATCTCCCTGGTGAATTGATTGGCGGACCGACTTGAAAGTCTCCATGCTGAACTTGGGAGCAATGATAGACTGGTTCAGGATACTCAGATTGATAACCGGTCGGAGTCGGCCATCCTTCTTCAGCACCAAGAACAGGTGGGAATAGAAATCCACTGACTGAATGTTCTTGACGACCTCGATCGCCCCCTTTGCCAGGAGATTGCTAATCTCCGTGGACAAAAGTTCCCGACGTAAAACGTCTGAAGCAACTGTGGTTGGAAGAGGCACCCTTGACAGAGTGGGGTGCCGTCGGAAGGATATTTGCAGCCCGGACCGAACAACATCTAACACCCACGGATCGGATGTGATGGTGGCCCAATGGTCTGCGAACTCTGCTATCCTTCCTCCAACCTGGGACGAGTCGAGGTCAGGATCTTCATTTGAGCCCCAACGAGAGGAGAAACCACCTCCTCTACTAAATGAAGAAACCTGAGACTTCCCTCGATTCTGCCGACCTTTACCCTTACCCCTTGAGTAAGAAGTAGAGGCGACGGCAGAAGGACCAGCCTTTTGCTTCACAGAGGAAGCAGAAGGGTACTTGTCAGGCTTGAACGGCCCTTGCCCCCCTTAGAAGGCTGATCAAGCTGACAAAACAGCAGCTGATCTTTGGAATGACGTAGGACGTCATCCCAGATGGTCGACACAGAACCATGGAAAAGTTGCGGACCTGCCAAAGAAACAGATCGAAGAGCAGCACGCTGCTCCTCAGGAAGGGATCGTCCTGTGTCCAGCACAGCGTCCCTTCGAACTAATTCCAAATTAGCAGTGTTTCAGGCATGCGTGTGAGGAAGATGCATAAGCGCCTTGGATAGCACACGCAAAGGAGCCTGTACCTCGTCAAACTTATCTGGAGGCAGATAAGCAGCCAAAGCTGAGACGACGTGATCTGAGAGAGAAAGCATGCCAAGCATCTCTCTAGATAAGCCCAACGTGGACTCCACAGAGTCGTCATTGGAATGACGGCAGACTTGGGCTTGGAAAGCCTGAGGGAAGTGGAGTCCTGATCCAGAACCGTCAAATCCTGGCAGACCGACGGATTGGCGGAATCGTAGGAACGATAACGCACAGGAGGCAAAAAGGTGTCAACCCTGGTGAAGAACGTCCTCAGAGCCTTGGAATTCAGCTTGGAGTCCAATGCTGAAAAAGCTTCAACCACCTGTACCGACTGGCACAGTCGAAGGCGCTCAGAAGCAGGTTGCTCCATAGGCTGTAGGCGCGCGACCGATGATCGCGGCCTGGCTGACACTCTCTGGTTAGCAGGTTTGAGATCAGGCAGAAACTCAAACACAAAGTCAAGAGCTGCCCCCAAGTCCGAAGACTGCTGGCCCTCGACATAGCCCATCGTGGGAAAACCAGCCGACGCCTCCCATGGTGTTGGGACACCAGGGGAATCAGAAACTGGCCTGTTTCCAATCCGGGGAGGCGGCGCCATAGGAGGCGCCTGGAAACCACTCGTTGCCTCGCTGCAAGCAAAAGGAAGGCTCTTAGATAGAACCTGAGTGAGTAAGGAGAGGGTCTCCCTAAGCTCACTACCCGTACTGGCCGGTTCGACAGGGGAGCGAACCGGCAAAGTGGCTTCACCTCTGACCCTCTTAACCAGCGAAGGGTCACGATCCTCCAAAACACCCGACGCGGGCGGCAGCCAAAACATCTGAAGGCAGATGTGTATAGGGGTACGAGGCACCCCGAGGATCAATATAGTGAGAACCAGGCTGCACAAAAGGCGTTGGTCCCCCAGAACTGGTTGTGTGGCCAGAATGAGTGGACGGAAACGCCACGGAGTTCATAGTGTCTCCACTAAGAACATCCGAAACCAAAGACAACTGTGGAGCTCGACAGCGTAGAGACAACAGAGATGGGTTCGGCCGGCAGCACCTTCCAACTTCGCCGAGTTGAAGTCAGGGAAGGCTGAGGCCGATATCCCAAGTCTACAGTACCAGACATTCCTGCAGTCCCCTGCAGCGAAAAGCTGAGGCCGGCTGAAACTGACGACGAAGCAGACGGACCAGTAGTAGATACGTCGGGAGTCGTTGAGGCTGGTGGAAAAGCGGAGAGAGCACACCTGCTCGGCTCCGAAGGAGGAGTCACAACCCTAGTGACAGCCTCAGATGTCGACTGGAGGGGGACCGTAGTCCCGGAACCAGGCACCTCTTCACCACAACACTCAACGGCTCCCGCAGTATCCACCACAGGAAAAGACTGCACATCCCCCACGGAGGAGGAATAACTCACCAGACAAGGTCGACTGGGGAGCCCCCGAACGACCACGTTCTCCTTTCCCGCCGGGAGGCACGGCCACAAGAACGAAAGACACGGTTAACTGATGCCCAGAAAGTGGATGACCATGATTGACAGACACCACATGGCTGCTCGGCCAAACACCCATTACAGGAGGAACAAGACGAATGTAAATAGTCCACATGCTTTGGCAGCAGACATTGCCCACAAGGAATTGTCCTGGGCATGGTAGAGGTGAGAGGAGCAAAGAAGGTGAAATCAGAAAACAGAAGAACACCCCCAAAGAAGAGAGAAAGGTAACAGAAACAAAGACCCCAGACGGTCGACCGGGAACCACACAACAGGATGACTACTCTCAAAAGAGAGAAGAAAAACTGTTGGAGTGGTACCCCGCTGACACCTAACTCTAACACAATTAGAAAATTTTGCAAATTAAGCATTAACAATAATTGTGAAAATTAATAAGTCCGAACCGCATGGCGCAAGAAATTCGCGCGACTCGAGAGAGAACAATTAAAATACATTATGGATATATAATATTGAAGAGAATATAAAGAAAACTGTTCCCAAGAATAGAAAGGATACAATGATGCACTATGAATCAGGAACCATCAAACAACGAGCTGGATAAACACTGATAAGCGTGCAGAAACATCTCGACACGAAGCGGATGATAAAAAGAATGAGTCTTTAGAGACGGTATATGCGCACTGGCAACGGAAGTCGTGGAGTTGTACTTGGGAGAGAGCGTCACATACTGAGTCTGCGCCGGTTGCACTCGACCCAGTTTTGGCTTATTTTTTCTTGGTGCTTTTGCACCACTTTTCTTTCCCAAATTGCTTGGGAAAGACAAAAATAGAGAGTATTTTATCCGAGTTAGGGACTTCCACTGTAGTGCAAGCCTGTAGGAAACAATTGTGAGTAGGTTGATAAGAAATCAATAGCTCCCATCTAGAGATAACCCCAAACAAGCATACAAAGTTTCAAACCAATCTGATCATAACTGTGCCCTTTATGGCATGCCAAAGGAATATATTGATGCCTGACTAAATTAAGTTCGAAGATCGTTGCCAGCGGCAATATATTTTGACAGACGGAAATGGAAGAAAATCGATAACTCCAATCTAGAGGTCACCCCAAAAAAGCATGCCAGGTTTCAAAGCAATCCGATCATAAATGTGCCCTGTAGGGTGTGCCAAAGGGAAATATTGAGGTCTGACTAAACTAAGTTCCAAGAACGTTGGCCGCGACAACTTTTTTTACAGAAATTGAAGAAAATCGATAGCTCCCATCTAGAGGTCACCCCAAACAAGCATACCAAGTTTCAAAGGGATCCAATCATAAATGTGTCCTGTAGGGTGTGCCAAAGGGAAATATTGAGGTTCTAAGAACGTTGGCCGCGGCAACATTTTTTGACGGAAATTAAAATGTTTTAGTAAATTTTGTTTCTTAACATACCTACCACAATTGTTTACAATTGGCTGTAACATAAGTGCAAGCCCTACTTCGGAACTAACTCAAGCTTTTAGAATCTTTTCCAAACGAGTTGGAAAAGTACTAGAGAGCAAAAGCACATAAAAGATCGAAAAAAGGGTCGAGCGAGACCAGCGCTCGAAATTACAGGTACTCTCTCTCTGCACACCTCTTGTTTTTACCGAGCGCATGCGAACAACCGTGACGTCAATTCCGTATTTCCGCCAACGAGAAGTTTGTGATTTAGCGGGGAGGCATCAATATCAAAGATATCCCCAAGGAGGGTGGGCCTCCGGTAAACAATTGTGGTAGGCATGTTAAGAAACAAAATTTACTAAAAAATTTTAATTTCTTTTCAACCTCCTCACAATTGTTTACAATTGGCTGAATAAACAATAGGAGGAGGTGAATCACATAACCAATACCAACAAGAGTAGCAGAAAGAAAAGCAAGGATGGCAGAGAACAATAACGAAACCTGTAATGAAGATAGAGAGAAGGCACCTGAAAAGAACAAGGCTGAGCGAAGCACAACCTCGATAAAAACAATTTTAACGAGGGTGCACAACAGCCTGAGCAGCAACGAGAGAGCCTAAAGAATAAAGGTCCTCAGATTGCTGCTGAAGGTGGCGGAGATAAAAGGAGGAGAAGGTAGAAGCATTCTTCCAGTAAGCCGCATTCATAACATCCCAGAGCGAAACAGAATTGGAGAACACCCAGGATGTAGAAATGGCACGAACCTCATGAGCATTAAGCTGGTTCGAAACAAGATCCGACGCAGACAAGCGAGAATAAGCCAGCTTGATTGCAAGACAGATCCACCTGGAAATAGAATGGGAAGAGATAGACTGCCTCTTAGGAATGAGAGACAGAAAGAATCTCTTCCGACCCCTCCTAATGAACTGAGTACGAGTAATATAAGTCTTGATCGCACAAACAGGACAAAGAAGAGGCCTCCGGCCATCTACAGCAGGGAGAGCCCGAATGCAGATGGGAGGAGGTACCGAATCAGGAAGTTGATTCTTAGCCAGAAAAGAGCGATCAGTGGTGAAGGTGACACTGTTTGCCTCATTTCGGAAGAAGGCAGAATCAACAGATAGCGCATGAAGCTCACTGACTCGACGAGCAGAAGCAAACGCTAGAAGAAAAGCTGTCTTATAGGTGAGAAAACGCATGTCGTCTCAGATAAAGGCTCGAATGGCGCCCCCTCCAAACAGTGCAACACCCATGCCAAGTTCCACTTGGGTGTAAGATGCAAAACTCGAGGCCTCTTCAAAGAAAAGTGCTGAAGGAGTTTGGAGAGAAAAAGATTACGACCGATGCACCGCTTTCCCCCATAAGAGAAAGTATTAGACAGCATAGACCAATAGCCCTTAATCGTAATAAGCTGGAGGTCCTTGGAGTCAAAAAGATATACCAGAAAATCCGCAATTTGAGCGATTGACAGATCACGGTAATTCACATTGTGATCTGCACACCAGCGGCAGAAAATCTTTCACCTGGCAGCATAAGTCATGCCAGTGGAATGTAGCCGTGATGCAGAAATGCACTCCACTGATCGTCTCGAAAAACCTCTACGTCGGAGACTGGACCTGATAAAAGACAGACGTGAAGGGACAGGCTCACCAGGTTGTTGTGATACTTCCTGGGACGACCCCATGAAAGAAGATCGCGACGTAGAGGTAGACAAATCGGTCGATCGGCCAATAGAGGCCGCAGCAGATTGATCCACACCCTCTGTAGAGACAGGGGTGCGATCAGAATGATCCTGCAACTGCAAGCACGAATTTTCGCTAATACTTGAGGAAGAATCGGTGCAGGAGGAAAGGCATAGCCGATCCAACCTGTCCAGTCCAGAGACAGAGCATCTACTGCAAATGCCAGAGGATCTAAGCAAGGAGAGACAAAGGTCTCTACCTGATGATTCCAGCGAGTAGCGAAAAGGTCGACCTGAGGACGGCCCTACTGCTCGCAAATCGCCTGAAACACCGACCGATGTAGCATCCATTCGGTTGGAAGGACACTGTCGCGTCGGGACAGGGAGTCTGCTAGGACGTTGAGATGCCTGGGAATGTGTCGAGTGGACACCCGAGCGTTCACATCCCGCGCCAACAGAAGAAGATCCCGAGACAGCCGATACATGGGAATCGAATGCATGCCTCCTTGATTCCGTATGTAGGCCACTGCTGTCGAATTGTCCGAAAGTAGGACAATATGGTCCGACAGATGAGGGATCCAAAGCCAAAAACTCAACAGAAGAGCAAGGCGCTCCTTCTGGTTGATATGAAGGCCCACCTGCTCACTGTCCCACTCGCAGTGAGTAGACAGACCGATAGGATCCAACGTCGCACCCAGCCCCGATTGCTGGAATCCGCAGTAAGGATGCGATCGGCCAAAGGAAGATCCAACGGAACACCCTGTGTCAGCCAGGGAATATCGGCCCAAGGGCGGAGGTGACAAAGCAGAGATCGAGGAATAGTGAATGCCAGGTCCAGCGGATCTACATTCGGACGCCAATGATCCAACAGGAAGTGTTGGAGAGGTCGGACAAACAAGCGACCGAGCAGAATGAGATCTGTCACCGAACCGCAAAGGCCCAGCATCCGAAGGAAAGTCCTGGCCGAGACCGAGGAAGATTGAAGCAGGTTCCGAGTCGAGGCGGAAAGAATCGTCGCCCGAGCCTGGGGGACCGACACTACATTGTGAAGAGTGTCGAAATCCATCCCCAAATGACGGAATTGCCGAGAAGGAAGAAGATCCGACTTCTAGCGATTGACTCTGAAACCCAGTGATGCTAGCAGGCAAAGAAACTGCCGGACATCGAACTCCAGAACAGCAGCATCGTGGTGCCGTTGGAGGATGTCGTCTAGCTAGGCTGACGAAGTCACTGCCGACTGAGTGCGGTGGAAAACAAGCACATGTGACATCAGTCGGGTGAAGGCCCAAGGAGCCAGGTTCAAACCGATCGGGAAAGCTCTGAATTGATAAACTTGATCCCGAAACAAGAACCGAAGGTATTTCCTTGACGCCAGATGAATGGTTACATGGAAGTAGGCATCCTTCGATACTGGCCGCAAAATCGCCCTGATGAACAGAACGTCGAACCGACCGGAAAGTCTCCATACTGAAATGAGGAGCGATTATGTACTCGTTCAGGATACTCAGATCGATGACAGGACGATATTGGCCGTTTTTCTTTGGCACCAAGAAAAGTCTCGAGTAAAACCCTGGTGAAAGGGTGTTCCTGACCACCTCGATCGCCCCTTTGGAGAGGAGATTGTTGATCTCCTGCACCAGAAGGTCCTGACGCAGAGAATCGGAAGGGACCCGAGTCGGAATAAACTGGGATAAACTGGGGTGCCGATGTAAGGACAGTCGCAGACCGGATTGAATGACGTCGAGGACCCAAGAGTCCGACGTTATCTCTGTCCAACAGTCGTAAAACAGCGACAGCCTTCCCCCAACTGGAGGCGAATCGAGGTGAGAACCTTCACTTGCGGCCTTGATGAGGCCCCCGAGAGGAGAAACCACCTCAGAAAGTGACACTTTGAGACTTTCTTGCCTGAGGCTGCCAGCGAGCCTGGTCACGTCAGCGCTTCTTATGTGCAGAAGGAGCAGACGGAGCCGAAGGCGCAGCCGACGTCGCCGACGAGGCAGACGCAGCAGCACGCTTGGCGGGCCAGGAACGACCCCCACCAGCAGCAGCAGGTTGGTCAAGCTGTCACAGCAAAAGCTGGTCCTTCGAATGACGAAGAACTTCGCCACGAACAGCTTCCACAGAACCATGGAACAACTGAGGACCCACCAAAGAGGCAGACCTCAGAACAGCACGTTGCTCAGAAGGAAGGGATGGTGAAGAATCCAACACCGCATCCCGGCGTGCCAGCTCCAAATTAGCCATGTTACAGGCGTGAGCGTGTGTCAAGTTCATAAGAGCCAGAAAGGCATCAGCTCTAGAAAAGAAGGAACCCTTGAGGGCCTTTGAACGCATTTTGGCGTCTAAGCCCTGGAAGGACTCAACAACCTGAGCCGATTGCAGAGGACGCAAAGCCCCGGAGCTAGAAGGCTCAAGAGGGTTACGGCGCTCCACAGTGGACCGCGGCCAGACGGTCACAGAAGACTGGTCGGAAGGCTGAACGTCCGGCAATAAGCCAAAGATGAAATCCAAAGACTGATGAGGGAGGCCCATCCCCTTCAAAATACTCATCATCCTCCGTAGCAGAGGAGACGTAACCCAACTCAGCTGACCAGCAGAAACCTCCTGTGAATACTGTGCAGTATCCAAGGGGCCAGGCGAGACATCTCGGCGACCGATCAAAGAAGGTCGTGCCTCAGGAGGCACAGGGAGGCCAACTTGAGGGTTGCAAGAAAGCAACCGGGTGAGCACCAAAATGGCCTGACACAGGTCACCCTGAGAATCCGTCGCAGCAGCATCGCCTGACGGAGTGTCCTCCCAATGGACCCTTCTGGTAGAACCCAAATCCTCAAAAGAGACCGACGTCGAACGTCAATCGGCAGACAGAATAGGGATACGGTGAGAAGACACCGGAGGATAGTCCCGATTGTGACGCCCAGGGGCCATCACTGACCTCTGCGAAACAGAAGGTCCTGCCTGCAAATCCTCTAAAGAGACCGACGGCGCACGTCGATCGGTAGCTGGACCTAGGACACAGTGAGAAGACACCGGAGGATTGTCCCAAGAATGACAGGAACCTGTCATTGGTCTCTGCGCGGCAGACGGCCCCAACTGCCCATCCTCTGAGACCGACGCCAAGCATCGATCGACAGCCAGACTCGGACAACAGTGAGGAATCACCGGACGAAGGTTCCGAGAGTGACAGCTAACAGGGGCTGTCACTGACCGCTGCCGAACTGCAGGCCCTGCATGCCAATGTCCCAACACCATCCTGCTAGGAGGCACACTAGCAGGGGAAGGAGGAACAATAAACGATTCACTTGAGGGAACAGGAATCACTGCCGAAGCGACCGACCGGCTCAACAGACTAGGAGCAAATCTAGCCAGATGAGACGGAGCAGACAGCAAACCCGCACAGCCCCGCCGCGAGGCTAGGGGAGGCTGAGAGCACACAGACATACCAGCAGATACAGCCTTGGTCCCCCGAGACTGCAGACCATCCCCAGAGGAGATGGAAGAGCTACCATCAGACAGAATAGGATCTGGAGTAACAACTTCCTCAGCAACAGTCGACGGTGTAGGAGGCAGATCGGAGAGGGTCAGCGAGGTGACCTCGGAGAAGCTCTCTACGAAAACAGACGCCTCAAGAGTGACAGCAGAAGACAAAACGACCACGGTCTCCTCGTCAGGTATCACTGAACTAGCACTGTCAACAGTTGCAAAGGAACTCGCCACAGAAGACAGATCAGAATCCTGTGTGCAGAGTCACCACGTGCACCAGCAGAAATGTCTGCTACGGCACGGCTACCCCGAGAACGAGGGGTTCTAGCTCTGGATAGAACCACCTTGTTAACAGAAGCCCAGAATTTTGAGGACCAAACCCCACAAATACCACATGATTGGGCCTGAGTGCAATTGTTGCAAGTGACACATGTGGAATGAGAGTCGTCCACATGCTTCACTTGCAAGCAAGAGGTACAAGGAATAGTCTTTGGCATTATATTAAAGTAATCAAGCTTCCCGCCGACGGAAAACAGCACGAAGGTCGTGTTCACACGTGGGGGAAAAACAAGATGAAGTGTGAAGAAACAAGCAATAATGATAAAAATTAACATTAATCAATAATAATTTTGATAGCTTGACAAAAGTATACAATCCACTTGCACACTAAGAATGTAGAAAACACATTTAATAAGTTGCTCACGAAGAATAAATAGCAAAGTAGCACAAGTCACAAAAATTTCCGACCATGTACAAATGGCGGAAATAAAAGGAATTGAGGTCACGGTTGTTGCGCATGCACTCGGTAAACGCAAGAGGTGTGCAGAGAGAGAGTACCTGTAATTTCGAGCGCTGGTCTCGCTCGACCCTTTTTTCGATCTTTTTCGTGCTTTTGCACTCCAGTACTTTTCCAACTCGTTTGGAAAAGATTCTAAAAGCTTGAGTTAGTCCGAAGTAGGGCTTGCACTTATGTTACAGCCAATTGTAAACAATTGTGAGTAGGTTGAAAAGAATTTGAAGAAAATCGATAGCTCCCATCTAGAGGTCACCCCAAACAGGCATACCAAGTTCCAAAGTGATCCAATCATAAATGTGCCCTGTAGGGTGTGCCAAGGGAAATATTGAGGTTTGACTAAACTAAGTTCTAAGAACGTTGGCTGCGGCAACATTTTTTGACGGAAATTGAAGAAAATCGATAGCTCCCATCTAGAGGTCACCCCAAACAAGCATACCAAGTTTCAAATCGATCTGATCATAAATGCGACCTGTGAGGCGTGCCAAAGGAAATTGTGGAAGTACGTACTAACTTACTAACATACTAACATACGTACGTCTGGTGCTTACCCCCACATGTATTTACGTCAATGGACTTCCTGGGCACCTGTCGTTCCTTCACATTTTGAAATGTGCCTTGGAAATCCGATTTCACTAAATCAACTGGTCCTTGTTTCTCATCCCACGCGGTGCTATCATGAGCAAACCAGTTGGGACCACCACGGGTGACAGCTAGACTGCGCCCTCTGTGACACAGTCGGATCTCCATTTGATTTTTTATCTGCACTCAACTTCCCATCACCATCATCTGAACTGAAAGAGGGAGACAATTCTTGACTGGTCTGAGGTGTGTGCCTATTTTCAGTTGGTGATGAACTTATAGTTGAGACTGACCATTCTGGATTATATGGATTACCACCATCTTTGATTACAAGTTTTTTAATATGCTCCGTCAGGGGTAGGGTAGTCCTAGGATAATCCTGGGCTTTCTCCCTGCCTGGTGAAAAATTCGATGACACTTGTCTATTTAACTGTTTGACTGGGTCTTCTTCCCCCTCCTTACAGTTACTGACCATAATCTTTGGTGGGGGACCCGAAAAATCAATCAAATTCCACTGGTCGTTAGACCCCCAGAAGTGTGGAATTGTTAAAAGATCCTCTCTAGAAAGGGTCCCATATTTTGCCCTTTCTTCTATTATTGCCAGGGCAATCTTCGGCCCTATGTTGGGTATTCTTTGCAATTCCCCAAATGTGGCATAATTTACTTTAACCTTCTCTGCCATATTTCTTTTTCTCACTCAATGAAATTCAATTTATATGTAATTCAAGACAAATTGACAGTTACCAAGACCTAGTTTGCTCAGTACCTCAGCTTTCCTAGGCCTTTGGTAGTTCTGGAGCCTACCTATATACTGCACGCAGCCAGTATATCCTCAACAAAATCCACAAATTCACTAATCCCGACTAATACTCAAGTCAACCTCCCAACCTCAGCTTTCCTAGGCCTGTGGTATGCCTACGGGAGCACTATATGGCCTACAGCCAAAATACAATTCACAATATTACAACAATACTATCAAATCACTGCCACCGACAAACTGTATCCTTAACAGAATGATATGGTCACGCCAATTTTTACAAAATAATGTAAATCAAGGTTGTTCCTGTAGCATCTCTAAAAGATCCACAGCAACAATGAAATATTCAAATTCAATCAATCATTTGTCTCAGTAGCCTATGCTACTGCCACAGCAAAATTTTCCTTATCTATGAAATTTAATTCACAGCCACATAAATTTCAAAAATCAATCTGTATCTGCAGAAATCAGACTGCAGCCACAGAAAATTTAATTCATTCAAACCTGTATCTGTAGAAATTAATCTACAGCCACAGCAAAAATTTAATGTCAATCAAATCTGTATCCGAAGATCCACGGTCACAGAACATATATATACTCGCGTTACCTGTTTCGACGAGTCACCTGTTTCGACGAATCAACATTTTTCATGTGTGTGCGGCAAGCGCGGAAACCTCTGACGTCACTCAATCCTGTTTATTGACATTCCGGTTGTCAAATATATCTACGAAGTTTTTTCAGCAAAATGTGATAAAAACAAGTAAAATTTGTTTACTTTTCTTTAATTGTATTGCTAAATATTGCATTTTGAATTAATAACATTTTACATGACCCCTTAAAAGGCCTATTTTAGGAATTAAATGACGAAAATTTACCATAATTTCAGTGTTGGCCAAATCATTATCGTCTGACAGTAAAAGTCACGTGACAGTCATGTGTCTATATTGTAAAATGTTTTGTACGGAAGCATTGAAGTGCATTCTATTTCTTATGTCAAATTGCCAGTTCAAATGTTCCCGAGACACTTTCACCACCTCATCTGGATTGGTTATTTGGCGTGCGGTGGTGGATATATCGATAAACAATAATTTTGACATCCTAGAAACTGAGCTTTGGTGTTAGAGCCACTGATAATAATTGAGAGAAAAGCTATATTCATTAAAAAAAAGACCCCCCCCCCCCCCCCCCCCCACAGCATGCAAACCACGTAACCATAGGCTAAGTATATGAAAAGCAGAGAATCACCAAAATACTAGCACGGTGGAATTCCACCCTGAAAAAAACTCAAAATGCAAATATAAACAAGACCAATACCGGGTCTGGACCTGCGTCGCTGCATGCAATTGAATCGGCAAACAGGAAGTGGCTGCATGGCAGATCTGAAAATTGCATACACGATACAACTGATCATTATCAGGCTCCAGATGAAATATAAAATCAATCCCTTGCACAGAAGCCGAGAAAAGTTTGACGAAAAATTTCGATGTTCAGTGGGTACAGTAAAATTTCAAAGTATCGGAAAACAGGAAATGGTTGCACAGCAGATCTGAAAATTGCTTACACGATACAACTCATCATTATGAAGCAGCAGACCAAATATAAAATCAATCACTTGCATAGAAGCCAAGAAAACCTTGACGGACAATTTCAATGTTCAGTGGGTAGAGTAAAATTTCAAAGTATCGGCAAACAGGAAGTGGCTGCACGGCAGATCTGAAAATTGCTTACACGATACAACTCATTATTATGAAGCAGCAGACCAAATATAAAATCATTCCCTTTTATAGAAGCCAAGAAAACTTCGACGGAAAAAGTGTTTCGGACGGACTGACGGAGTCAAGCAGTTACTAGACCTGCTCTGCCGCTGGCGACGCAGGTAAAAAGTACTTTCATGAACTTTAAATCTCATCAGTGCTCATTTACCTTTCCACAGAATACATGCAGTAGGTATAATGGGTTTAGTGGAATTCCACCCGGCAAGTGTTTTAGTGATAGACGGCAATTTAGAAAAGTTTTCACAGTTACAGAGAATACTAAGGGCTTTTGTATTTTTATTTCCAGATAAAACCAATGAAAGCTTCTGTTAAATATGGAATATACTCACCAACATCACTGACCAATGCCTTCATAGCTGTCAGGGAGAGAGGTTTTTCTGTTAACAAAGCTGCTCATCAGTTCAGTGTTCCTGAGGCAACACTTCTCAAAAGAGTGAAAGGGGCAGTCAGTATAGACACCACAAGCTCAGGACCAGATCCAGTTCTCACTGAAGAAGAAGAAAGTCTATTGACTGAACACCTGAAGTACATGGCAAATATGGGATATGGTTATACTCTGTCAGAGGTTACGAATATTGCAACTGAACTGCTTATTGGTTTGGGGAGACGTGAGAAAACAAAACCGCTCCGTCTCAAATGGTTTTACGGCTTCATGCATCGGTGGCCCGAGTTAAGTTTTCTGAAACCACGCTCACTTTAACATTATCGTGCAAAAGCCACATATGCAAACACAGTAGCAGACTACTTTGAAGAACTGGGGCGTATCCTAGATACATGTAAGTACCATCTTCATGATAAACCAAACTGCATTTATAATGTAGATGAGAAAGGCATAAAGCAGGAACACACACCACCATATGTTGTCTGTAGTTCTATTCAAGCTCCACCTGCCATTACAGCCAATAAGGGGTGCATAACAACAGTAATCGGCTCTGGAAATGCCCTTGGTAATGTCATTCCACCATTCTTCATTTTTGCAGGTAAGAGGATGAGATCAGAATTGCTAGATGGAGCAACACTGGGTGCAGATGGGACAGTTTCTGACAGTGGTTGGTCAAATACACAAATATTGACCAATGCAGAGATCAAACTCAACATCTTCTTGTTCTGTATGATGGCCATGCATCACATGTATCCTTATTTCTTATCAACCAGGCGCGTGAATAAAATATAATCCTGTTCGTTCTCCCAGCACATACCAGTCGTGTGTTACAACCCATGGATGTGGGCTGTTTCGGTCCGTTTGAAAGGATCTTCAATGCACAATGCCATTCGTTCATACGTGATGAGCCAAGTTCAAGAGAAATCGTTCAATAAAACATCTACATCACAGCAGCCGGGTCCATCAGGCTTGCAAAACAGATAATTGAGTAATTTGTATGATTCCGACTCATCTGCTGATTCTTCTGAGGATGACAAATGTTGTGTTTGTGGTTTTTTTCAGCCAAGGGAGCTGAAAAATTGTGTTTCCCTTGTCTTCACAAAGTGGGCAAAGTGTGATCACCTTGGCTGTGACCACTGGACCCATCTTAAATATTGCTGCCCAACAACTGTGATAAGGCTAAGGCTGTCACGAATGATCGAAAAATCGATCAACCGTCGATTGAGGTCATAATCGACGATTTATTTCAATGATCGATTATTTGACTGGACATGTGCTGTCATACTACCTTTTTGTTAACCCTTTACCCAACATGAAAAGCAGACGACACTTGCAAAAAAAATTCTTGAATAACTAATTTTTTTCATTTTTTGTCTCAAAAACATAGGTTATGACCCCTCGTTGGAACGAGCTCGACGAGCTCGTTCCAACGAGGGGTCATAACCTATGTTTTTGAGACAAAAAATGAAAATATTTTGAAAATTAATTGGCGATTTTTGAGAATAGCGCTGGCCGGTTTTGGCCGTTACGTTGGGTAAAGGGTTAAACAAAGGGGAAATATTGATTCACATGCTATTGTTTCACATAAAGGACCTATTTCAACAACAAATGTGTGTGTGAACAGGGTTAAAACAAAAATCCAATATACAGTTAAAAGTAAAAGTCCTGTCCTGCTTTTCGCGCAATATGTGAAGTACACACGAGAATATCATGCGTGCACTAAGGCCATGTAATTCATCCTGTATGCGGGCATACAATTCGCACTTCCCGCAAATACAATTCGTGCATGTTGAACAGTTTAATCGACTTGATCCGACACGAAAACGGGAAGCACGATTACAATGCGCGCAACGAATAAAGCAATTTTAAAAGATACAGATGTTTTTTTTTCCCACAAATTTTACGTCATGCATTCGTGCAGTCACCCTATTTAAAATTGCTGGCTTGATTTTTTTAAATCCAGACTTGTTGGATATTTAATGGAGAGGCTTAAATTTCGATGATGGTTATCAATAGCCCAATCCAGACAAAAGCTCCGAACTGGGAAGACAATTTGCGGAAGAAGGGAGAAGTCCCAAAGCTCCAGCTCGTCACGTTCCCAAGTGCAATCAGTGAGAGGCCCCTCCGAATGTGGGACGTGACGCGCTATCGTTTCAGAGAGGACGGTCATTTCGGCCCGGTTGATTGTAAAATTTGCTGTTGAAAAAGAGAATAAGTAGACGTTTTTGTCCTTATTTCTCAACCCCGTTGACAATTTTTTGGTCCTGTTCATAAATATAGCTTCCTGTCGAATACACATCAGTGTCTGTAACAACTAATATTACATTATTTTCTCTGGAAACTAAATAATATTTTGGGAGGAAGAAAAAATAATATTTTTTCCGGATGAAAATTATATATAAATTTAGTTCTGTTTATTAGAAACTAAAATTATACCCGTGGATGCCTGTTATTGGGACAAGCTCTTCACGAAAAAATATAACATAATCTCTCTCTCTCTTCTCTTCTCTCTCTCTGTTGAATTATGTACATTTCAGTCCTTCACTTGTGAAGATCCGCATTCCGGCCCACCGTTTTGTGATACTTTATAATTATTTTCTAAAATTTATATTTTGTCAAATATAAATTTAAGAAATCAATTTAAAATGTCACAAAATGTGGACCGAAATACCGCTCTGTACACCTGGCAAGAGAGAAAGAAAGAACTGAAATGGCCGAAATGAACAGAATGAAATCTTGTAATTGACAACTGGAAAAATGAAGTCTGAATGAACGGTACTAACAGTGACATATTGGCAAGTTCTGCATGTACAAAAACATCAAATGAGAAGCTGAGTTCAGAGTTGGCAGGTCTTCTAAAAACAGACTGTATGTCCAGCTGGTGTCTCGGGTCTTCAGGAGGTGTTAAGCTTGCCCAAGCTGTGTGGCTTCGTGTTTTGCCAACCCTGCTAATAGCTTCAATGTGTTAAGTTAGCATATGCGTGTTTTTTCAAAGCTTTGTAATTCTAAAAAAAACACAATACTTTACTTATATAAGGGCTATATTGCTGCTCATTCGGAAACTTTTCATTCCAACATTCATTCATCATTCGTCACAACTTTCGAAAAATGTGGTCGAGGAAAGACAGCAAAGAATCCAGTCATTTTTTAATTAAATTTGATGACGGGGACGTGATGGTTCTAGCCAGAGGACGGATAAAAGACGAGGGGCGAATAGTTACTGGATCATCAGTGACTAAAGCACAGTGGGGAGGACACAGAAATGATGTCGCGGCTGGAACCGTTCTGGCAGAGGGAACAAGGCAAGATATGGAAAAAGCCAAGAAAGAACTCAGTAAAAACAAGGTAAGAATTTGTAAACATCACGTTTAAAAATTTATTCAAATTTATAGCTCTTGCTAGAAATTAAGCCAGCAGAATACAATCTGGTCCACACGTGTGTTGATCCAGTTGATCGTAACTCGATGTGAGACAGCCAGTCCCAGTCTGTATAAAAATATTAATATAAAATTAAATTTGGCCTATACTGCGCCAAGTAGACCTTACCGATGCTCTCGACTAAAAGCAACGACCCACCCGTCCCTAACATAAGTCTACTTAGCCCAAATATCAGTCGACTCATCTCAACTAAAAAAACACTCGTCCATGTCCAAAACTAACTCTCCAATATTTTGTTAGTTAGTTTTGAATTCAGAAGAGTCTCATAATCTATGTCGGTACTATGAAAGGAGCCGAGTCTATCATCTGTCTGTTTATTTGCCCTCTATGGACGTACAAACGGGTGCATGGGTTCGGATGAAATTCAACAGGAGTGATTGTAAGGGCACAGGGCCTGATTTTTGACCCTCAAATCGTGTCCAACATAAACCACCGTCTCTTTTTTAAACACAGGACACCCCGCCAATATAACAAATAAAAATAATCTCTCTCTCTCTCTGTTGAATTATGGACATTTCAACACTGAGACAGAGAGAGAGAGAGAGAGAGAGAGATTATTTTTATTTGTTGTATAGGCGGGGTGCCCTGTGAGAATTCCTACCATCTCCTTCGAGTCCCACCCCCACCCACTCCCAGCCATCTACTCTTTGTTTCTTCGCCCCATTTCTGCATTGTACGTCCAGTACATTTTATCATACGAGGCATAGATTGTGGGTAATCTCATCTCAAACAATATCGATACCGGTAGTCATCTTAAATGTTTCCAAACCACTTTTATAACTCTTCTTATGTACCCCAAAACACTTGGAATGGTGAAAAGATAGGAGCAAAAATTGTGTTCCCGTGGCTAAATTCATGCATATTATATTATTTATTTTTATTCGGGTCGGTGGACTTACCTTTGGCTGGCATGTACAACTGGATAGTGGACTGTTTTATTTATTTATTTATTGGGTTTTTTACGACACTTTCAACAGCCAGGGTCACATCGTGTCGAGCAGATTTACGGGTGGAGGAAGCCGAAGTACCCGGATAGAACCACCGGGTAGCGGTACACCATCGACGTGCAATACGCCTTAGTATACGGCACCACTGTGCCCCCAAGAAGGCAGTGGGGATGAAGTGTCGCAGGTGGGATTCGAACCGAGGACCTTTCGAGCTGCAGGCTGCACCTCTACTGAGTCACCGTGCTTCCCGGATAGTAGACTAAATGACCCGAATCGGGGCCAGAGGGGGGGGGGGGTCTTCTGTCTGGTCGTATTGGGGGGGGGGGGCGACTTCTTTACGGGCAGGGTTCTCCACTACCCACCCCCCACCCCAAAAGTCGACCTCAGGTTAAAAACACGTGTACGCAAGGTTTATTTAGCTCAGTGGTTTTAAAGTATATACTTGAATTTGCAGGACACTGTTTCAAGCAGACAACTTGAGACTATCTCTACTACAACTGAACAGAAAGCCGAAAAAGTAAAAGAAAAGAGGGTCACAAAAACAACAACTGTCAAAAAGTCAAAGGTGTATATACTTACATGTATCGTTAAAAGTTTACTCTTCCCAAGCGGTGCAGACTGATACAGTGGTGTGATCACAAAAGCGGAAGAGGACTATCGACCGCGTCGCAACGCAATCGAGATCAGCATGATGAGGTTTCTGAGACTTACAACAATTGAAGCGCGATCGAAGCGATGCAGATTCCCGATTAAGTTTACAAGTGTGAACACGATAATCAACACAGTCGCGATTTTACAATTGCCACAATCAACATAAATATACATGTGTACGCTCGCATTTTCTCTATAAATGGAAAACACCACAAATACAGAATGAATATGGGTATATGCCAATTCGGGCAATTCCAAGACAAATTGTGTTTTGAGAAACAGAAGTCAGGTCCCGCGATACCTATTTTGCGACACTCCGTCCTTACTTTGTTTACATGTGGAGAGATAAAAATTAAAAGAAAACAAATTAAGGCGATATTTTGAAAAGAAAATTGAAACGAAGAAATGATGAATGTGTAGCATGTGTGTAAGAATGGAAGCGGAAAGAAGAAATGGAAACCAAAAGTCGAAATGCATGCCTACGGGGACACGTAACGCATGTTGACATGGTGGTTAAATGTCGATTCAGCCCTTGACATTTTCGGCCGATTAATTTCGGATGCAATACGACAATTGTAGAACACCCGTATAATATGATTCCACGCTGTTAATCACTTCTGTTGGGCAGCTAATGAACCGCAGTGCCCTTGACAATCATGTTATTGTTATATTATACCTCAAATGGGAAGAAATAGGTGGGCATTTTTTTTTTTTTTTTTTGAAGTCTCGTTTCAAATTAGTGACATTGACAATTTATGCTTCATTTGAAGTTTGTTGATGATGATCCCAGTCCTCGACGTAGATTATCAACAAACTTTAAATGTAGCATAGATTATCAAGGGACCGGGGGGGGGGGGGGGGATTGCAGCAAGAAAACGCTGAACTGACAAAACTTGGCGGGGTCTCGTTGTCCTAAATCTAATAAAAATTTTGTTTGCAATTTCCCCATCTGACATTTCTCTATGCAGATAATCCTCATCTGACATTTCTCCACTGGCCTTATCATGAATTCAGGGAATGAATACCTTGACACATTTATGAATGTAATCTCATGTGTTCCCGTGTGGATAATAAAATTCCTCACAAAATCATTGTAGAGAGTGTTTGTTTTATTTATTCTATCCCTCTCAAAAAGAGATAAAACCTGAAGCCAAGTTGATCAACATTTCCACCAACTGTCATTGTGAACTTGTAGTACTCACGAAAAATATAACTTTTTGGTTTGGAGGAAACAGCAGAAAGGACACGATAGTAAAGGATTCTCAAAAAACTTACCCAAGTATTTACATGGAGGCCTTTGCAACTCTTTGTACACCCTACGCGTACCTGCCCCACCCCACACCCAAACTACATGCACCTACTTTCAACCAGGGGGATTTCCTAAAACATAGGTCGGGCATGCTCACGTACCGTTAAGCTTGAATGATTCTATATTCTATACAGGTGTGTGTGGTTGGGGGGAGGGGGTCAGGCACGGTCAGTTACCGTTCGGCATGGCCATTTTGGACATGAGTGGATAGATATTCTGATTGTAATCGTTTTGTGCTGTGAGTACATAAATGGCATTGTCAACTTATGTCAAGTGATTAAAATCAAAACTCAAAACAATTAATTTTCTTTTCTTTTTTTTCACAATGCAACTCCCCCCCCTCCCCCCCCCCCCCCGAAAAAAAAAAAAAAAAAAAAATTGTCTTGATTTTCAGGCAATATCAGTCGATCTGACATGGCCATTAGGCTACTGAATACCCGGAATCGGAAACAAATTCTCCCCATCTCAGTTTGATCCTGGCACCTATCGTGTTGAGTGCCTGGGTTAATTTGGGGAAAAAAATAATAAATGTACCGGTATATCCCCCTCCCCCAAACAAATGCTCCATAGAGGCGGGGGAGCAGTAATGTTACTAATGTACATGTTTACGTTTGAGGCGACTTGGTGTAGTTTCTTTTAGAAATGTATTTACAAAATACAAATTGGGTGGAGGCAATGACACCGGAAGGTTGGAAGGGTTAGTGACTAATCTAAGGGGAGGGGGCTGCACTGTGCTTCACATGACCCTTTTAAACGATGTAGACACCGACACTATTAGTGATTGTATCATGGAGTCAAGGGTGGCATGGATTTGAACCACAATTTGAAGACCATGGACTAAAGAAACATATAATCAACTTAAGAGGTGGCTCAAAACTGGATCGACCCACTCGGACCACCAACCTATCGAAAATCTACACATCCGGATTGGCCTGAAATTAAAACGATTCAATTTCAAGTACCACATAACTCAAGCCACTGATAGTTTTTATTGCCTGCTCCCTGCAAACAGTGCTGCCACCTCTGAATCCAAGGTGTGAAATGAATGCACTACTTTGAATGTCGGGAGGCTTATATAATTATCGCTAGCTGTTTGATTCTGTTCCTGGAAACTAATACCATTGTGGCGACTGTCTCTTCAAAAGCTTATTGACACTGGTTTTAATTACTGAATAAACTACTGTCATTAATAGTCATCTGTGCAAACTTGATAGACATACTGACATGCGACTTATATGTATCCAGTCATTTTTCTTGGGGTGAGTGTCAAAATTGTCAGCCGTCTGAATTCTATGAATTGTCTCTTGAGTTCCCCCCCCCCAAAAAAAAAAATAAATAAATAACAAAGAACTCGTTCTGGATTCCAACTGTGTGCGTTATCATAACAAGGCTGTTATCTATCATAACCATCCTGAGATTGAAGGAACCATTTATCAACCAAAGAAAGAGTACCACGAAAAAAGGAGTTCTAAGTGATATTTGATATATTTTTTTTTTTTTTGTTTTCAGTCAGTTCAACAGTCAGGCAATGGAGAGTACATGATAATCCTCATGGGACATTTCTCCACAGGCCTCATCATGAATTCAGGGAAGGAATACCTTGACACATTTATGAATGTAATCTCACGTGCTCCCGTCAAATGAACTTTTCTGCGTAGTTTCACAGTACTTGAGTTATACCTAGTTGAATTTCCACTCGGTGGTTGTTTCCAAATGAATCCACTATCCACGTACTGAGTTTGAGCTTGCATTCGGTTACTGAACAACTGCAGACAAAATTTGGATTGTCCACAGGACAAGACTAGTTTTAATTGAAAACAAGAGGCCCCAGGGGGCCTGAGGGCGCTCACCTGACATGGTAGCCTACATATCAACCCAGAGAATTGATTTCCACAAGTTGCATCTGCTCCTCTTAAGAAAAGCTGAAACCAAATATCCAAATATTCTGACCAGTGGATCTAAAAAAAAAGATTTTTAAAGAATATTCCTCATATTGAACTAAGTCATAATTCGGGCTCCCACAGGGAGCCCATATATGAACCCAGGGACTTGGCTTTAACAAACCTCAATCTCACACACCTAAGGATTCTGCACATCAAATATCAAAACATTCCGACTGCTGGATCTGAAGAAGAAGATTTTTAAAGAAAATTCCTCATTTTGAACCAAGTTACAATTCGAGCTCCCACAATCAGCCCAAATATGGACCTAGGGACATGGCTTGAACAAACTTGAATCTTACCCCCCTAAGGATGCTGCATAAAAAATATCAAAAGCATTCATCTGCTGGATCTGAAGATTTTTAAAGAAAATTCCTCATTTTGAACTAAGTTGTCATTCAGGCTCCCATAGTGAGCCCAAATATGAACCAAGGGACTTGGCTTGAACAAACTTGAATATCAGCCCCATAAGGTTGCTCCATGCCAAATATCAAAACGTTCCAACTGCTGAATCTGAAGAAGAAGATTTTTAAAGAAAAAATCCTCATATTGACTAAGTTATAATTTGGGCTCCCACAGGGAGCCCAAATATGGACCCATGGACTTGGTTTTAACACACTTGAATCCCCCCCCCCCCCCCTCCCCTCCAAGGATGCTACTCACCACATATCAAACCATTCCGACTGCTGGATCTGAAGAAGAAGATTTTTTAAGAAAATTCCTCATTTCGAACAAAGTTACAATTCAAGCTCCCACAGTGAGCCCAAATATGGACCTAGGGACATGGCTTGAACAAACTTGAATCTCACCCCCCTAAGGATGCTGCATACCAAATATCACAAGACTCTGCCTGCTGGATCTTGAGAAGAAGATTTTCAAAGAAATTTGCCTGAAATGCACTAAGTTCGAATTTGGGCTTCTATAGTGAGCCCAAATATGAATCCAGGTGGCCGATTTGAACAAACTGGAATCAGATCCACCCCACAATGTTGCATACCAAATATCAAAAGATTCTGCCTGCAGGATCTGGAGAAGAAGATTTTTGAAGAAATTTGCCTGAAATGCACTAAGTTCGAATTCGAGCTTCTATAGTGAGCCCAAATATGAATCTAGGGAGCCGATTTGAACAAAATAGAATCAGATCCACCCCACAATGTTGCATACCAAATATCAAAAGATTCTGCCTGCTGGATCCGGGGAAGAAGATTTTCAAAGAAATTTGCCTGAAATGCACTAAGTTCAAATTTGGGCTCCTATATATACTGAGCCCAAATATAAACCCAAGGGGCCGATTTGAACAAACTTGAATCAGATCCACCCCACAATGTTGCATACCAAATATCAAAAGATTCTGCCAGCTGGATCTGGAGAAGAAGATTTTCAAAGAAATTTTGCCTGAAATGCAGTAAGTTCAAATTTGGGCTCCTATACTGAGCCCAAATATAAACCCAAGGGGCCAATTTGAACAAACTTGAATCAGATCCACCCCACAATGTTGCATACCAAATATCAAAAGATTCTGCCTGCTGGATCTGGAGAAGAAGATTTTTTAAGAAATTTGCCTGAAATGCACTAAGTTTGAAATCGGGCTCCTATACTGAGCCCAAATATGAACCCAGGGGGCCGATTTGAACAAACTTGAATCAGATCCACCCTCCAATGTTGCATACCAAATATCAAAAGATTCTGCCTGCTGGATCTGGAGATGATTTTTTAATGTTTTTCCCATTGCCTACAGTGTTAAAAAGTGCTGACTCAGCACTTTTTCAAAGTCCCGAAACTGTACCCTATGATAAAACCGATGGCAATTTTTTTTTTACCAATTCTTTCTGTTGGTCCTAAGGAAGCTTCACTCCAAATAAAAATTCTCGGTGCCGTGCAGTTTTGGAGATATGGGCGTTTTAATTTTTTTCTATTTTTAGCTCCTGCGGTTCCCATGGGGCAACGGGAAAAAAAAAAAATCAGCATAAATTAGGTACTTATGACCCAATAAGCCCTCACTTAAAATTTGGTTCAAATCAGCCTCTCGGTTTGGAAAATAGAAATTTTGGGCGGGGCCAAAAATTTTGCCCCTCCCATAACGACGCCAAGTATAGCCCCACAAACTTCTCTTGAACAAATCTGAGTCTACACCTCAAAAGGAAGCTGCACACCAAATATCAAGTCTCTGCTACTGCTGGTTCATGAGAAGAAGATTTTTTAAGATTTCAGCACACTTTTTGGGTGTGGCCCTACCCACGGGCGAGGCAACTTGATTTGAACAAAATCAAATTACGATGTCATAACAAACTATTATCTTAAATATCAATTAAATTGGTTCAGCGGTTTGGGAGGAGAAGACGCAAACACCATGTTCACGGACGACGGACGGTGAGTGATCACTATAGCTCTCCTGGCTGAAAGTCAGGTGAGCTAATAAAGCGATGGGTCGAGTTGTATTTGGAACGAAAATTACAATGCGCCCTGTTATAAAAATTCTAAAACGCGAGCATGTGTTTGAATGTTGTGGAAAATCTTTGTCCATGTGGACTAACATGCTTCCTGCTGTATTCTTTTAAACGTTATTGATGAATAAATAGCTAAAATACACACCCTTTGCTTTTGTCACTCCAACAGGCTTTCCTTTACGAAATTTGTTCAGTAACATATGCATGCAAACGATTCACCCCAAACAACCGCCTCTCTGGTGAGCGAACGTCCAACCACCAAAGCGACTTTTCAGTAATTTTTTTTTTTGCTGCAACTCCATGGGTAAACAGCCTAATTTTCCAGTACAACTGGACACCAGAACTACACGCCTGATTGGCATTGCTGTTTTTATTTATTTTTTCATTTTACTTATTTAAAAAAAAATATTACTTTGATCAAGGCCAAGCATTCAAACTGTTCCCAGACTGACCAGCGATTGGGGGGGGGGGGGGGGGGGGGGGGGGGCATTAAAGGGGCGGGGGAGGTACAACTTGTTCAGATACTCTGTTTTGCATAATCACACTTCCTGTTGGCTTCGAAGCTTTTTAATCAACATTTTAATGTTTATTATTGAATCCTTGAAAAGATAATTAATGGCCATGTAGGTAGGGAGGGCTGCAGTCCAAGTGCGCTTATAGGCCTCATTACTAGTGCGGGCTTATTACACACTTGCTATTGACAACTATAACGCCTCTTTCTGAGAACTAAGTTTTTGGTCTGTATGATTTCGTTTTCACTTATAATTTTATCTTGTGTCGTGCCTATTAAAATATCAATAGCTTAACTTTTTGGAAATTTTCTCGACTAATATCGAGTGGCATGCTACTTTTTATACATATTCCTTAATGAGGCCTAACTCTCAAATGTGAATACAGAATTGGTACAAGCGTGTGTGATTTGGAGGAGGGGGGGGGGGGGTGTAGGGTCCCTGAAAAACGAGTCATCAACCAACGGTCACAGATCTAGCGAGTGACATATTGTTGAATGTGTCCCAATACAGCTCCAGCAGGTGTGCGGTTAGACAATCAAAAATGGGGGTGTATCATCGATCTACCTGGATATTATTCATTTTGTTCCATCAATTTCTTAATATCTCTGTGACACCTCACTACAGAGTATTTCATTTTGAACACCAGACATGGTTCACCTGCTGGTCTTTAAACAGGATTACGTTCGGATGCACATTAGATGAAACTTGTGTTTCGCTTTTTAATTTGAAGGTTAAATTAAATTACTGGTTGTACCCAGTATGGTTCATGAACTGATAATGTGGTCGAATTTCTTGTGCTTTTTGGGCCCAAATTAGCCTGGCCCCGAATTAGTCGAGGTCCGAACTGCAAAGTGTGTTCAGCTGAGGGACGAACGTCACATTTTGCAATGAACTTAGGAAATATAATATATTAAAATTCAAATTGTCCCGAGATAAATTTCGCTTGGTAATCCGTGGAATTGAATCGAAAAGAAATATAGGCTTCACAAACAACTTTGTAAGTTCGTTGGGAATTCGAAAATGATTTTTTAATAGCAACATTTAATTGTTCATTTTTTCCATAACATCATGAAAAAATCCACGTTCACAGGACTGCATGAGTATCATTATCGTTTAACTTCATTATACCTGAAGCTGAAATTTTCACAAGAACGGTCGTGTACAGTACAAGTCAGCCGACCAATAATTTCCTGCAAATCGCGACCCCCGTCGTTTTAATCAATGAACTCGCAGTTTGTGCAGTATCGATTCTGCTGCTATTTCGGCTCGATTTACTTGACGCATTATCAATTAAATCGCGATTACGCCTTCAATTGCGCTTCATTTTTATCGATGCGGAAACGAAATTTCTTCCACTTTTGTGATCACACCACTGTAGATACATTTCAGTCAACAATTTATTTATTTATTTGGAGGGGGGGGGGGGGGGGGGGTGTCTGTCAGTAACAGGAACTTGTAACTTACTTGTTATTAGTTACAGTACGTGGAGAGTGTATTATTACTAAATCAATAATTTTAAATTTGTTGCAAAGCATAACCAGCACCAGCAAAGTTTCAGCCAGTGGACTTCCGGGTTAATCCCGGAGGTCCATTGGCTGAAACATTGCTTGTGTTTTTTGACGATATATATACAAAATTTGAAAGTTATAGCTTGAGTGATAACAACACTCCGCGGGTGATTTAGTTACAACCCACTCTCCACGTACTGTATTTGTTTTTGTTTTGGGATTCAAAATAGTGTAATATTGTACATGGAATAGGGTGCAAGGTGAGCTGTCCAGGCAATAAGGAATAAGGCGACTTGGCGCCCATTCAATTTGTCGCATCGACAGGCATTTTTTAACCTGATATTGGCATTTAATCTATTATATCAAATTGAAGCTTTCAGTCGGTGCGAGAATTTGTACCCTGAATGTAATGTAAACTCGCAACATTTAAATTTTTTAACATTTATATACATACATGTATATTGCAGACTTGGGTCCAAGTTTGGACTAACCTTGGGGAGCGCCCCCTCTTTTAGACAATCGTGGATCCGGCACCACCCCCACCCCACCCCAATATACAGAAAACGGCCTTTTTCTGGTTGTACAATATAATGTAGGCCGACCTGTGGATGCGAACCTCGGATCATGCTGCGTATCATACTATGGTAGTCCAAACTTGGACCCCAAGTCAGCAATATAATTCTTTGGTTTGGTACGCTCTTTGGACGACCAAATCAAAAAATTATTCTGCGGACTTTGGATCCATGTCTGGACTAACTGTGGGAAGAGCCCCTTCTTTCAGACAATCATAGATCAGCCACTGCCCCCCCCCCCCCCCCCCCCCCATCCCCACACATACAGAAAAACACTTTTTTTCTGGTATCTCATCTCTTTATCTCTATCATTTATAGGCAATGCCACTGATTAATGAGAAGTGGACAACAGACGTTTACACAGATATTCCAACACAACATGATTACAGCCCGAGTGACACTATAAAGGAAAAAATCACCAACCACAAAAACAACACTGCAACATCGGTACCCCCCCTCTCCAACAGGCTTTAGACTGTGTTATGGATGGCGATAATATTTGTACAGAAGAGTATTCATTTCAAGAAACGCCCTTCATGGTAAATCGTGAGAATGAAGGTTTTTTGGAGGCAGTGCCTTTATTTACGGAGAAGCAGATGGTTTGGGCCAATTTACAAGAAACGATTGTGGTGCTCGAAAAATCGGTTTTCCCAATGGGTTTGACAAATGAGTCTGATTGTTCCCTGGTTGAAAGAGTTAGAACACTGGAAACAAAGTTTGACAATTTACTACCAATGCGGCACGAGTTAGATACGCTAATTTCTGTTGTACAGGAACAGTCCCTAAAACTTGACAATCAAAACAATAAAATAGAACTGCAACAGAAAGAGCTGGATTCTTATAAAAGACAACCGACGACGAGGAAACTTCCTGCAACCGAGGGTGCCAAATTTAAAATACAAAATACAAATTTCTGGAGAATTTATTTGAGCGATTTACCGCAAACGTTAAACGAGGAGAACATTTTGATAGCTATGGCTGACGCTGTTGGAAAGCCTCAAATCCTGGCAGTGGAAGGCTACACAATAAACACAGATATATTTACTTTGGGGGAACTGTATAATAGGAACGTTAGTGGAAAGGTTTATGGCACCATGTATGCTCCTAAGGGACAATTAAATAAATATAAAATTTCGGCCATCCGAGCACGTGTTTTCAGTGCCATCCCATGTGATCAGGGACAGAAGGAACTGTGTGTTTGGAAAGACCTAATAAAAGTGATAGATACGTACTCCAGGTACATTTTTTCCAAAATTGCATCGTCATTTGACATTTCAGCCATTGTTCCAGCTGACACAATGCACTGAGGCACCAGTTTTACATGTTAAATTTATATACATGTATCAATAGCATTCTTTTTGGTTAATTCAGCAGTCACATGTTTATGCCATTAATAATACATGGTTAATTTTCTGTTGAGGAAAGGGGAATTGACGAAAAAAGGAATTGACGAAAAGGGAACTGACGAATCGGTAAGAGACTGCCTCAGCCCCATGATTGGGAATACGAATTACATACAAAAATGTATTTGTACCCGGAGATCCTCTAAAAAGCAACTCATGTAGAAAAAATGCCGCTCAGGATCACCGATCCAATGTCGAGTTGTGACAACAGAAAAGGTGGGTTTGATCATTATGAAGTTATTGTCTGCAAATGAATTATTGAGCGTGTGCTGGGTCTGTGACCTTTACATTTGACGTACTGAATTCCAAATAAATTGAGTTCCTATGAAGAATGACAGACGAGGGTTGAACGATTTTCATGTTATTGTGTAGAAACTAATGGAGTGCAGAGTTCAACAATTTATATCTTGCTTGACAAAAGTGAAAGAACCCTCTGTCTGAAAGAAGATAACAACTGTAGAATTGATGACTATGCAAGGGACTAAAAGCTTGCCGTGAAGAAGGGTTAATAGTTAACAATATTATTCGACATGGAAATATCCTTTGTTCTGTTAACTTGCTGCAGTAAGATGTCAAAAGTATGCACACCTCAATCCTAATTATGTCCCCTTGTGTAGTGAAGAAATCAACAATTTATATCTTGTTAGACAGAAGTGAAAGAAGCCTATGGAAACAAGATATAAATTATAGAATTGATGACTGTGCAAGGGACTATACATTTAATGTGAAGAATGGTTAGTAGTTAATAATATTATTCGACGCGGAAATATGATTTGTTTTTCTGTTAACTTACAGCACTGAGGTCTCAAAATTACCCACATCTCAATCATAATTATCTCCCCTTTTGTAGTGAAGAATTCAAAAATTAATAGGTTGTTTAAAAGAGTTTGAGAGAGTGAAATAACCCCGTGTGAAACACACCTATGAAGTTTCATGACTCTAGGTTGAACCACTATCAAGTCATCATCCGGAAACCAATTGTTGCGATATACTATGTTAAAGGTCACTGTGACCTTGACCTTTGATCTGGTGAGTCCAAGATCAATAGCGTTCTTCCTCGCACCAAGGCCAACCCACCTATGAAGTTTCATGAATGTAGGTTGAACTACTATCAAGTTATCCGGAAAGGAATTTTTGCGATTTACTGTGTTCAAGGTCACGTTGACCTTGACCTTTGACGTAGCGAGTCCAAAATCAATAGGGTTCTTCCCCTCACCAAGGCCAATCTACCTATGAAGTTTCATGAATGTGAGTTGAACCATTATCAAGTTATCATCCGGAAACCAAGTGTTTAAGATTTACTACGTTCAAGGTCACTGTGACCTTGACCTTAGACGTAGCATGTCCAAAATCAATAGGGTTCTTCCTCCCACCAAGACCAACCTACGTATGAAGTTTAATGAATGTGAGTTGAACCACTATCAAGTTATCATCCGGAAACCAATTGTTGCCCGCCATTCACCAAACTATAAGTCGAGTTTGACTTCGTCACAACTCAACTAAAAATGTCAGTACATGCAGTGGATTATATAATGCATTGATTTACTTCCCTGTTGCTCTGCCTTCACATTCAATCACATTTAAGAGCACATTTTGAATATGATCAATGAGGTTGTTGCACCTCTCTATTGCGACAAAATTTTCCCAATAATCACATATGCCCTTCAGAAGTTCATCCTTGTTTCGCGGACGCACATGGTTCCTCAAGTATACTTTCATAGAACCCCACACTAGTTCTATGGGATTCAAGTCCGGAGATTCTGCCGGTGTTGGCCACCAATTAATACCAGAGTCACTGAAAAACTTCTTCGTTGATTTACTGGTATGCTTTGGATCATTGTCCTGATACAGTCTATGGCCAGCTGGGAATTTATGATGTACAAATGGCACTAATAAATTGTTCAATATTTGCTGGTAATAATCACTGTCCATTATTCCAGTAAACAAATGAAGCTCAGTTTTACCCTGTCTGGAAATTCCCCCCCCCACACATGAACTGAGTATGGGTGTTTGGGTTTCGCTTTGTGCTGAAAAGGCTCATTTTCTTTTCTGTAATGTTTCCCGGAGCCGTACTCAAGTTTAATTGTAGATTCATCCGTAAACACTACATTGTGGAAATTTTCTCCTGATTCAATGCATTGAACTGCCTAGTCCCTTCTTTTAGGGCGATTCGCCTCCCGAACCAATTGGCAATGCTGGACGGTTTTTCTGATCCAGCCAAGAAGGCGCCTCTCTCTGCCCACAGTAGCCGTTGACACCATATCAAGGCCTAAACTGCTTCGGAGTAACTCTGCTGTCATTTCATCATCGCTATACATACTTTCATCTATCAGTTGTCTGTGTTGATCAGTTAATTTTTTCTTTCTGCCACTCCGGGGTCTGTCAGCAATGGAGCCATGACTGTTAAATTTTTTGATCTGTCGTTCCACAGTCTTTTTGCAAACGCTAACATTCATTTCCTTCAATTTTGCAACGATTTCAGGTGAACTATATTTTTCTAGGTATAAACAAATTATCTCTTGTCTGGTGGACAGAGTAGTTTTTCTTTTACGCATGACGGAAGACATTTTTTTTAATTCGTTCTTTCTTTCTCCAGAGTATATATGACTGTCAATAAACCAAAAAGCCTGATTGGTTATTTGCCCTGACCAATGTTTTTTTTTAAAACGTGTTCAAAAACCCACCCACAGCGTCAGGACAGCTGTTGCCCGCCTCATTTTATGGCTCTGTTGACACATCAAAACCGCCGGAGGTGTTAACTGTCTGGCAACGACTGTCGATCAAATATTGGTTTGGTTTCTCGGCCGTCGTGATTGTGTAAATGATGTTGCGATTTTCAAATTTTACAAATGTATACAGAAATCGTCCACAATTTATTTTGCACTAAGAAAACCAACCCCTTAGTGTTCATTTCTCAGAACGGTCTCTGACTCGGAAAGCGTTCCAAGAAATAAGACGAGGACCCGATTTTATCAATGTATACAAACACATGTTCATACATCTGAAACTTTGAATTCCCAATAGTGGTGCTAGAAACAGAAAACAATATAAAAATGAGTAAAAGTATATTTTATTTAAAAAAAAAAAACAGCTCTGGGAAAAATGTCCCTGGGGAAGATGTACACGCTTCAGATAAATCAGGATGGATGGGGTTAACCAAACTTCTGTCCGTTTGAACAGTAGCAATTCACAACCCTCTTGGAAGCCATGGGACGTGTAGCACTGCTTGTTTACTGTGGTAAACAAGTTCAGCTTTCCTGGTAAAATAGACCCCAGTCATCAATGTCTGGGGTGGAAATGGGCAATGCGGGTATAAACGAGTGGCTCAACTTGACTTTACACCTGTGTTGTGGCCACAATTAGCAATAGCTGATGTGACCTTAAACACCAATAAATGCATAAATAGCAATTCACAAGCTCAACGATTGTAACAAATTATACAAGCTAGAATCGGTCGGATAAGTGATGGGCCAATTCGAGTTGGGCAGCTTTGTCTGATAATCCATAATAACCACGCATTCGTCAGCCATAGGTCGATTTAAGTCCATTATTGATTTTTCGTATATTTTTCACTTATTTTCAGAACACGTATATGTAAAATAAACAGTTAAAAGTCGAGTTTGTTGTTTTTAATACATATTTCCCCACTTCATGTGTTCACGTTGAGTGGCAGGCGCAGTCAGGGAATATTGATTTACCCCAAACTGCTGTCATTGACGTTACTGTCATTCGTACAAGCTTTCCTTTTCTCAAAGTTCACAAGGCATGTGAAAGGCTAGCTGAATAGTGACCAAAATTTTATTTTCTGCAAATATACACGAGAATGTGGGCCTACATTTCAGCACAAATTGGGTAGCCTACGGGTGGAATAGTACAGCCCCCCCCCCCCCCCCCCCCAACTACGTACACATGTTGTAAATTTATTTGACAATGACAACCCGAAAAACTTGGTTGACAATTGTTCCTGTTTTCATCTGTACAGCCTTTGTTTTTTCGGTTTTTTTTATTACGTTTTGGCAAGTCGGGTATCCCAATACATTTAAGTAGCACCTCCAATAACTCCTACCGTCTGTAGAAATCGGTAAAGAACACACGTAACTCTATCACACCTTTACCGAACCAACATCGCTTACTGAAGGAGCTGTATGTATCAGTTTTAATCCCATTTTCAGTGCATTCAAATTGAGATGCAAATGATTAGCCAACCCATTATCTATTATTTAAAAATTAACTTTGAAGTGCAATTAATGGAAAAATATTACAATCACCATTTTTAACCACAATCGCCAGGTGCTCAGATGTCGTGTTCGTGGAAGAGGGGGCATTTAAATAGTTGACGCCAACATCGCCAAGTGACTGAATTTTGGAAATTTACAACACACACAAGATTTTAAAATCTTTTATTACAATATTGAACACACCAAACGACCGAGCGCGCAGCCAGAAAAAATTTCCGGTGGGAGGGGGGGGGGGGACCGATAGCCATCAGATGCGAGCGCCGAAGGCACGTGCCTGCCCCCCCTCCCCAACCCCCCCCCCCCCCACACACACACACTAAACTTGATATTGTTTTTCAGTCGCTTGCGACTGATGTCTACGTTCTTTTTATTGAAGCATGTACATGTAACATGCCAGATCATTTTCCCCATTAAATGTTTTCGTCTTTCGTTTGAAACAAAATAAGGATTTGTTGTTGACTTGTCCTGTTTGAAATGACACTTCATGCTGTATCAATCGCCGTCCTCCAACGTGTGATATTGGGTTCCCCACAAAAACGCGTGCACGCATGTTCGGGAAAATTTTCGCGCAATATTGCGGGTGTTACACGTGCTGTTCTTGACATACACATGCATGCATTCGCGCAAGTTAATCTGCGTTTTGCGCGAATTCGTGGACAGGACTTTTACTTTTAACTGTATAGCTTCAAGTCGCGGTACCACGCCAGTTAAAGTTAGCAAAAACCCAGTCATCATCGTATGCGTGATCACTCAGTTGAATTTGACCCTAGCTTTCAAAGTGTTCATGTGTCAAACACCAATAAATAAATGAGTAAATAAACTAGAGGTACTGTGAGCAAACTCACAAAGTGATACCCCCCCGCGCCTGAAATGTATAAGTTAGATTATGTCCCCTTGAAAATGTCAGAACGGAATTATATTGCTTCATGCACATCTACATATGGAGTTCTTCCATTGTGTAAAGTTTCATGAAAATTCTTCAAACGGTTTAGGAGGAGTTGCGCTTACAAGGATGAACAGATGGTATAAGTTAGATTATCTCCCCTTGGAAATGTCAGAACGGAATTATATTGCTTCATGCAAATCTTCATATAGAGTTCTTCCATTGTGTAAAGTTTCATGAAAATTCTTCAAACGGTTTAGGAGGAGTTGCGCTTACAAGGATGGACAGACGGTATAAGTTAGATTATCTCCCCTTGGAAATGTCAGAACGGAATTATATTGCTTCATGCACATTCCCATATGGAGTTCTTCCATTGTGTAAAGTTTCATGATAATTCTTCAAACGGTTTAGGAGGAGTTGCGCTTATGATGGATGGACAGATGGACAGACAGACGGACAGGGTGATTCCTATATATCCCCCCCCCCCAAACTTTGTTTGCGGGGGGGGGGGGGGGGATAATAAAATAAATCCCTGGAAAGATTGAGCTTCCAAGGGAGAAGCATTTTCACACTGAACAGGGGCTGAATCATTATCATTCACGTGCCAAACTTTCCAGTTCCAGCATCACTGGCTCACTGCCATTAGCGGCGATAACAATTTAACAAAAATAACAAAACACTCAATGATGCCTTACTGTCAATGGCTACATTGTATTCCTTGCCAATAAGACATTGTCAAGTGTTGAGTTGTTTTTATCAATTTGATACTTGATAATCCATTTCAACGTACGGAAAGTAAAGAGGGAAAAACTTCGGAATGCCATGTTATTTTTAAAGTATGATGATTTATTTTGTTCTCCAACGTATTGCAACCGGAAGTTTCATTTCCACGTGTAAAGCTTTGTTGACTTGACATTCCCTAAGGCTAAATTCATAATCATTACACACTGAGCGCAGATGGGGCAATTAGTGAGTTTAGTATGCTTTTTTCTATGATTTGAAATTTGAATCTATGCGATGTAGATTCTGTTTTGTCAAATTTTTCAAGGTTTGGTGTTCGTTTACTTCATTTACGATTAGGATATTTTAATTTTTAACCCCTCCCAAGTTATATCATAGACAAAGTCCTAGGAAACAAGATAGAAATATGAACCATAAATAATCGAATAACCGTAGATTTTTATGACAAAATAATCGATTATGAAAATTCATAATCGTGACAGCCTTAGATAAGGCGTAACGACAAATTTATATGTTCTCATCATGGTGGTGGAAATTCTGAGGAATAAAGTTATTTTCATACTGGAAACATTTTTTCTGTGCCAGGATAACAACATGAGAAATTCTCTGTTTGGAGTATTGATTTATTGCTGATGAACTTCCTGATATTGGTTCTAAGAAAGTTTTCTGCACAGGCATAAGGAACAGTGACATCCCTCAGACCCAGAATCCAACATAGGTAAAGAGATTAAATTTTGCTGGTGTCACATTGTGGAATTTTTTTTTAATAAGGTGGGTGGGAGTGGGGTGGGGTCATGATACTACTTTCAGGGACCCAAACATCGAGTCTTAGGCAGGGGCATTTTTAAACAAGAGGCCCCAGGGGACCTGAGGGCGCTCACCTGACATGGTAGCCTAAATATCAACCCAGAGAATTGATTTCAACAAGTTGCATCTGCTTCTCCTAAGAAAAGCTTATACCAAATATCCAAAGATTCTGACCAGTGGATCTAAAAAAAAAGGATTTTTTAAAGAATATTCCTCATATTGAACAAAGTTATAATTCGGGTTCCCGTATATGAACCCAGGGACTTGGCTTTTAACAAACTTGAATCTCACCCCCCTAAGGATGCTGCACACCAAATATCAAAACATTCCAACTGCTGGATCTGAAGAAAAAGATTTTTAAAGAAAATTCCTCATTTTGAACTAAGCTACAATTCGAGCTCCCACAGCGAGTCCAAATATGGACCTAGGGACATGGCTTGAGGAAACTTGAATCTCACCGCCTAAAGGATGCTGCATACCAAATATCAAAACATTCCAACTGCTGGATCTGAAGAAGATTTTTAAAGAAAATTCCACATTTTGAACTAAGTTATAATTCGGGCTACAACAGTGAGACCAAATATGAACCCAGGGACTTGGCTTGAACAAACTTGAATCTCACCCCCCTAAGCATGGTGCATACCCAATATCAAAAGATTCTGCCTGCTGGATCTTGAGAAGAAGATTTTCAAATGAATTTGCCTGAAATGCACTAACTTCAAGTTTGGGCTCCTATACTGAGCCCAAATATAAACCCAGGGGGCCGATTTGAACAAACTTGAATCAGATTCCTCCCCCCCCCCCCCCCCCCTCCATTGCATACCAAATATTAAAAGATTCTGCCTGCTGGATCTGGAGAAGAAGATTTTTTTTTAAATTTCCCTGAAATGCACTAAGTTCGAATTCGGGCTTCTATAGTGAGCCCAAATATGAATCCAGGGGGCTGATTTGAACAAACTTGAATCAGATCCACCCCACAATGTTGCATACCAAATATCAAAAGATTCTGCCTGCTGGATCTGGAGAAGATTTTTGAAGAAATTTGCCTGAAATGCACTAAGTTCGAATTCGACCTTCTATAGTGAGCCCAAATATGAATCTAGGGAGCCGATTCGAACAAACTTGAATCAGATCCACCCACAATGTTGCATACCAAATATCAAAAGATTCTGCCTGCTGGATCTGGAGAAGATTTTTAAAGAAATTTGCCTGAAATGCTCTAAGTTCGAAATCGGGCTCCTATACTGAGCCCAAATATGAACCCAGGGGGCCGATTTGAACAAACTTGAATCAGATCCACGCTACAATGTTGCATACCAAATATCAAAAGATTCTGCCTGCTGGATCTGGAGAAGAAGATTTTTTGTTTTTCCCATTGCCTACAATGTTAAAAAGTGCTGACTCAGCACTTTTTCAAAGTCCTGAAAAAAGTACCTTGTGATCAAACTGATAGGGATTTTTTTAACCATTCTATTCTACTGGATAAAAGTAAGTTTTATACAAAATAAGAATTTTCTGTGCCGTGTAGTTTTGGAGATATGGCAGTTTTAAGGTTTTTCCTATTTTTAGCTCCTGAGGTTCCCACAGGGCAATGAGAAAAAAATTCTTTGCATCAATTAACTACTTATGACCCATTATCATCTCATAGCAAATTTGGTTCAAATCGACCTTACGGTTCTTAAAATAGAAATTTTAGGCGTGGCCAAAATTTTTGCCCCTCCCATAACGAAGGCAAATAATGCCCGACAAACTTCTCTTGAACAAATCTAAGTCTAGACCTCAAAAGGAAGCTGCACACCTAATATCAAGTCTCTGCTACTGCTGGTTCATGAGAAGAAGATTTTTTAAGATTTAGGCACACTTTTTGGCGTGGCCTTACCAAGGGGCGAGGCAATGTGATTTGAACAAAATCAAATTGCGATGTCATAACAAACTATTATCTCAAATATCAATTAAATTGGTTCAGCGGTTTGGGAGGAGAAGATGCAAACACCATGTTCACGGACGACGGACGGTGAGTGATCACTATAGCTCTCCTGAGTGAAAGTCAGGTGAGCTAAAAAGGGGCTTTAGGGCAATGGTACTGTGTGTCACTCTCAGCCCCCTAGTGTTGAAACGACTAGGATATTTCGTAGTCGACTAGTCGATCACTATTAGTCGACTACTAGTCGACTAGTCGGCACCTAATATAAGGTTAGAACACGGGGGTTTTGGACCGATGAGAGAAGCCGAATATCGGCCCCATTCCCAATCGAAAATAGTCACTTTTTTCCCCAATTTGCTCCCCAAAATTACCAATTCACTGTAGTTGGGAATTCATTTCTGTGTGACCAGTCGATTATTTTCAAGTGACAAGGACCGAATATTTGGCAGTGGGGTTCACAGTGTGAATTGTTTCAGTGCGAAGGCTATTCACGTGTGTTGTTTTGAAACCGAAATGTCATGGAGCGTCCTTGACCGTGTTCTCCCAGATGTCGCTCTAAATTAGCTCCCTTGATGTGCAACAATGATAACTGATTGACTTGCAGTGACGTAAGTCAAAGTGACAAAATGCATCGCTACCAAGCGTAACTGCTCACGAATGGTGCCTAAATTTCATTACCGACAGATTCCGAGCTTCTTAAAGCATGTTACCGATTTTTAGGTAATTGTTTCAATTCATGGCGTCAACAAAGTGCATTTTTTTTCAAGTTTAATTCTCATCCGTACTCCGTAGTCGTCTGTCAGCAACTGCTCTTGACTCCGTCGGCGTTTGTATCAGTGGCCGACCACTGAGTTTACCGTGTATGTCCGTGTATAAGTCGCACTTTTTTACCTGAAATGTTATGTCAAAATCGGGGATGCGTCTTATAAATGGGTACGACTTGTTTCTGAGAATTTTCAGGGGACGGACTTCTTCGGACAAACATTGTTCCTGTCGTTTGTCAATTGTATAACAGACAGTACAATCGTGCGGTTTTGACTGAGTGCAGATTCACCAAAATTATTTTCATTTTATTTCAGTTTAAATTCTTCAGAAAATAAATTGCCAATAAAATGTGTGTTTACTGTTACTTTTATCCATAAATAATAATAAAGAAGTATTCTATTTAGTCGTTGTTGTTCAATCGGCCCATGTGTTTCAGTGTGTATACCAGAAATCAACAGGTTTGTGGGGCCAATTTGGATGAAATCATAAAAAATACAAAATCATCAAAATAACAACAAAAAAATAAATAATAACACATTAAATGTATTCAAGCAATACCTGGCGAGAAGTATTTATTTATTCCATGAACCCCAATTCACTGATGTGTAATGTCCGGTTATAAATTACGCACACGTGCACAAGGTAAAGTTAGTTTCAATAGCACCAACAATGCTTAAGTGGGACAACAATTTGAAAACAATTTGCGCTGTAACCTGCGCATTTGTTGTATTTTTATTGGTTTTTCCGGAACGTTCCAGAAAAACCAACTTAATCACAACAACTGCGCAGGTTACGGTGCAAATGGTGCTCTGATTCTGAAACTATGAAGTTTCAGTCACAAACGAGTGTTGGATTTTCTTCACAGGGATGAAGACATTGTGGTGATAAACAAACAACGAAAAAACAAATAAAGGCGAGTATTTTTTAAATCCTTAACAATAATTTTCCTTTATTATTTTATCCTATTCACCATGTGGTAACTCGTGAAAACTTACCTATTTCCGTTGCATCCCAAACTGCCCCAAATTGACAAAACGTAACTTGCAACTAATTCTTTTTCACTGCATATATTTAAAAATGGGGGTGCGACTTATACATGGGCTTTAGGCAAAAGGGAGGAATTCCAAGTGTGAGTTTGGGGTGCGATTTATACATGAGGGGCGACTTATACACGGACATATATGGTAATCTACAAAATATATGTATCTGTGGAAAACGGCGACTAGTCGACTAGGATATTGCTAATCGATTATCGGCAGAACCCTAGTTGACGTCGACTAATCATTTCAACACTACAGCCTCCCCCACCCCCGCGAAAAAAAAAATGTGTTCCACATATCATTCCAACATGCCCATGGTTTTGTCAGATCTTCCCGAGAATCAATACCAGCAACTTGTAATCCCAATTTGGATGAACAAAATGTTACTAAAACACCTTGAAGGAGAATTCTCTTGTTGTTATCCTGCAACTTATTTTTTTCTACAAGTTTCTGGCTTCCTATTTCAAATGAAGGAAGGATATGCGTTTCAAAAAATATTACTGAGGACGTAAAACAAAAATAGAATATGCATTCTCTTGAATTGATTCTGTGGATGTGTTCAATTTCCAAACCTGACTTCACAGTCATATGAATTTATTTCTGGTGAGTATTAGTAGAATATTGTTAACTTTTTCAAAGCTGGTTAATGGGCTATATAAGTAATGAATTGAAAAATGGCCTCTCGGAAAGAAACGTGAAAAAAAATTAACAAAAGCTGCCCAAGATGGGTTTTCATAGCAAAGTTATGACGAAATGTTCATAAATGCAGGTGGCAAACAAAGAATCGGAAAAAAATGTATATTTGAGATTTTAGACGACTTTGAAAGTTGCCTTTCTATTCGCATGTCACCTATTATCAAACTACGTAATGTAATTGGTTCATTAAGGTACCAAATTTGTAATTAGAACATACCTACTCCACGTCTTCGTATATGGGACATCTATGAAACCGTGTATTACCATGGTATGTGGAAAAGAAAATCTACAGTTTGTTGTTCGCTCTGACATGGGGGCAGCCATGTTGGACGTTGTCATGTGATATTGAAACCCACGATGCAGAATACGGGTGTTTTTAAATCCTCGTAAATCTAAAACAGTATCATTGCATCAACTCATCAATACCTAAACATTGTATTTGTCAAATAATATTGCTGTCTAGAGCGATAGCGATCTTTAATATCATTATCTGTTTTTTTAACATTTCTCGGTTGTTTACAGTTTTGTGTTGATACAAAGCTTCCATCGCAAGGTCACAGTCCGAGCAAATTACTCTGCCGCATAACAAAAGCTGTATAATATTGCAGATATCGTAACAAAGTACATAGGAAATACTGGAATTATTCTGAAACCCATTATAAATGAAAAGAAATGTTCTATGAAGACAAGCATCGCAAAAGTGTGATCTATTTTTTAGAGACACTTTGCGGTTAAGGAGTCCTTTGGTCACAACAACAAACAACGTTGACTGACTTTAGCGCTGAAAAGCTGAAATCTGTACGATCTGATAAAACACAAGTATAATTTTTGATACAATTTACTTCTTGGAATCACCGAAGTGATTCGTGGTATGGCGTTTGAAATATTCCGACAATGGAAGCAGCAAGACATTCTTTGATTTGTCAAATACAGGTTTGTTTATTTTTCGATCTCATGTGTTTCAAACCTGGTTTGCAATTGGCAGGTCAAAATATTGCAATTGCAAGGAAAACGAGCCATGTTGATGTCAGAGATGTAAGTGGGAGGGTGAAAAAAATTGTGAAGAACAAATGCCGAGCGCAGCGAGGCGAAAAATGTTTGGCCTGGGGCCACCTAGGTCCCCGGAAAATTTTTGCATTTGGATGCCGGAGAGTGAGTCTCAGTTACTATTCAGCAGTTCTATCTTACTAGGAAATGGATAGTTTTTTAATTCACAGTTTTGATAAATTGTATGTTTAAAAGCACTGCAAAAATAAGTTTCAGGATTCAAAAAAGTTTACAGTAAAATTGTTGATTTGTTTGTGCCCAAAAAGAAATAATTAAATTCTATATTGACAACATGGAATTTAATTATTTCTGCTCAGGCGCAAACAAATCAACAATTTTACTGTAGCATTTTTATTTATAGAGCTTTAGTTTATATTTCTAGATGCCTTTAGTGAAGCTAGTCATTGCAACGTCAAGTCTCTTTGTTGTTTATTTTTTTCTGAATTAGGTGAAATACATGTTCATGTAGGTACAACAAATGGAATATACTCTGAAACAGACTGCCCTTACATGTAAATATTGAAACAATCAACAAAAATATGCATGTTAGTATATATTGTACAGCATGTGGCGAGTGGTTTACCACTAACACACACCCATGGAGTGAAGTTTGCACTCGGATAAAATCAAATTGTGAAAAATCATATAAAGGACAAGCAAAGTCTCAGTCAATGGACCTCCCGGTTGAACACGGAGGTCCATTGGCTGAATCTGTGCTTGTCCTAAGGCATTATCACAAGAATCGATAGAAATTATCTTGGTAAAAACTCCACTCCACAGGGGTTTTAGCAAGCAGTACTCCACTCTCCATGTACTGTAGGTTATAGTTACTAAATATTCCAGATAACCTACCTATATACAGATATGTACATGTACAGTTTGTTGATTCACAGTACTCCCATCTCAGCAGTCCATTACAGGTTTATCCTGTTGGACTTTTGATAGTTTTTTCAGCTGAAATCGTTGGTTGTTTTTTATAATCCGTTGTTTAACAGTTTTTGCCAACTTATGGACTGTTGTCTGTTTATTTGAATTCACAGAATCCAGTTTATCACATTTTCTTTTTGCAGATTGTCCCTGCAGCATTTCTGCTTTCCTCTTACAAGTTTTCTTTCGCACTTTTTCCAAATGTAACCTTCTAGCTACTTCCTCTTTGCATCTGCTTTACGCTTGTGTCTGCTGTGAGCAGTTTGTATATGAAACATCAGAGATTTATCAACTGGGGTTTTGTGAATGTCATCTCTGTGATATAGTTTGGTAGAGGTAGTGTCTTTTGACATCAAATCATATTTCACAGTTTGTATTGCAGCAAAAGTGTCTATCTGCATTCTGTTTGTTTTGGAATTTAGCACATCATTCATAATGCTGAATGGCTGCTCTATTCTAGGTAAAGTGAAGATACTTACAGTTAAAACTGGAAGTCCTGTCATGAATTGCGCGCTTATCTTGACACAATTTCGCACAGGAATTGCGTGCAATTTTCCTATTGAAAATACCCATATTACCACAGAGTCTTGCCATTACGCACAGCAAACACAAGCAATGTTTCAGCCAATGGACCTCCGGGTTAAACCCGGAGGTCTATTGGCTGAAACATTGCTTGTGCATAGGTTGCGTAGAGAATGTGATAGCCTTTCCATATGACCTAACGCGCCGATAAACGCGCTACATTACGAGGTGTTTGCGCGCAATTGATGACAGGACTTCTAGTTTTAACTGTAATGCCACTTGAACAATTTTGGCTAATAATGGATAGCGTGGCATTACTTCAGCCCACCAGGTATCCAACTGTGTAAATTTTTCTGCATCGGGCAAAAGAGGATCAATTTGGATCCTGGAAATATCCTTGAGATATTCTTCTTTCTGATCTTCTTTCAAAATCGTTGGGAAAAAAAACTGAAGTTTTTTCAAGGTACCATATGTAACAGAATGTCCTTGTGCCAGTGGGTCCAAGGCAGATAAACACTGCAACAGCTTATTATTGAGAGGAAATTTCCCTTGTATGTCGCCAGCTGTATCAACAAAGGCCTCCTGCACAGTCTTGAAAAAATTTTTCTTTTCTGCTTTGTCCCAACCTGATGCCATAAGAGTTTCTTCTGCCTTTTGTCCAATGAAGATATGGGAGAAAGGCAAGTGGTGTTTGCTGTCTCTTACGTCCAGTTGAATTAGTTTCATTGCAGATAAATCATTGACTGTCTCATGCTTGATGAAGGATGCAAATGTTTTGAACAGATCAACTTGATTATCATGAAGTTTATGAACCATTGGTGTTTTCTGTTCAAACACAAACGCAAAAGATTTGAATGTGGGTAGCACACTAAGGTATAACTGCATATAGAGAATAATCTTCTCTCTTACATAGAACAGCTTTTGAACAATGCATTGTTTGTGCCGATGACCATCTTGAGTCAGGTTTTTTCTTTCAACAGTTTAGCAATTTCGTAGAGTCGTTTTCGTGCAGGTTTTGGACACTCGCTGATCACATTAATGTATTCTTCTTGATACAAATCTTTTAGCTCCTTGTCAATCCAAGGAAAATAAAACACTGTCAGGCACTTCAAGTTCTCATAGTTATGCTTGGTTATATCATAAGCAGATAGCCATCTGTGAGGTATCCGCTGTAGTGGTACCTTGGCACTGACTGAAAGCAGTGTGCTAACTTCTTCCAGATACTCCCTCAAATCTGCACTATATTTGAAATCGGTGAAGAGGTCGTCGTCCAGCTTTTCTACGTGATTGCCGAAGTGACTGCAAAACTTTCTAACAAGATTATGGGCATGGTGGCAGACATCTCCATCAATATCCAGGAGATGTGGCACCGATTCACGGAGTCTTGTTTCAAAACCAGATATCTTCCCTCGCATGTAGTTAGTGGAGTCACTGAGACATAATATTAGGTTCTCTAGGGGCACACCATCCTCCGAAAAACAGTCCATAACAACCTCATAGACTGTTGTAGCATTGACAGTTGCCATCGATTTAGAAGCATGAGACATTTTCCCTCATCATCAGAAAAGAAACAAACTAATAATGATAACACACGTTGTCGATTTTTGCTGCAACATTTGTCAATGTTTATTGAAAATGGGTTGTATTTCATTAAGTGCACAATTCTTTTATGTGCAACAGCTGCTATACCCTCTTTCAGTTTATATGTTGCAGTTTGACGTTCAAGTGCCATGTCCTTCGTTACTTTAGCATCAGTGGAAAATTCTTTACACAGTTTCACAAGCTCTGGGGCAAGACTGAGGGGTAGGCTATGCTCTGCAATGAATGAAATCAACATAGCTTCAGAGTTTGTCTTCCGGTCGATAAAACTTACATTTGGGAGATTTGGAGTCACTTTCCCAAAACACTAACTTCCATTGTGGACATTCGGAGCAGCGCCGTAAGGAAGTCCACACTCAGGCTTACTTGCGCTTTGTTTTCCACCAAAAGAACATGATGGGTCACTTTGACTGGAAGGATCCGTATTTCCAACGCTAGCTTCCATTTGTTTTGTAGCCGCGAATACACTTGGCAATGACTGTGTGCCATCTCTTGTTCGTTGATTGTGGGTGTGTTTTTTCAAACTCGAGTGCCGTTTCAAGTCTTTTCTTCCACCTGCCCCGTAACGAATTCGATCTTTGTTGCAGAGCAAACATATGACAAGTCCATGGAGATCAATCTTCCAGAAGTAATCAGAAAAATAATGACCTGATTCGTCCTTTTCTTCAAGCCATTGCCACTGAAATTTATTTTTCACATCACCGTCAATTTTTTTATATATCACACTTGCGTTGAACAGCCATGATTGGATTCTTTTGTTTTACGCCAGTGATACCTCCATACACACGATAACACATTCTCTCATTGGTCGAAGCTATTACTAGTTGAACAATTAGCCAATCATATGGTTCGTAATAGACATCTCTGGAGTGAACTCTAATACAGGAAGTCAGAACGTTAAAAACTCGGAATATTAATCTCTTCAGGGAAAGTTAAAAAACACGGAATATCAACCGAAAATTCACTAAATCCGGAACCGGCCAGGGATTTTACGAATTCCGGAAAAATTACGTCTCTGTGATGTACACCATACTGAAAAAATCGCGCTAAAGCAGTCCGTACACCACGACAAAGTACTATAAATGTGAGATCAAAGTATAAGTCTTTCTTTCTTGTCAGAATGTCGCACATATTTTTCCATTAGAATTTAGAATGAAAGTGTCAATGACACTGTAGCTCAACTTGTCAAGACAAAGACATGTACATGTATAGTATGTGACACAGCAATGACAAACATCTAGGTAATGACCTGATAACAAAGGTACATATAAAGTATTGTAACGGTCTGTACATAAATACTGACCGTTGTCTGTAACAAATGTATAGGTAAAGTATTGTAAAGGTGGGTGACAGACAGATGCTAAACTAGAAAAGAAATCTTTGAGTCCCAGAGTGGGTCTGACTGAACCCAAAAATATTTGTTCTCATAGCACAGTGATAACAAAGGCACCCCAAAACACACTCGTTCCTGTCCCAAGGTGAAAACAAAAGTACTCAAGAAGTTTTGTGAAGATCAGTTCATAAATACGAGCTGTATAGAACTTGTGACAAAAAACTGATTGGACCTAATTTCGGTACAAAATGGCCACTGGCAGCCATCTTGAATTTTGGACCGTACCCAGAAACACTCATTCTCATCCCAAGGAGATAACAAAGGTACCCAAGAAGTTTTGTGAAGATCGGTTCATAAATACAGCCTCTACCCTGAGCCGTATTGACATGTGTGCTTACATTGTTTAAGTAGCACTGAATAAATCAAAGTTCATCTAATTTGCATAATTTCTGCACGAAAAAAAAACCCTTACAATATGTGATGTATTCCATGTTACTAAACATTCATACAAAAATTTATTAAAATCAGAACTTTCATACAGAAGTTCTATACAAAAGACTGATTGCACTAATTTTGGTACAAAATGGCTGCTGGTGGCCATCTTGAATTTCGGACCACACCCAAAAACACTTGCTCTCATCCCACGGTGATAACAAAGGTACCCAAGAAGTTTCGTAAAGATTGGTTCATAAATATGGCCTCTAGTCTGAGCTGTATAGAAGTTGTGTACAAAAAACTGATTAGACCTAATTTCGGTACAAAATGGCCACTAGCAGCCATCTTGAATTTTAGACCGCACCCAGAAACACTCGTTCTCGTCCCAAGGTGATAACAAAGGTACCCAAGACATTTCGTGAAGATCAGTTCATAAATACAGACTCTAGTCTGAGCCGTATTGACATGTGTACTTACTGTGTGTAAGTCACACTGAAAAAATCAAAGTTCATCTAATTTGCATAATTTCTGCACGAGAAAAAAACCCGTATTATATGTGATGCATCCCATGGTACTAAACATTCACACAAAAAAATTATTCAAATCAGGGCTTTCATATGGAAGTTCTGTGCAAAAATCTGATTGCACCTAATTTTGTACAAAATGGCTGCCATCGGCCATCTTGAATTTTGGACCGGACCCCAAAACACTCGTTCTCGTCCCACGGTGATACCAAAAGTACCCAAGAAGTTTCGTAAAGATCGGTTCATAAATACGGCCTCTAGCCCGAGCCGTATTGGCATTTGCACTTACAGTGCTGAAAGTAACCCCAAAAAACATCAAAATTAGTCTAATTTGCACAATTTACGTACAAGAAAAAAACCCGTATTATATGTGATGTATCCCATGGTACTAAACATTCGTACAAAATATTATTCAAATCAGAGCTTTCATATGGAAGTTCTGTACAAAAAACAGATTTCAGCATCGTCGGTACAAAATGGCAGCTGGCAGCCATCTTGAATTTCGGACCGCACCCAAAAACACTCGTTTTCGTCCCACGGTCATAACAAAGGTACCCAAGAAGTTTCGTAAAGATCGGTTCATAAATACGGCCTCTAGCCCGAGCCATAGCAGCTTGGCACTTACAGCTCTGAAAGTAACACTAAATAAATCAAAGTCAGTCTAATTTGCATAATTTACGCACGAGAAAAAAACCCGTATTATATGTGATGTATCCCATGGTACTAAACATTTATACAAAACTTTATTCAAATCAGAACTTTCATACAGAAGTTCTGTACAAAAAACTGATTTTTGCATAATCGGTACAAAATGGCCACTGGCAGCCATCTTGAATTTCGGACCACACCTAAAAACACTCGTTCCCGTCCCAGGGTCATAACAAAGGTACACAAGAAGTTTCGTAAAGATCGGTTCATAAATACGACCTCTAGCCCGAGCCATAGCCAATTGTTGACGTACGGACAGACGGACAGACGGACGGACAGACGGACGGACGGACGGACAGACGGACGACGGGCCATGACAATAGCTCAAATTTGACTTCGTCAAAGTTGAGCTAAAAATAGTTGTACGGGATGCCGCTTCAGTGATACAATTTCCAACATTCACTTATCATTCAGTGATTGACTTCACAACACTACTCTTTCAGTTAAAATAATTCTATAAACATCTTTTCTGAGGCATTGTAAATGAGATTCTTTATTGCATCTCCTTCTTGTTTGTTTGGAATTGATAGGTTGGGTCAGGGTGCCACCCGACCCAACCTATCAAATCCAAACAAACGAGGAGATTTGCAAAATGAGGTTCCGAGAGGGTGAATTTTAGTGATGCTACCCTGCACATAGCAGGGTAGCATCACTAAATCCCCCCTCTGTGAACCTGTCTGAATCAGGGTCTCAAAACTAAACAGAATGGTACCCAGAGGATAAATTGGCCCACTGTATGGGATAGCATCATCAAATTCACCCTCTGTGGACCTCATTCTGCAAATGCGTATATTGGGGAGCCGATAGTTGCTTGCCATTGCTCAGTGGTTCTCTTCGGGTAGGCCGTCTGCTGTCATCCTCCACCCGTAAAATCGTTGTGATCGTGATTAGCCACTGTGCAGATATATGTGACCTTATAGTTATACACCAATAAATAAATTAGTGTAATGTGGGGAGATGGCATAGCAAATCTTTATACACCACTTCAAATGCTTTCTTTCATATTTTGGTGTACAACATCTTCAGGGGTGGAGGTGATCTTATGGTGTGCGTGTGTCAGATTGAAGTTTGTTTCAATCAGGCCCCCCTGGACGGAAGGGGGGGGGGGGGGGGTAAGTGACTTAAGAAACCTTGGAAGTTTGTCTACAGCTGATACAGTTGGAAGCACTCAGGAAAACCAATGATAATAATCATCTGGCATGGACACCAGAGTTATGAATAATTTCATGACTTCATTCCTTTGTTGTGTTGATGAACCAAGACTAACTGGATAAGACAGAACTAGTTGTTTGAACAACTTTGTCAAGCGAGCAATTAGGACCCTTGGGGCCACTTGTTTTTTGTTTTTAGCTCAAGTCTGACATAGTCAAATTTGAGGTTTTGTCAAGGCCCGTCTGTGCATCCGTCCATTTGTCAACAATTCAATACGACTCAGGCAAGAGACCATATTTATGAACCGATCTTTGCAAAACTTCTTGGGTACCTTTGTCATCACCGTGGGATGAGAACAAGTGCGGTCTGGAATTCAAGATGGCCGCCGGCAGCCATTTTGTACTGAAATTCGTGCAATCTGTTTTTTGTACAGAGCTTCTGGATGAAAGTTCTGATTTGATTAAATTTTGTATGATGTGTATATTCAAATGTTTTATAGCCGAGTTCCTGTGTTAATATTTGGTGTTGTTTGAAGAGGGGAAACATCAGTACAAACCGCTTTTTTATTCCAATGAGAAAAATGAAACCTCCTAACCTCATGGGAAACCTATGAGCTAAAGATAAAAAATTCAAATACTTATATTTTAAGAAGGACTGGACAAATATTTATTAATTAGTATGGATCAACCTTAGAAGGGTTTGAACTAAACCAGCCAAAACAATTGCTAACATTTGGCTTATGGTGCACCATACAAGGGTCCCATGGAGATTTCCTTTCTTGTTTATCATCTAACCATCACCCTCCTTTACAATAATACTTTACATGTAAGTTTGTTATCAGGTCATTACCTAGACTGTCCTAGATGTGCGTCATTGCTGTGTCACATACTATACATGTACATGTCCTACACAAGTTGTGAGCTACAGTGTCATTGACACTTTCATTATGTTTCTTTTTTCGCTCCAATATGTGTTTGGCTTCATTTTGTGTGATTTTATGTGTGGAAAAAAGAAATGCCCACATGTATGTGTGTAGAAAGATACTTACAGTACATGTAGAGTGTATTATCACTAAATCATCAGCAAAGTGGAGACTCCACCAAAGAGAAAAATAGCAAATTTTTTGCAAAGTATAACTAACACAAGTAAAGTTCCAGCCAGTGAACCTCCGGGTTAAACCCGGAGGTCCATTGGCTGAAACATTGCTAATGCTTGTGTTTTCTGTACATATGTTCAGAATTTGAAAATGATACTTTGGGTGATAACTCCACTCCACAGGTGATTTAGTTACAATCCACTCTCCACATTCTGTTTGCTCCCCTCCCTCAATTTGTGTATAGGGGGATTAGCTGCCCTTGTCTATGCGGTGCAAGCCTCTTGTTGGCCGTGTGTTCTTTAATTTGCTTCACAATCCTTAAAATGCAAAGGATTTTCTTTTTCAGTGACATGGTGCAAATATAACTCCTTAGTCTCAGGACAAGATTGCAGCTTTATGTACCTTTTGTCTTTTAATCACCTACTGTAGTATGCTAGCCTGCTCATGTAACATAACTACATGTACAAGGTGAGTGCTGTATCACAGTTTATTTATACAGTTAAAACTAGAAGTCCAGTCACGAAATGCGCACAAATAGTATGTCGATCTGCGTGTTAATCTACGCATTATGACCATAGTACAGATATCGAATTCTGTACATATGGCCTGTGCACAAGCAATGTTTCAGCCAATGGACCTCCGCGTAACCCGGAGGTCCACTGGCAGAAACATTGCTTGTGTTTGTTATGAGTTACCAGGGGAAGCTGCCGTGCTTTGGATGCCATTCGATATGGCAAATGTGCGCAATTCCTCCGCGCAATTAAGCCTAGATAATCACACAGTTTGTGACAGGACCTCTAGTTTTAACTGTAGCTTGTGTACCGTACATTAGCATATAAGCCACTCAACAAGGCAACCTTAGTACAGCAGGACCTGGGGGTTCAGGCTAGATGACTGTAATATGATTAATTACCAAGTGCCAGTTCACAGAGAGAGAGAGAGAGCGAGCGCAGAGGTTCTGAAATGTTCACAGAAACCAGGGACCGACCTGGGCATGCGCCAGTGCGTATTTCGTTCTGAAACATCAGGACCTGGCTCTTAAATCTCAGAAATAGGCTTCTCAGTTGGCACATAACTTCTCAGATCATATTTTGATATTCTTTCGATGGATAATCGAGAGAGACACTCTTACATGTATTATATATATGATTATCATTTATCATTGTTGTAGAGTGCTTAAGTTAATACTTCAAGTCTTAATTACCAAGCATTAATCTTCACTGTGGTTTCTGATCAAGTCTTGGCTGCCTAAATAGGCAGCCAAGACTTGATCAGAAACCACAGTGAAGATTAATGTTTGCTATAGTGTACTAAACGAAAATGATGAGAGCTATTACATACTTGCAGTGTGTGTTAAAAACAGCAGTGTGACTCCGTAAATTGAAATCTGGCGCATGAATTGAAAAAATAGGCTCCGAGGCTAGAGCGTATTTTAGATAGTCCTGATCGGTCCCTGAAAAATCCTTCTAATAAATATACTTGGGTATGCTTTTAATTATATATCTTGTTTTGTAAGGCCTAAAAATGTTAAAAAGCTGTTTCTCATGCACTCTCGCTTGGTCGTTTTGGCTGCTGCATGCTCTCTGTTCATAATCAATACAAACTTGAACAAGTTAAAATATTATACCCAAGTTAATAAAATTGATAAATTTGTTCCTGACGTGCAAGAAGGCTTTGCAGTGGTTTAGCACTGCAAAGCCTTCTTGCACTCAAGGGATGAAATACTCCACCTCCCATACTAATCTGTTGATTATGGCATACATGTAAAACAAACCAAGAATATGAAGTTTTGATGGCAAAGATTTCATTATAAAAAAAAAGAAAAAAAAAAAACACCTGCCTGCAATTGTACAAAATGGCCTGAGAAACAGAAGATTTACTTTGTGGGGGGCCTTATTTGGATTTTTTATTTTGTCACAATGTGTACCAAAGAACAACCAAGGAGTGGAGTTTCCCAGCATTGAATACATTTATTTCTGGGAAGTAGCATCCTTGCTGATTGAAATGTTGAGCTAGTGAAATCAGAGTTCCATAAATTCGAAAGACATGTTCTTAGTGGAAATTCCACTTCATGGGCATTTCTTTTCAACATGGCTGTCCATCTGAACGATATTAAGTCTCACGTTACCATTGTAAAATTTCTTAACCTCTTTTTTAGTACTGGTTAGTTTGGCAAAGTTGAGTTGAGTGAGTTAATTTTTTCGATAGGGTTAAAGTTTTTTTCTAATTTGCAATGAAAAAGAAGGAGGACACATTTAATTTTATGAAACAGACCAGGTCCTGAGGTACTTCCTATTTGGGTACCAAGTCCATAGGGGCTGTGCCACAACTAACTCAGTTAACTGTTGGTAACGGTACCATTTATTTACATCACATCACAAAATATGAGCAGGCCTCGAAATAAGAGGCGAACGCTCGTACCGTTCGCCTATCAGTTACGCAGATTTGTTTTCAGGCGAACGCTCGATCGGTTAACCAAAAATCGCGCCGATGGCCGACGAAGTTAGTTGTTACAGGATGAGACAAGTTTTCAACGTTTTTCCTCCCACTGATTTAAAAGAAGCACTGCAGACTGCAGTGAACAAAACGGGAACAAAATGCTCATATGGTTATCATATGGCGTGTTTCAATCATTACTGTACTTGTCCCCACAAGTACAAATCAAAAGTATTAGCGGTACTGAAGATCTGCAGTACCAACTCGCGGCACCCTCTGGCTCTTGAAGCAATTAATTTGTTTCGATTCTGAGAAAGGTGATTGTCTGTTACAGCTAAAGGGAGCTAACTGCTTTAATACATTTACCGCACGTGAGGTATTAACTCTTACACTGCGCGAAGCTGAAAATAAGTGTTTGATACAATAAAAAGGAGATATATTGAAAATCAAATGAGCTGTTGTTAATTATTTGCATTCCGCCCCTCTTTACCCTACCAATCCATGAGAAAAATTTTCGAACACATTATGGAAACGTCTTTTATTCACCAATGCTGACTTCTTATTTACGTGCTTATTCCATGTGAATAAACAGCCAGCATGGTTGTGAACATGGGTTTTTCCAAATGATTTCGAACATTGTGGCACAAATAAAGTTTTAGTTTGGAACTTTGGATTACATTCTCCAGATTCCGAAATGTTGGAAAAGGTAGATACGATTTACAATTGTTTCTTTTCCAATGTTAATGAGAGACTGCCAATGCAACTTTCATCCCCTAAAGTTCATTGTATTCGTAATACAGACGTCCATCGAAGGTATTTGACCCCATCCTCACACAAAAAAATTTGCCCAATTCCCACTCCCTGTTCAGACAAATGTGTTTGGGTTTCTGAAATAATAAGCCACACAGCAAAATAAACAATTAAAATTCTTTAATTTTTATTAGACACAAAAATCATACAAAGCAGAGAACAACAAATGTTAATGCGTGCATACGTGAATTTGCGTGTGTATGTGGGGGGTGGGGGGGTGGGGGCTTGTGTATGTACCTGTTTTGTACTGTGCCTGCCTTGGGTCCCTTGTGTCTAAACACCAAACTAATTTGGGAGGAACTGTAGTTGGGTATGTCAGAAGCTTTGTCAGTATTAATACTTTTAATGCAATGGCTAACCAATAGGTTTATGAAAGAAATCTAGGTAACCGATCAACAGGTTAACCATTGTCAAATGAGGCAACCTGCTGGAAGGTTTATCAAAATCTTATTTCGAGGCCTGTATGAGTATGAGGGAGTCTGAAATACAAAATAATATGCAATATTGTATGATTTGTTTACAAAAATCACACTGAACATCAACTGGAAAGAAGCAGTGATTATTTCATCAATCATTATGCATAACAAAGTACACAGATCTCACATCAGAGAAACAGATTGGCATTTAAATTGGCCTAGGAGCCCAGTCCTCTTAATTCTACAAATACTGAAGAACATTGCTGAATATGGAGCAGACTGGGTGTCCGCCTTGCCTGCACCGCGTGGGTAACGAGGTCCAGGGTAGGTGGAGGTCCAGAATGCCCATAATCACTAAAAGTGATTAACTCCATTTTCAGCACTATGGCTATAAACATAATAGATCCAGCTTCATTGACTCCACGCTATTTAAAATAATTCACCATTCTTTTTAAAACAAATAAAACAACAAATAAATTAATTTAAACCCTTTATACACACAGACAAAACAAACATAAACATCCTGTTCTTACCAGATTGTAAATTCCAGATTTCACCAGTTCATCTCACAACTCATCCATTTCATTGTGCATAGAAGTGAGCTGCAAAATACAAACCCAAAACCATTCATGCAAACTGTTGTGTACATCGTTGGTGTTATTAGTTAGTGAATCAACGAAAATGCGAATATTTGATACACGATTCAAAGAAAGCAAGAAATAATGTCCAGAATACAAAATCGAGCTAATAAATAATTGAGATGCGACCAGTACTAACCAAAATACCAAAAATCGATGTAAAATAACAAGAAGACTTAATCAAAGATTCTTTCACCATCAAACCCTTAACTGATGTTTTCAAAATTCAAAACAAACCAATCCAAAATCTACATCCGATCACGTGACCTGAAAACTACCCTAAAACTATGGATGCATGCAACGGCAACTCGTCAAATTTATCTGTGTCATACCACAAAATCACAACACATAGGGTCCTGTAAATTGAAATACAAATAAAACATTATCTAACAAAATGGCTAAAAATCTCATCTGCTACATTTAAGAAATGTCTTAGGTGTTCAGTTTAATTTATCTGCATCATTACTTGTTTGGAATTTGGTTTTTTTTTTTCAGTAAGCTATAATGCGACTGCAGCAAGCTTCCATACCTGAACTTTTTATTCTTAACTTTTTGAACTCTGTTGACCCCATGGAACTGTTTTAACCCCCTAGCATTGTTCTTTGATGTTTTGAGCAGGTTTAGCCATAAATGTTTTTCATGAGAAATTGTTTTGTTTTCAGTTCCAGTGCTAATGCCGTAGCAGACTTTCAGAAACCATTCATGCCTCACATATATTAGGCGAGTAAGTAGCATGTATTTATTCAGGTTCTATACTTCACAATCTTCATTTTGATGTATAATATGTGTATATTTATTTGGAATTTATGGAATTTCAGACTTGGTATTGTCACAGTAAATTTTGTCTGCTGTTTTTATTTCATTACTTACATAGGCCCTTAAATCTTCAGTAAATTTATCAAATGTGTCCCAATACTGTTGAGTATTGTCAGCTTCTGCAAAGATGGTTAAATCTTCAGGAAATTTATCAGATGTGTCCCACAACGTTCAAAATCAACCACAATTTGGACAGTGACATGCTTTCTAAAATTTTACAACAGTATGGGGAGGGATTCCCAGAATACTGTCACAATTAGACTATTTTTAGAAAGTTCGTCGAAACAGGTGACGTTGTGCACAGTGTTATGATTAGATTTCGATACAGATTTTGTTTTCAACCTTCGAGCCCTTTCCGTTGATTGCAAAATCGAAATAAATATCAGGAATTAACAGTTGCATTGTGCTATTATTGAATTATTATAAAACAAGATTCATTTCATCTTCACGGTATTAAATTTACGTACTTTATTCTTAAGTTTGTCGAAACTGGTAACGCGACGATGCACAATTAATTTTAAATTTCACAAAACCCGCCTCCGCAAAAACTGAAAATTGCGGCAACAGTAATTTTCCAACATAAAAATTCACTTTGTACACAAATAATTCTGAATTATCAAATTTCTGAATTCGCAGATAATTTTGATCACTGCAGTATGTCACCAAAGCCCGATCGAAAAAACAAACATTTTTGAATTCATAATCTGCGAACAAAAATCCCAAATTTGGAAATCAATGTTAGGTAAATTACCCGGATCAGGGACAAACCGCCCCGGGCCTATTTTGGGGGCGGGTTGTCCCACTTTTTGGGGCGAGTTGTCCCGATTTTTTTTATATTTGACAAAAAAATTGGGGGGGGGGGGGGGGGGGGGGGGGGGGGGTTGTAGTAATATATAGAAAAGATTTCTACTCACTTTTTTATCGAAAATACCAAATTTAATCGAAAATTATCCACAATTAACTGATATTTTTATGCTCTTTTAAAAAAATGAAAGTGTCAATGACACTGTAGCTCAACTTGTCAAGACAAAGACATGTACATGTATAGTATGTGACACAGCAATGACAAACATCTAGGTAATGACCTGATAACAAAGGTACATATAAAGTATTGTAATGGTCTAAATACTGACCGTTGCCTGTAACAAATGTATAGGTAAAGTATTGTAAAGGTTGGTGACAGTCAGATGCTAAACTAGAAAAAAATCTTTGAGTCCCAGAGTGGGTCTGACTGAACCCCAAAATATTTGTTCTCATAGCACAGTGATAACAAAGGCACCCCAAAACACACTCGTTTCTGTCCCAAGGTGAAGACAAAAGTGCCCAAGAAGTTTTGTGAAGATCAGTTCATAAATACGAGCTGTATAGAACTTGTGACAAAAAACTGATTGGACCTAATTTCGGTACAAAATGGCCACTGGCAGCCATCTTGAATTTTGGACCGTACCCAGAAACCCTCATTCTCATCCCAAGGTGATAACAAAGGTACCCTAGAAGTTTTGTGAAGATCGGTTCATAAATACAGCCTCTACCCTGAGCTGTATTGACATGTGTGCTTACATTGTGCAAGTAGCACCGAATAAATCAAAGTTCATCCAATTTGCATAATTTCTGCACGAAAAAAAACCCCTTAGAATATGTGATGTATTCCATGTTACTAAACATTCATACAAAAATTTATTCAAATCAGAACTTTCATACAGAAGTTCTGTACAAAAGACTGATTGCACTAATTTTGGTACAAAATGGCTGCTGGTGGCCATCTTGAATTTCGGACCACACCCAAAAACACTCACTCTCATCCCACGGTGATAACAAAGGTACCCAAGAAGTTTCGTAAAGATTGGTTCATAAATATGGCCTCTAGTCTGAGCTGTATAGAAGTTATGTACAAAAAACTGATTAGACCTAATTTCGGTACAAAATGGCCACTGGCAGCCATCTTGAATTTTAGACCGCACCCAGAAACACTCGTTCTCGTCCCAAGGTGATAACAAAGGTACCCAAGACATTTCGTGAAGATCAGTTCATAAATACCGACTCTAGTCTGAGCCGTATTGACATGTGTACTTACTGTGTGTAAGTCGCACTGAAAAAATCAAAGTTCATCTAATTTGCATAATTTCTGCACGAAAAAAAACCCCGTATTATATGTGATGTATCCCTTGGTACTAAACATTCACACAAAAAATTATTCAAATCAGCGATTTCATATGGAAGTTCTGTGCAAAAATCTGATTGCACCTAATTTTGTACAAAATGGCTGCCATCGGCCATCTTGAATTTCGGACCGGACCCCAAAACACTCGTTCTCGTCCCATAGTGATACCAAAGGTACCCAAGAAGTTTCATAAAGATCGGTTCATAAATACGGCCTCTAGCCCGAGCCGTATTGGCATTTGCACTTACAGTGCTGAAAGTAACCCCAAAAAAACATCAAAATTAGTCTAATTTGCACAATTTACGCACAAGAAAAAAACCTGTATTATATGTGATGTATCCCATGGTACTAAGCATTCATACAAAAAATTATTCAAATCAGAGCTTTCATATGGAAGTTCTGTACAAAAAACAGATTTCTGCATCGTCGGTACAAAATGGCGGCTGGCAGCCATCTTGAATTTCGGACCGCACCCAAAAACACTCGTTCTCATCCCACGGTCATAACAAAGGTACCCAAGAAGTTTCGTAAAGATCGGTTCATAAATACGGCCTCTAGCCCGAGCCATAGCAGCTTGGCACTTACAGCTCTGAAAGTAACACTAAATAAATCAAAGTCAGTCTAATTTGCATAATTTACGCACGAGAAAAAAACCCATATTATATGTGATGTATCCCATGGTACTAAACATTTATACAAAACTTTATTCAAATCAGAACTTTCATACAGAAGTTCTGTACAAAAAACTGATTTTTGCATCATCGGTACAAAATGGCCGCTGGCAGCCATCTTGAATTTCGGACCACACCTAAAAACACTCGCTCCCGTCCCAGGGTCATAACAAAGGTACACAAGAAGTTTCGTAAAGATCGGTTCATAAATACGACCTCTAGCCCGAGCCATAGCCAATTGTTGACGTACGGACAGACGGACGGATGGACAGACGGACGGACGACGGGCCATGACAATAGCTCAAATTTGACTTCGTCAAAGTTGAGCTAAAATTGGGGAGATGGTAATATATATTAAGATTTTTACTCACTTTTTTATCTAAAATTATCCAATTTTAACGAAAATAACACATCCCATAATAACTGAATCAAACTAATAATACTTCTAAACTGAAATGGTAGCATGTAGACACCAGTCAGAATTGGCGTGTTGTTTTAGACATGTTGTTTCAGTCGGGTACCCTCGTAGAGGAATGATATTTGTTTGATGCACGAAAATCATATGTTGTTTTAGCGTAATATGGATTCATCACAGCGTTGATCTCTTTTCCTTTATCTAAGACTAAGACAATAAATGTGTTTTTTTTTAGCTGTTAGCAATCCTCATGTTGCTTCTCTTTGAATTATACCAGGTTGTCCCTTATATCTCCGCGTATTTATTATTATGATCGTCTCATAAGTAACATTAGGTGAAAAATCGCGACATCGACGCCGTAGCTGCGACGGGTGGTGCAATCTCAAAAAATTCTAAGTTCATCAAGGGCCATAACTCCAAGAAAAATATTTGGACCAACACATGCATTGAACAGTGGCTAGACATCAATAAGATACACTTACATGCCAAATATAAAGTCATTCCATCATGTATTGCAAAAGTTATTGAGTTTTGAAACTCGTTGGTCACAGACAGACCGACCGACAGACCGACCAACCGACGGGCCATAACTCCAAGAAAAATATTTGGTACAACACATGCATTGAACAGTGGCTAGACATCAATAAGATACACTTACATGCCAAATATAAAGTCATTCCATTAAGTATTTCAAAAGTTATTGAGTTTTGAAACTCGTTGGTCACAGACAGACCGAGCCGACCGACCGACCGACCGACCGACAGACAGACAGACAGACAGACAGACCGACCGACAGACAGACAGACCGACATTGCCACTTATAGAGCTGCTAGTCGCAGCTAAAAATTCATTCTGAATTATTCACGTGTTATTACTTACATGTATAATACAATCATAATTCAAATGACAGTCAGGCTGTCCCTTATATCCCAGAGCGTATTTATTATTATGATAGTATTATAATTAATAACAGGTAAATAATTCATTCTGAATTATTCACGTGTTATTATAGTAGACCGCCTAGTTTTCGATAATGCGCACAATCGCGACTTTTGACGTCACATACCGCTGTTTGTCAACAAACCACGAAGTTTATCGACAAGATTTTATTTCTAGAAATGTTGAGAAATATCGTGAGTATGATTTAAATATTTATATTATTAGAAAAAGTAAAATATAAGGTCCGAATTTATATAGAGGATGCCTCGATACCGCCTGAAAATTGATCACAAAACCCCGGAGTAAAACACAATGCACAGCAAAACAGACGACATGTGTTTCAGAATTTTGTAAATATCACGTGAAATTGAATGACAGCCACTTGTGGAACCTCCTCCTTCAAATTTTTTTTTCAACTATGGAAGCCCATACGTGCAAAAACCTTTCCAAACGTTCTACGCACGCAGAACTGGAAACTCCGCAATTTGCGGAGTCGTTTCCCACTCTTGAAATACTGCCTGCACTCAGTCATTTTATCTAAAAGATATGGTTACAGTACTGTGATCACAAAAGCGGACACCAAATCACGGCGCGTTCTCGATGCGGTCCCGATCAAGGTGACAGACAAGAAAAAAACCTTATCGACAGAAGCGCGGCTAAAGCGAAACACAATCTCCATTCCGCCGATTGGATTTTCGCCGGGATTTTTCGCGAACGTTGACAGCGCCACGATTTTGTCAGAGGGAACAGTCCGAACTGCATGTGCACAAATGTAACCGGTTTGCAATGTTAATGTACATGTAGACCTAACCAATGTATCGAGTTGTTATATATTCTAAAAAAGGGTCAAATTCAACACTTCCCAGATGTCGCGACTGCCCACACCCCAACATTAATCATAACATAAATTCATAATCGTATTCATCTGAATTTGAAAATCGTGATAAACATGGACTTGAGGCAGACACCCCCGCTCCACCCACTATGTTTTTCACCACTCCCTCTCTTTTTGTTGCCCCCCCCCCCCCCCCCCCCCCCCCCGCCCCCTGATCTGACATTGTGTAGGCAGCACCCTCCAATCTCAACTTAATTTGTACTTTCCGTTTCAGTTTCACGCATTTCACCACAATCTGTCGTTTGGGGTGAATACAATATCGTCGTGTCCAACTATTCTCTCCGTTAGAAATTCATGAGAACTCTTTGTTGGTTGTTGGATCTTAAAAAATAAAAAAAACGATATTTTATCCCTTTAATTATCAAAATGACATCACATGAACACATTTGTATTTTAAGAAGCATGTGAAGCGTCAATTTTTCGGACTTTTGGGTACATGGCGGTTTTTAATGGCGAAAGTACCAATTCGTTATCAAGTCAATTCGTAGTCAGTTTGGTTATGGATATTGAACCGCAAAATATTCATCCAGGTCATTTCAATCCTTTTAAGCCCCCACCCCCCCCCCCACCCCCGTACATACACCTCCCTCCCGAGTGATGTATTACCCTTGCTCTCCCCCCCCCCCCCCCCACGCCACGTCGATTCTCTGGCAACGGAGGGCTGTAGACGTCCCGGCCTCATGTACCTATGCTTCTTGAAAAAAAAAATGAAAAAAAAATTGACACCACCCCACCCATCATAAACGAGCTATAAGTATACCGTGGTTCTGAATAAACCTGTTTTTATGGTGTGTGTGTGTGTGTGGGGGGGGGGGGGGGGGGGGGATCTTTTGGCCCGGGGGGGGGGGGGGGGGTGGGGATAGACAGCTCGATATATGCCTCATGCATATCCGATGGTCATAGCCCTGAGGTGGGTGTGCCTTCCCGCTGGTGGAGCTTTGATGGAATTGTAGATCAGTCCTACTTCACTATTTTTGAAAGTGCAAAGACTCTGACGGAACTTTTATTTAACTGCAGGGGATGTACATGTAAATATACCAGGTGCACAGTCAGGGGATGGGGGCAGGGGGGTGGGGTCTTGCATGGAGTCAATGTTTTTTGGTGGAGGAACAAGAACACTGAATTTTACTGGTTATCAAGCACCCCCCCTCCCCCCCCCCCCCCCCCCCCCCCCCCCCATCCTCTGCCGGTCTTCTACAATATGATATTGTAGACTCTGGGCTACGTGCCTGAAAAAGACTTCGGATTTGGACCAGGACCGTGACGTGAACCAACATTAGCATTGTTGGTGCAGTGCTCGACTGTGCATGTTCATGATTCATAATTGCCATAATTTGCCTACAGTACACACTGAATGGCTGGGATTAGAAGAGGGAAAAGTACTGGACGATTGGGGGCACGGTGGCTCAGTACGTCGAGGTGCAGGCTGCAGGCCGAGAGGTCCTAGGTTCAAAACCCACCTGCGGCAACCGCGTTGTGTCCTTGGGCAAGACACTTCACCCCCATTGCCCACGTGGGGGCACGGTGGTGTTGTGTACTGAGGCGTACTGCACGTTGATAGTGCATCTGTCTTCAACCAATGCTAACCCTGCTTGTGTGGAGCTGACAGTAGCTCGCCGTTGCTCGGTGGTTCTCTCTGGGTACTCCGGCTTCCTCCACCCGTAGAACTGTCATGGTCATGATTAGCCATTGTGCAGAAATGTGTGACCTTAAACACCAATAAATAAATTGGTTGATTGCGACAAAAACACTCATGTAGTGTAGTAGAGTTTCCACTCACACAGTGTGATCAGGTTCTGTGAAAAAACTTACAGCACACTGGAGACATACTTCAACAAATTCGTTTCAAAGTCTCTAGACCAAAATACTAAGTTATGTTACTTTAATTTAACCCGGCAGTGCGAACTGTACGGAGCGAAAAACATTCAAACGATAAAATGTCGGACTCCTCAAACACGTGTTGTTTGAAAGCTGTGAAAAAATAATGCCCTCGTATTTAAAAAATACACTTTCTGGCGTGTTCTTTCATATGATATTCATGAATAAATGGTAAAAATGTACGATCACTGTTTTTCTTTCATTCGGATGCGCTTTTCTTTAACCATTTAACTCGGAAATGCATGTCCGATCAGAATATCGATTCACCCCAAAACAGCCGACTTTGTGGTGAGAGAACGTCCAACCCAAAAATTGGCTTTTGACTGATTTCTGATGTTGGGTAAAGAACTTCTGTTTGAAGTAATTTGGATATGGCCGATGGATATGGCCGCCTTTTTCCTTTTTATTTGTTTATTTTGTTTATTTGTTTATAATAATTTTACCAATTGACTAATATTTCTTTCAACACCCAGACGGTGGTAGGGGGGGGGGGGGGGGGGGGGGCCAACCCCCACTTTTGAAAATGGAAGTAGTTTTAATCATTATCCCCGCATCGCATTTTAAAAAATGCGGGGATATTGTCATGATCTCCGTCCGTACTTCCGTACGTCCGGTTTTGTAATTCGAAACGCTGTAACTTTCTACAGTTGTTCGATAGGGTCTGTGCAACCCAAAAATACAACTTTTAAATTTTTGTGCCACCAGGTGGCTTCTGTGGAGCCACTTGAAAAATGCGTTATTTTTTCACTTTTTTGCTGAATAGTCCCAATCTATGTAATTCGGAGTTCTAAAATTACACTAGGGTGTTCTAAATGATCAGTAGATATGTAGGAAGGTTTCGGATTTTTCGGGTGCCACGTGGCTGTGCCACCGTAGCCACTTTTGTGTTTTCTTAGACCGTTTCCGGCAAAAGGCTCGTAGGATATGTAATTCAAAATGTTAAATCCATGCTCAGATGTTGCAGTAGGGTCTATAGATGCGCACGAAGGTTTCGGATTTTTCGGGTGCCACGTGGCTGTGCCACCGTAGCCACT